>CM059877.1:27162844-27328864 GCA_030490815.1 Acer saccharum | reverse complement strand
TGTGGAAATGACGAAGAATGAGCTTCGTAAAAGGTGGATGATCGAGAAGAGAGAGATGGTGGTATCCCTAAAGAGATGATGCTTCTGGAAAAAGAAACTGAGTTAGGCATGGACGAATAACACTACTATGGGTGTATTTACAATTTTATTTGTAATAGCATGTTACTTGATAGTGTTTAAGTAATTTTGCCTAGTGTTAGTATCTATGTATTGGACTCTGTCATTCTAATGTAAATATATTAAGTTCAACTTCTTTGTCGGGATGATCATATTAAGTTTTTGGCTACCCCAATATTTTGTTCAAACTTGATGAACATGAAAACTGGAAGCAACAAATAATCAAAACTTGATGACATTTTTCAGACTTTGATAACCTCCAAAGTAATTCTTCGGAACTCATGAAAATTTATAATTTATGCACCAGTGAAGGATCAGCCTACTAGAGAATAAGCTTATTGTGGTTGGGTAGCCATTGATGTAAATTTCACTTCAATGACATATTCAGTTTCTTACTTATTCAAACAACCAGAATATACCACCGACACAACTAACTTATGCTTTCAATCCCATTGGCACACATTAAGAGCTATATTAAAATGAAAATCTCACAAATTTGATAATTACATTAATGTAAATAGGCACTCGGTGTAAAAAACTCAGTTTCCCTTGAAATGTAAGCAATTAAACCACCAAATATAAGAATATAAAACCAAAAATAAAACAAACCAATGGCAACCTAGCAGAAACCCTTTTGTGTTCCCATGCATCTGATTTATCACTTAATTGAACAACAAAATTTTACTTCTATGAAAATGATTTTACAAACTTGACACCTTTGTGAGGTTAAACAATTAAATGACATCAACCATCGAACTACAAACTTCACCAACTATGTAATGGCGAACCAACATTCAAGTCAGATTCACCTACTGATTATCACAGTACAATAAACAGAACTGCTACTCAATATATAAACATTTCAAATTCTAAACAAGTTCAAATAACTTGTTTTTCCATTCGAGCACTGTACTCAACCAAGTCAATCTATGGTGGCAAAAACAAAGAAAACAAGCCCACAGTCTACAAAATATATTACATATTCCCCACTGATTTGGCCGAACATATGTATCATTTCCTTTTTGACTGATACATATCCCCACTGCATTTTAAGTGCTTGCGTTACATTTTGAACTAAGATCACATCCTTTAGTTTTTCCATCGTATCTGAATTTGCTCGAGTTCCTTCTCATACTACAAGCAAAGAAAAATGCAATAAGTTTATATTTCACACATCTGAATTACATTTACAAAAAATAATGGACTCATTTTTCTAAAAATACCCATATAAAAGCACTAAAGGCATATAAACCACACACTGACATACTCAATTAGGTAGTATAACAAACATTGATAAATACTCATTTTGGCACACACACTGACATACTCAATTAGGCATATATACTCATTTTGGCAGTATAACAACATTGATAAATATCCATATTTTTTTTGAACGGTAAGTTTATTAAAGAGGCCAAACTAGCCAAGGCATAAAAGCTACACCACCCAACAAAGTCAAAAGCCAGGAAGCTACACCACCCAAACATAGCCTGCAGCAAGCACACAAACAAACAACCATGCCCTTTTTCGAGATAAGCTCCAACACAACACTCCATGCCCTTATTTTAGCAACCACCTTCTCTCAGAAAACTCTGCCAAGGAAAGAAGTTCAAAGCCTTCATTTCCTATCTGTCCCCCTTGCCTTTAATGATCTCAACTTCCCATTTGAATTTCGAAATTCTGATCCCATGACTTTGTTTTTAACTTCTATGATAAATTATATACTCAATTAGGCATATATACTCATTTGGCAGTATAACAAACATTGATAAATATCCATATAAAACCTAAAGGCATAAAATACCCTGACATAGTCAATTAGGTAAGCAAGTTGAATTACCTAAAAATTGTAGCTTACACTTTCTTGACTTTGATTTACTGTTCCTTGGATCTGAGTTCCACTAATGTTAAAAGCTGCGCTCTCTGGAACGGCCTGGTGAGAATAAAACTCGTAAAAACCCAATCAAAATTAGAATTCAAATAAACATGTTTGCTTCAAATACCTGCACGTGTCCAGCATTTGCAATATCCATATCTGAGTGGCCAAATAACGATCTCTGTGTGTTCAAGATGGGTGCATCCACTCCATCTCGCTAATAATCCAATAGCAAATAAAAAATAAGAATACAAAATTGTCATACTATCTCAGTCAAAGTGGCATAAAAAAAAATCATATTAAATAAACACACTCTTTGCGTTTCCCTTTGCTTGTGTTTTTTCTTTCGCTTTAACTTTTCACATATCTTCTCCATCTGGATGCTCTCCTCAGAGATGGGGGTCTGCCTTTCCCACGCACAAACATTTGGACTAAGTACTTTCTCAGAACCATCGACAGTAGTTGTGTCCCCTCTTGTACAACCACATTAGAAACCTGTTTGGGTCATCGATGGGGTTCTTGGTTGGCACGATACAAACAATCATGCCATATAACTTCGCTTTCGCATCCTGAGTATGCTCTCTCGATCCCGCTGCAAGAGTAATCATCTGATAACAGATATTCAACATCTCAGAATATCTATTAGAATCTGCCCGTTGTTCCCCTGCATCATAGCTACTATGGATCAATGTGTATCGCCTTTTGATGTCCTTCCTCCATCGATCTAAAATATAGCTATCTGGTAAAAATTTTATCTCGTTACATCTGAACAGCCAAAATGTGCCTACATAATATCCCCCTCATCTGGAATAATCCACAAGAACACTTTGCAGATGAATCTCTTCACTAAAGTTCACAGAATATGTAACCAACTTAGTAAACTCTGCCGAATGAACTTCATCCTTTACTAGATATGTCTTACTGCACCATCAGTGTTATGTAACTGTGGATTCATATCGATCATGCCAGTAACTTGCTGTTGTACTTCCTGAATTTAGAATTTGTGTACAACTCTTGAAACCTCTTCTCAATTGGAGATCTAGATATGCAGGGGGTTGTGACACTAAATGAGTGGAAGTCTGCAACATTTTCATTCTCAATTTTTTTTTGCATTGTCAAACTGGTCGACAAACTCTTTCAGGTTGGTCTTAGCATGAATATACCCGTCAAAAAAGGCATTCATGCTCTCACTCCGCTGCATTGTACTCATTCCAGCCCAAAAGTAGTCTTTCAAGAATGCTGGAACCCAATGCTCACGCTCAGCATATAGACTTGCAACCATGCATTCTCATGCAAATTGTATGTGGTAATTAATTGATCCCAACTAGTTTCAAACTCTTCAACACTTTGGCTGTCATAGATAGATTTCATCAATGCACTTTTCATCCCAGTTTTGTAGGAAGCATAGGAACCCAGCTTTTCAGGGACTTTCTTAAGTATATGCCATAGGCAAAATCTATGTCGGGTGTTGGGAAAACAATAGCAATTGCATTTTTCATTGCCCTATCTTGGTCAGTGATAATAGCTTAGGAGCTATACCATCCATACACTGCAACCAAATCTGGAATAACCAAACAAAGGTCTCCGCATCCTCATTGGAAATCAATCCTGCTCCCAAGAGAATTGACTGTCCATGGTGGTTTACACCAACAAATGGTGCAAACGGCATCCCATATCTATTCGTCAAGTATGTGGTGTCGAATGTGACCACATCACCAAAATATTGGTAGGTTGCTCTACTATGGGGGTCTGCCTAGAAGACATTCTTTAACCTTCCATCATCATCTAAATCCATCAATGCAAAGAACCCCGGATTTTTGTACTGCATCCTGAGAAAATACTCTCGCAGTGCACCAGCACGACCTGCCAAGTCTAAGATGTCTTGCCTTGTCGATGTAATTACGACAATCCTTTTCCAAAAACGGGAGGTTCTCAAATCCACCTGCGCCAACAACAAGAGATCCAAAACTCTTGTTCATTCGGACACCAGCAATATCATTTGTATCTAGAACTCTTTTCACAGCGCACTTACTTCTCTATTAAATCGAAAGAAGCAGGATTTCTTTGGACTGAGGCCGTGGTTATGGATATTATGAACTGTTGTCAACCGAAGTTTTCCATCACATCTTAAGGCATTAATCTTTGCCTTACATTCCGTCTTTCCTGTCGGACGTTTGGCGACACTCAAAGTCCTATTACGAGCTTTCCCACACGGAACAAGCAAGGGTGACATACCTAGCAATCTGATCTTCTCCCCTGTCAGTCCTTTTTGTTATCACCCCAAACCGCATTTCTTACCATAAGATTTATAATAACTCAATAAATCTTCAAGGGAATTAAACTCCATCCCCTTCTTGACTCCTCAATCATATCATCACCATCCATATCACCATCCATATCACCATCGAATCACCATCGATTTCACCATCGATTTCAACATTCTGACATGTCCCGGAACTACAATCCTCCGTTTCCTGTGGATTTGGTCTATCCCTATTAAATTTCACAGATGGGGATTGAGCTACTCGGTGTTAGCATAGATGGGTGTTCTTTCCCGTTTCCCATGCTGAGAAGGAGAAAATGTTGTTGCACAGAATTATAAGCAAGAAATTCTTATAAACACAAAATTATAAGCAAGAATGAAAACAGAAATGTTTTTGCACAGAAATGCTATACTGAACAAGGATTCTGTACTTAAAACAAGAAATATAAGAATTTTTGCACAGGATTATTTTGCACAGAATTTTTGCACAGGATTAGTTTGCACAGAATTTTTTTGCACAGAATTTTTGCACAGGATTATTTTGCACAGAATTTTTTGCATAGGATTATTTTGCACATAATTTTTTTTTTCAAAATATAAGAATTTATTGAATGAAATAAAGAAGAGCAGCAACAAGAAGTCAAGTAATGAGGCAAAGAGCCCGCTGCGCCATACAGACAGACACAACCAAAACAAGCAAAAAGCAATCGCCAGCAGAAAAAACAAAACACAGCAACACAAAACATTTTGGTTATTGCACAGAATTATAAGCAAGAAATTCTTATAAGCAAGAATGCTAACAGAAATGCTAACCTTGAAGACAGCCGAATTGAACAGTTGAAGAATCGAATCGAAGACCAAATTGAAGAATCGAACCAGTTGAACCAAATTGAAGACCAAATTGACGAAATTGAAGACCAAATTGACAGTCGAACCAGTTGAACCTTAACAGAGGTGAAGAAGACGACCTTCAATCGAAGACCAAATTGACGACCAGCTTGACGAAATTGAACCAGCTTGACGAAATTGACGACCTTCAATCGAAGACCAAATTGAAGATTCGAACCAGTAACAGGACCAAACCAGCTTCGGATTTGAACAAGACGAGACCCAGATTCGAAGAAGGACAGATTCGAAGAAGAAGCTAGGGCTTGAAATGGGGATTTTGAAGAGAATCAAAGAAATGTTCAGTGTTTCAGACTTGGGAAGAGAAGAAGGAGTGGTTTCGGATTTGAAGAAGACGAGATTCGAAGGAGGAGAGATTCGAAGAAGAAGCTAGGGCTTGAAATTTCAATTTTGAAGAGAAAGGTTCAGTGTTTCAGTGTTTCAGAGTTGGGACAGATTTGAAGAAAGACAGATTCGAAGAAGGAGAGTTCCACGTGTAAATTTTTTTGCCACATAGGCAAAGGGGACGCAGTGCCGGGGGCACGTAGAATTATTGAACTAGAAAATAGCTTAAAAATCTTCCCCTATCAACTCTCTTTTAAACTTTGTTCTAGTATTGGGTATGGCTAGGTCATGCCTGATTGAATGTGTTAAATGACAAGACTATGAGTGTATGCATAACAGGATTCCATCTCTATCTTCCCGCTATTAGACATGTAATAGAAAAACAATTTTTTTTTTTTTTTTTTTTTTTTGATTATACAACAAACCGGTGAGATTGGGCTCTACAAATTACTAAGGAAACAAACTTTTTTTTTTTTTTTTTACAATATCTATTAATTCAGGACTAGGTATTTATTTAAAAACTTTCGTCATTGGTAGGATTCGAATCGTTAACCTAGAAGTTATTTACCCAAACTCTAAGCTCGTTCATCTACCAGCTGAGCTACGCCCGTATTGGTAAAACCAAACACATTTCTAAAATTCAAATAAAACAAATTCAACACACCTGTTCACAATCTACAAATTCAGCACAAACAAAGCAATCCGTGCTTGCTAGGAAAACCAGCAAAGTTTGAAAGTATGATTGCACATACAGTATTAGGGGCTGTTTGTTTTTTTCAATTTAAGACTTAGGGGTCGTCTTTTTTTTTTTTTTTTTTTTTTTCTACTTAAAACTTAATAGGTATAAATTGAACTCATTAAGTTGTTTTATTTGTTTTTTTTTTTTTAAGTGGTCAAACAACTTAAAAATATCAAAAAACAACTTAAAATAAAAAGTAAAAATCATAATTCCAAATCATTAGATTATAATTAAATATTCTCTTCCAAGTCTATCATCCCAAAAAAGATATATTTCCAAATTTATCTTAATTTGATATGGTGTAGAATTTTTTTTTTTTAATATATTTATTTTTAAACAGGTTTTAGGAAAAAAAAAAAAAAAAAAGCCCTAATTGCTTCTCATACTGAAATTTTTCAAGGATTGAACAATTGAATTTCTCTTCTACCAAATCCCAGTAAGAACTTTTTTTTTTTTTTTTTTTTTTAAAAAAAAAAAAAAAAATCTAACTATTCGTATAGTGCTCAATAATTGTGTCTATCATATTGAGTAGATTTCGTGGCTTGAAATTGTTGACGGTGATTTTTCGTGGTCACCCAGTCAACGGTTTGATTAGGTTTATACTACTTTTGAATGAGAATGATTGAAAATCAAGAAGAATAATAAACACAATTACGTGGTAAAACTCCGATGACCGGAGAAACATCCACGGGTTGTTGCCTAAGCAACGAAGTAAAATCCACTATGAAAAACTATTACAAAATATTGTACTTTGATCTCCCTTGCTATTTCTCACGTACCCATTGTTTTGTGTTACAGGGGTATTTATACATAATGTTACTAGGGTTTGTGGGTGCCGCTAGGGTTTGGTGTCGTGGTGCCCAAGCTTTGGGCGATTGTCCAGTCCTAGACGGATTCTGTTTCCTTCTTGAGTGTAACATATTTCCTGATTTGGCTGAGTCCGAGTTTGTGACTGATTCTTTCTCCTTTATTTACGGGAAACCTATTTGTTTTCTTGTTGAATTCTGGGCAGCCACACCATTATTTATTATGGAGATGCTGGTTGTTGATTATGCCCACGTGTTCGGAGTGTGAATGCTGGTGACTATCTTTTTTATTGAATCCCGAGTATGCCCGAGCAGGCTTTGCTGCCTGAGCCGGTTCTTTTCATTTGATCGGGTTGCTTTAATCTTTCCCGAGCAAGTTACTTTGGGGGATTTCTACCCCTTCGAGTTGACTCCTCTTGACTCCTGCTTACGTGGCTTCTTATGGTGATGACGTGTCCTTTACGACGATTTTACCTATAACAAAGATGTTATAGAATAATTGTATATCAAAAATTCAAGAACCTTTTTTTTAATTTGGTTTCTAGTGCATATGATCCAGGAAACCAAAAAAAAAAAAAAAATGGTTTCATGACTTATATACACCAGAAACGTGGACAACATACAAAATTAACTTGAACTTAAACTTAAACTTTTTATTTTTTACAATAAATTGAACTTAAACTTTGTTTGCAGAACATGCAAAATTATATTTTTTGATGAATTTTTTATTTTGTTAAATTGAACTTTGTTTGCAAAAAAAAAAAAAAAAAAAAATGTTATAAAGAATGATGCATGTTAAATTACTTCTTTTAATTAGTATAAGTATAAATGTAAAATTACTTATTTTAAACAATTTTATGTTTAAAAAACATATCGACTGTACATTCAGATGTGAGAAAAAAAAAAAAAAAAAAAAAACATGTCATTTGGGTTCGTCATTCCCTATTTAGTTTTCAGAAAAATTCAGACTATTCAGTTTTCAGACAAAAAAACAAACAACCCTTTATTGTCTCTTATATCTTAAATTAAGATAAATCAGTTTGTTTGTTTTTCTAACTTATATCTTATTTTAAGATATATATGTCTTATAGAAAAAGTAATTTTTTTTTCCTTTTATCTTATTAAAAAAGTGCTACAGTAAAGTTTTTTTTTTGGTAAATTTCCACAAATGTCCTATAACGATTCATACATTTACAATTTTCTGCACATAATAAAACCCTAAAAATTAATTTTCCAAAAATTCCCAATTTTGAAGAAGCCCTAACACAACCTAATCAATTTTACATATCTAAAATAAAAAACAAACATATCATAGTATCTTAATTTGTAAGACTTATCCATATATCTAACAAATTAAGGTCTTATAAGACTTTAGATAATATATATATATATATAAACCAGCCCCTTAGACATGTATTTTCAAAAGACCCAAAATAAAAAACAATCCTATTAATATCTTAGGGCGCATCCTGTAAGCGTTTTTCAGTTGATGTTTTTCGAAATTAAAAATAAAAATAAAAATGAAATCAGTGTTTTTTGTTTCAATTTTGAATTCTGAAATCGTGTTTGGTAGCATATACTGGAAGCTGTATTCTGAAAATGAAAACGAAAAAAACGCTCCGGTAGTTTAACCAAAAATATCAAATTTTGACATTTTTATCATAAGAAACTTTGAATTTTGAACAATCATTGAATTTTTTCAAATCAGTTCTCTCAAACATCTGCAAGTCTAGATTCATCGGATCTTAACAATTTGTTTTTATTAAATAATACCTAAATTCCAGATAATTTCTGCAAAACGAAACTCATACAAATACCATTTTAATCACTCTTGTCTACGATATCAAATTCTTGACCCCCCACAGAATCCATTTGAAAGGGAACACAAGCAGGGAAACAAGAACCAAGATGAAAGTGGAAAAATTAAAATAAGAATATCTACATCATTAGTACAATCGATCGATCGTTCATCATCATCTAGCCAATTTTTCCTACAATTTCCAGCAAGCTTTCAAGATCTCAACAAATTACAATACAAATCATTAAGCCATCAAGCTTATCATCTATGCCACTCAAAAAAATTCTCCAGACACCTGATTACTCTCTACCTACACCCATTTAAAATTTTACAAATCAATTGCTAACCACCTTAATTCCATCGGTTTTCATCAAACTCATGTCATTACTTCTTATACCTAATTAAACCCAAAATAAACAATCAAATGCCCTTATCATTACTTGGATTCGTTTTGAATCTAATCAACCACCGTGAACAATTTTTCAAACACCACCAAGGGGCTCTTCGGTTTATTTTCGCTGTTGTTGTGTTTTGCTTTCTTTTGCTGCTATGTTTTATTGTACTCAGTTTTTTATGTTTGTTGTAAAAAAGGGTCTTTGGCCAGCAACTATAATTGATCATCACTTTTTAAAGTCAAAATAAATAAATTAAATAATAAACATAAATTACATGCTGTACCCAGTTTTTCTAATCAACTATGTGTGCCCAGTTTTTTTTGGTAAATCTTTGAAAACAAAGTAATAAAGGAGCTGGTGGCGGCTCCATGGCCGAAGGGGGTGGATCCTTCTCCGGCGATGCCAATCTGGCCAGATCGGCGACACCGAAGGAGGATCCCACCCCTTCCGGCCATGGAGGAGTATATTGGCTCCTCCAAATTTGCTTCCATGGAGAACATGAAGGGGAAGAAGAAGAAGAAGAAAAGAAGGAAGGAGAGGAGGAGGAGGAGAGAGAAGAAGATGAAGAAAGAAAAGAAGATGCAGACTTGGAGTCATTGAGGTTTTGACGAGCGAAGAATGAAAGAAAAGAAGATGAAGACTTGTCTTCGATCAGCGAAGAAGAGAGAAAAAGTGAGAAAAAAAAAAAAAAAAAAAAAAAGTTAAAAAAACAAATGAAAAAACAAAATGAAAAATATGAAAAACATCTAAAAATTGTTTTTTAAAATTTTCAATTTTAACACTGGTTTTGTTTTTCATTTTGTTTTTATTTTTGAAAACAAAATGAAAAACGATTAATGAACGAGAATTTGAAATTGTTTTCGAAAAATAAAAACAAAAACCCCTTTTTTACCTCTACCGGACAGCTCCTTAATCTCTTGCCTCTTCCAATTCAAATGTGAGGAGTGTTAAATTCACTCTCTCAACCTACTCTCAACACTCTCTGTTCTTGTATTGACATGTGGAACAACATTTATTGTTTTACATTAAAAATCTAACATTATAAAGAGCCAACTTTTTCATTTATTTACAATACAAACCAACAATTAATTTCCTATATTGCCCTTCTTCTTTAACTTCAACATATTATCATTTAATTCATTTTTAAATAATAATAATAAGTCTGTGTTGTTAGACTCTAAGACTTTGCAACTTCTTTTCTTTCTACTGAACTTGTGCTTACAGACCCAAATTAAATTGCTTAGATATTTCTTTTACCAAATTTTGTTACCAAACATCAATGGTTAACTTGATGGTTGTTGTATAGAATAACTAATTAGTAAACAATTAGAATTAAATAGTTTTAAAATATTTATAAATTTCATATAAACTGAGAGAAATTAAATAAATGGTACATCGTTCATGAACCAAAAGAAAATAATAAACCAAAAAAAAATTTACAGAATATTTATCCGAAAACACCATAAATACAAAAAGAAACACCATAAGACTCATCTTTCCATCTGAGAAAATGCTTTTGACTTTTGAATACCTATAAAACATATATAAGGAAAATTAACAAATTTTAATATGAAATGAGAAATATTTTCTTATGTCACTGCTCATGATACAAAAAATATATACACACTAGTTTTAATAATTTGTACCTTTAAAGCAATCTACTGATCAAAAGGCTCGATCAACTGTGTTGTATTCTTGAATATCATCATGTTCGAACCTACAATAAAATATACCAATAGTACTTTATAACTTAAAACTAAGAATTTTTTTTTCTTTTTGACAGACTTAAAACTAAGTACTTTAATGGAATGTAATAAGTTTTAATGCATACCATCTTTTGTAACTTGTGTATTTGAATGAAAGCTCACATATTGTGAATGCGGGCTAGAAAAGTGACTCAACATGTCACAATGTCCATATCACTATAGTAAGTAGTCACATAATTATTTGAATTTTTTCCTAAAATACTAGTACAGTATTACATGAATTCCAAATACTTACTGTGTAATGCAAATCTTGTTCTATGTCATGATAATTATCAATAGGTAAATTGGCAATGTTTGAATGACCCTGAATAATTCAACATGTAATTAGGGGTTATAGAAACACAATTGTAACATAGAAATAGAAATATGATAGTATTTAAGCTAAAAAAATAGATATAACTATATATAGATTATATTTTACCGCTTGGGAATAAACTTGTGTATTATGGAAATCATCAATACTTTAATCCCTTGAGCTTGTATATTACTGACATTGTAAGGTTTATTATTTGTAATAATATATTTGATCATTTTCATTTTAAGATAAATACAAAACAAATTTAATAAAAATATTAAATGGAGAAGGGCCTGGTATTATTATTTTTTTTAAAATTGATATTAAATGATAAGGGCAATATAGAAAGTTAGTTGTTGGTTTTGTAGTGTAAATAAAATAAAAAGTAGGCTTTTTAAAGGTTAGATTTTTAATGTAAAACAATAAATGTTGTCCATGTCAACACAAGAACAGAAGTGTGTGAGAGAGTGGGTTGAGAAAGTGAATTTAGCACTCCTCTTCAAATGTTGATTAATATTAATAGCAACAATTGACTCAATGAGAGTTCAATTTAGCATTCAATTAATTTGCTTAGCATAAAAGAGTCAACACCTCCTTACATGAATACAAGATCAAGAATTAAAATTCAATATAAACTATATATAATAAAGTGAACTAATAAACACAGAATGTTTTAAGAGTTAGGGGTCATTTGTTTTTTCCACTTAAAACTTAATGAGTTTGAATAATAATTATTAAGTTGTTTTTGTTTGTTTTTTTTAAGTGGTAAAACAACTTAAAATACCAAAAAACAATTTAAAATAAAAAGTAAAATCTTGATTTTTCACTTAATTGCAAATCATTGAACTGCATTAAATGCAATCAAAAATCTTTTCTTCTGATACTATCTCTCATATATAACATATTTCCAATTTCATCATAATTATATATGGTATAGAAATCTTTATTAATAATTGCTTATTTTAAATAGCTTTAAAAAAAAAATAAAATAAAACCCTAATATTATGATATTAGGGTAATGTATTTATATTTTATTTTTAGAGTGTTGTATTTATATATTATTATTTTAGAGTGTTTTGTATGAGTTTTCCTGTTGCCCCTTTTATATTTTGAAAAAAAAAAAAAAACACCTTTTCTTTTCTTAGCAAAAATGAAGTTTGTTTGTAATCGAAGAAAAACATCATGAACATATGTGTTCTTATATAATAATTATTTTTGGATTGTTTTTATTCCATATTATATGTATAATTGTTTAACATGGGTATAAATGTAAAATTACTTATTTTCAGACAATTTATTTTAAAAAACAACATGATGACTATACATTCAGATGTGAGGGAAAAAAAAAAAAAATGTCATTCAAATTCATATTTCAATCCCTATCGAGTCTTTAAAAAATTCAGAACTATCAATCTTCAGACAAAAACCAACGACCCCTTAGTTTCCATACATGAATAAAATTTATTAATACCAAAAGGAGAGTAAAAGGTTTCAAGAAGTTGAATACTTAGGCCCATCACCATCTTTTAACATATGTGTGTTTTTAAGGTGATTTCCAAAACCATGTTAAAATTATAAACCCAAAAAGTATTTCCCAAATATAATAAAGATTTCAATATAAATACAGTTGGCACAAAACCACAAAAATGAGGATTTTAAAGTTAATACCTAGATAATAAAGACAACTTGTAAATTAGTAAAATCAGAAAACCCTCTTATTGTCAGCTATAATAATTAATAAAAGAAAAAGAAATGGTTTTACGTCAGTGATAAGATGAGAAAATAAATAAATAAAGTTTTGTCATTTTGTTTATTTATACCCCATTGCTATAGACTTCATTGCTATAAATAAATAAATAATAAAAATGCGAAAATGCCTGTTGAATGAGTGATCAAATCGCTAGACTTGATTACTATTTCATATTACTCAGAAATATCATTTTATGTCTAAAAACACCACCACCCAAAACATATTAAAAATCAACTGTCCATCATACAAGATTCTGATAGATAAACTTTGCAGCTTACCACCTGTTTACATAATTTACATTAAAAATTAAAAATTAGCCACAGCACTTCAGACCTAGTTGATGGTTGGACGTAGTAGACCGGAAAAATGCTTTACGGAAAAGAGGATGCACATCTTCAGTTAATACCTCTGCCCAGCTTCTCAATATGGGGCCATATCTACCATACACAAAGTAAATGCATTATGAGTTATCGGTCATATGTATAAATTTTAAATGATAGGAATACATATATCATATATGAATCAGCATACATGTCCTTAAAGTCCTACATGCCACCTTAGATTTACCAACATGTTAATCATAATTGGAATAAATACAAATGCTGGAGCTTTAATTGATATACTTCAGATTATTGGACCCCATGAAACATTTCTAAGAGTCCTGCAAGCAAGATGGGGGAGAAAAATAATGGAAAAGGATTGACATAACTAGTGCCTACAAACTATAATGATAGACAAAGAAACATGTTATGCTTAGCTTATGTAATGGGTGCCTGACATGCAAGTCCAGGTTTCTTTTATCCTTTTGTTTTCAAACCTCTTCTGCATTCACAAGTGTACTACCATCTCTCTTGCATTTCTCCGAAAAAGCACTACTATGCATTAGAGAAGCTCAACTAAAAGCATACGTTTAATCATAAAGAATCTTGAAAACCTGGGTAAGTGCAAAATTTTAAGTCCAGGCACATAATGTCTTGGCTGCCTGAATTGCTTACACAATGACACGTGATTGTGATAAGACTGTACCGTCCAAGAGAAACAAGAACAATGACAAGTGAACCTTTTAACAGAAAGTTGAAGGTAGATGCAGGAAACTATTAGCTTATTACAGAGAATTGTTCAATTTATGCACTTCTTAGAAGAACTGAATGTTTATGTATATGCTGCCATGTAGCTGAACAAGAATTATGCGGCTACATTGTCTGCCACTTAGCAAAAATGTACTGCAGCAGCATATAAGTTCTAAAGAAAATTGGAAAAGAGAAAATAGGGGAAAGGAACTTGGACTAAACAAAAAAAAAATTAAAGAAATTTTATCAAGGGAACAGAAGCTCTTTTTGTAACATTTACCTCCGAAGCATATTGCCTTGAAAGATTTGACATATCCCAGAGTTGATAAACACCACTGCTCTTTTCACCTATGTTGTACACATTACTTGAGCTCTCACCATTTGTTTGGCTGCCATCATTAAAGAACAAAACAGGGTAAATATGACATCGACTTCAATTTATGCATGGAATTGAAACAGAAAGAGAAGAAAAAACAAGGGAAACACATTTTGGGTTTTCCATTCTCATCATCCAATTCCATAGCCGATGATTCTTCGAGGTCAATAGTCATCTCATCTACATGTATAGGCTTCAATCCACGCAATGTTCCAGCTTGAGATGCACAGGCAGGCGTTCCATCACACATTTGAGAAATTCTTATAAAGAGATAGGAACAATGCCTGTACATATAAGTTCATCCAAAAAAGAAAAGACATAAGGTACCAGGTCTAAAAAATGAATCGAAACAAGAATATATAAGAAAAAAGGAACATGCAGACAGATATGTAACCTTTAAATAACCTTCGCTGACCAATTGTTAAAAGAAAAGGCCAATAGCTTATCACATATGCAAGCTGTAATAAAAATTGCAACCCGATAGCAAGTAGTGGGTATCTCTGGTTCATTATCAAAGCTACTGCATACATACAGGTGAAAAAGGCTGCTCTCAGTGCTGAAACTCCTAATTCATCCCTTTCAGGGCCAAACTGGAAGAATGAATACATAACAATCCATGCCACTCAAGAAGTTCATTTCTTTTTCTTTCCATAAATAACAATAGTTCCAACACCCTTGAGACATGAATCATAGGTCTCTTTTTCTTCTCTCCAGAAAAACCATAAAACTCCCAAATGACAATACATGCTTCATTTAATTTATAACTCAACGATGCACTAATGAGATAGCAGTGTAGTATTTTAAAGAGGGAAAAGAGAGAGAATACAATTGAATGCCATATTGAGTACCTCATTTTCACCTAGGGCTCGAGCAAAAAGAGCCTCCTTTGCCTCTAAAGATTCACTTGCTGATACCTCCTCCTTTTCTGCTTTTTCAGATTGTGATTTCAAACGATTCATCCTGGCAGGGTTATCACCAAGAACCGGTTCACCACCCATCAGAGTAACTTCGACTCAGCAGCCTGCAACTCTGCTTTGGCCTTTGCTGCAGCTTCTTCTGCTAATACAACAACCTTCTTAAGAGAGGTAATCTCTCTCCTCAGATCACATATACGATTATATGTCTTGCTGACTGCATTTCTAAGGATCTGAAAGATTGAAATGGGGAAAAAGAGGAAGAACACATTTTAAAGAGAGTTCACAAAGTTCATTATAATATTCCTAAGCAATATTAGGAGGGAAAGAATTATGGAAGCAATATAAGGTGCCAAACAAAAGGTAAAAGTTTGTACAATAAAATGGTGTTCACATTTAAGAGAAAACACATTAATCCTAACTACTTAAGGTTTGCAATTATTGACATTAAAATTTAAACATAAATTGACGCAATATTAGGAGGGAAAGAATTCTGTAAGCAGTATAAGGAGCCAAACAAAAGGTACAAGTTTGTACAATAAAATGGTGTTCATGTTTAAGGGAGCAAAACCTTAATCCTAACTACTTGGCTTGGCAATTATCGACATTTAAATTTAAACATAAATTGTTGCAAAGCCTTCATTTCTCGAATTGGCAATTTTCGACATTTAAATTTAAAACATAAATTGTCGCAATGCCTTCGCTTCTCGAATTTTAGATGGATTATCTAAATCAAATGGTATTCACACATTCGGTATGAGCAGAAGAAAATAAGACTACTCTTGAGAATGTACCTCCCATGGGCGATCTGAGATATGAAATTGATCAATGTTTGCTGGAGAGAAGACCCATCTTACAATAGCCAAATTAGAAATTAGCCGATAACCCATCATTCTATCAATCGTTATGGCCGTCATTTGGGCATTGTTTTTCCAATACAAACTCACTTCTTCTATCAGCATCACTTGCTTATCATGATCAGGACAGATTTTTGAAATGACTTGCCCATATCTCTCCAAGACGGTGATTAAATGAGTGAAACTCTTAGACCCAATGTCAAGAAGTGTTTGAACAACCACTTCCAAGGTACCTTCAAGACCATGAATAGGAAAGACACTTTCTTCCACCCATATGATCAATTCTCGGGCAGTTTGCCTTCCTTTCACCTTGTTACTGAGTTCCGCAGAAAGCACATGTTGTTCACTTCTTTCTCTACCATCTTCCACACTGTACTTGAAATTTGGACTGCCTTTTGGTGGAAGCAATTCTTCTAAAGCAGGTGCATTCTCAATGCTCTACAAGTATAAACATTATAGGGGAAAGAGGTTTAAAGAAGTACTATCATGCCAACAACAATTAAAAGCAAATGATCTTCAACAAAAGAAAATTTGAAATTGCTAAATAAATTTAGCATCCTAACCAAAACCAAACCCTGCCTATTTTCTTCATATATGAGAGAAAGAAAGAGGACGTAACACATAATAAGCTCAATGAGAAGTTCAGATCAAAGAGAAACTGAGCAATTCCAGTTACAAATGCTCATGTACCTTTATTTATAGGATACAAAAGTCTCAAGTACTTTCATTTACAGCATAAAAAATGCTTAAGTATATATTCACGGGATACAAAATGCTTTAGTGCTAATACTACTTCAGTAATAAATTAGAACTGATGTATTCTCATATCGAATTTAGCTTCTTCCATAAAAAACTCCTTGATCAGTGCAGCAGTTTACAATTGACATCTCATGAGCTTCAAGACAATTAAAAATATGAGTAAAATTAGGAAATGTTAACATCTCAATCTCAATTTGTGCGCCTTAAACTCTTTACAAAATACAATTAATAAATCTTCCCTCTCTTTAAAATTTGATTAGCACAATAACCAGGTTTTGAAGGTACTTCATCAGAAGGATGTTGTAAGTTTAAGGCATATACTGATTACTGTGTGCCACTCAATGTTGGTATTTAATATTTGAGATTGTGGAACACAGTGAACAAAGGAGGGGAAAGAAAGTTACACATTATAGACAATTCAAAAAAGGTGAGAAGTTCTAGATAAACACATGCCAGACTGCTAGTTCAATAAAAGGAATTTGTAAACAATCCATCACAGAAAAAGAGAGATATTCTACATGTAAATACCAAAAAAATTAAAAATAATAACATCAATGACAAAAATAAATACAGTTAAAAACAATTGATCCTATAATATCGTCAATGATCAAACATCAATCGCAGTCATCGGCCTAGGAAATCATGGTACAAAACGGCAAAAACAACACCTCTCATCGTAAGCATAGTACTAACAAAACCAAGAAAAAAATTTAAACCTTGAGAATAAGCTATGAGAACCTTTCTTGACCTTAATTTGAATAGTAACACAGGTCACACTAATTTTTCCAAGTCAGGACATTTAATATAGACTTGATGGCAATTTTCTTATGATTTTATATTTTGCAACAATTTGGAAACAATAAATAAGAATGTTTACAACTATCCTAGTGATCAGCAAGATTTATTACCTGCTTAACTTTGTCCCAGTAAGATAGACGAACTTCTCTATCCAAAACCTCTTGAACAAACACTCGTTGTGGAGCCCATTTAGGAAGGTCTAAGACATAAGCCCATTCTTCCCAAGGCCAAATGAATTGAAAGTTTGATCTGCAAAGTAGAAAGCCATCACTGAGGGCATATAGACAACTGAAAAATACATCTAGGTCCCAGTAGGAAGATGAAGGGACCAACTAAAAGAACATTTCAGTTTTGGTAGAAAGATCAAGGATGCATTTATGAATAATTCTTAAAAAGAAAGGAATCTAAAAATTATAGTCAACTCAACATAGCATGAAAAGTTGTCCTTTTAAACAAATATTATGATACTACAAATCTTGTCCCATCAAAAGTCAAAGAGGAAGAAAGCCAAACAAAAGTCCCTCTCCAGAGCATCGGATCTCTAGTCCAATCATTATCGGTCACAATTACACTAATCATCCACAGCCACAATCCACCCATGGATTATGGTGATTTTCACGACTTGATTCATAGGAAAACTAAAAATAACAACAATGACAACAAGAAATAAAAGCAGTAGTAAAAATGTAAAATGTTGATCTACATATCAACGCCTCACTTCCTCAACCTTGTTATAAAAAAAGAAAAGAAAAAAAGAGTATTCCTAATTAGCATAAATTAATTGATAAATTCTACACTTACAGGTGGTGTGAGAACCAAAGGATAAACCGTGTCCGGCACTCCATATCCAAATCAGCTATTTTTTCAAAAAGAGCACGAACAGCACCAGCCACAACTGCAGGGAAGGCCCCAGGAAGAGCCTGAACATTAAATCTCATTGTCAGAAACAATATTTAAGTTCATAAAAACAATTACTTCCGGAAAAAGATAAAAATAAGACACATAATTTAGCCAATGTAATAGCTTCTATTCTACCTTACAGAGATCCATAATAACAAGTGTGTAATATATTGGCTTGAATGGAGGTTGAGGTAGCAAAAGTAACTGCAAGGAAAATGTAAATAGATCATTCTAAGATCAGATATGCTTATACACTAAACCTCATTAAAATAAATAACATAAAATAATATGTATTAAAGAAAATAATTTAGATGATGAAACCAAATTAAACACACATTCTCTAAGTAACAAGAGAAAATTATTAAACTGATACTACAATTTCAAGAATATATGCTTGAAAGTACAGGAAAAAAAAAAAAAAAAAAAGGCATTCTACCAGGCACCAGCAGCAGGGATCAGTTCCAAGACAAGAAGCTTTCCTCTCTTATTTTTTTTTTCCCATCTTTTTGCCCTCTTAAGGAAAGAAAAGGTATATATGTGGTCCAAATTAAACACACATTCTCTAACAAGTAACAAAAGAAAATTATTAAACTGATACAAAATTTGAAGGAATATATGCTACCAGCGGCAGTGGTCAATTCCAAGACAAGAAGACTTCTTTTTCTTCATCTTTTTGCCCTCTTAGGGAAAGAAAAGGTATATGTAGTCACATCATTTCTGAACAATGTAGATCTCACCTAACCAAAGCTATATAATTTCATTTGTTTAGTTGAGTGATTCTAAAAAAAAATCTGGTGACAACTCACCGGAATAAAATTTCATTTTTTACAGCAAAAAAGAAAAACAAAATTTGAAACACCGATTATTTCTATTCCCACCTTCTCATCAACCAAATGAAATGCAATTCTTCTTATATACATCCTCCTTGAGAATGGAGAGGGTGGGGTTATTAGGATTTGGAGAGCAGTTTTTTTCAATTTTAAAATTAGACTACCATGCACTGTATTCACAAAATGGACTTATAGTCAACAAAATAAATGGATTTCCATGCCATTCACAAGCAGCAAAAAGAAAAGGTACAAATATATTTGATGGCTAAAGAAAAATGGCAACAAAATGTAACCTGAGAGAAAATGGTCTCTGCCATAAGATACTCATATCGGAAGGGCACAGGTAGGCTGACCATGTAAGCAGCACATTCCTTACGACTAGCTTTGCATGAACCGAGAAAGAGAAATAATTAAAATAGTTCAAAGGCCGAAATAAAAGAAATATAATATGATCAATGTAGAATAACCACATAAATTAAAAACGAGCCATGCATAAAATCAGGAAGATAAAATCAAGCTGGTCCAGACCAAACACAAGACAAGACAGCAAAAAAGACAATAGCAGAGTAGCAGCACAAACATAATGATATACCAAAAGCGCAAGCAGACCTTGTCACCTTGCAGATATCAAGTCCTAGCATATACAGCAAATTAGCCTAAAGTCTTTACCAAAGAGAAGCAGGGGCAAGGAGGGTAAAATGAATGAGGTCCTCTTTCAGGACAAAATCCCATCCATATAACATTGTGACTTAAAAGCAAGGATTAGATTGACAAAATCTAATCCACACAACTCATTAACCAAACCCATTAGACAAAACCAGTTAGACAAGATAAACGGATGGGGTTACAGATTATGTATTAAACCAACAAATGGAATTGGGTGTTTTTATTTAAACCCATTGAGTTATGATTGGGATATGACTGAGCAAAACTTTACAAGATAGGATTCCAATATAAGAGAAACCATTGCAAGGCCTAGCAAGAATCAGAAGTTTCAGATGAATACACATTATATAGGCAGTTACTTAATTCAGATAACATCAATTTCCCTATATAAAAAATGATCCGTTCTCATGATAAAAGCAATACAAACTGAAACTGTGATTGGGACAGCCTAAAGCATATATACAAACCAGCCATTGAAGAACAAAAGCACATCCAGCAAATACTCTTCCACAATGAAGCGATCAATAGGTTGCATATCCTGTCATCCAAACAAAAATTGAAATCTCAACATGGACAAATCAAAATACAACAGCAATGAGTTCGTGTATTATTTAAAAATTCAGACGACTTTGGAAGATGCTGAAATGGTAATGACTCAACATTGAATAGCATAACAGTATCTGCTCTATAGTATAAATATCTTAACAATTTCTTTTGGTTCAATGGCTGGGATTCACAGAGGGCACAGTTCCCTCAACCTTTATCCCTAAACTCTAGCAAAGGCAGGACTTAATCCCAGTCCAAGCACAAAAATAAAAGACATTCTCTGAGCTAGCACCATACATGTACACAACAGATAGCCCCAGCCTAGGTTCTAAAATATGATAAAGCTTGTTGATTTCCTGCCGACTAAAAGCCCAAAGAAGATTGTCTAAGAAATTAATGGCAATAAGTTCCAGTAAAAGTATTTCACAGAACCAGAAAACATTTACATGATGCACCAAAAGGTTTATTGCAATGAAGAAAGCAAATGAAAGTACACTGATATAGGATTAACTTATTTTTTTCTTTGGTCAGAAACTTTTATAAAGAATAGAGAAGAGGAACAACCAAAAGATTGTCTGATGCATTAGTATTGAGATCTTAAATAATTATTATACCTCATTTTTACTTGCCGGAAATATATTAAGCCTGCGTATCCTCTGAGGGTATTTCAACTCTGCATTGTGCTTTTGTTTACCATAAGTTATCCCATCAACTGCTGAAGGCAGATCAGGTTGCTCAGGACAGCTGATGGGCCCCAACTCATGAGACCTTCCAGAAACCAACTGAGCTTCAAATGAGAGGTGAGGCCTTGGAACTAGCAAGTGAAAATACAGAACACAAGATCAAGAAATGAAATTAAAACCAATTAGGAAAGAGACTAAAATGGAAGAAAAAGGTACAAGCATGCATCCCAAAATCTAATAACATAGTAAATCTTATGTGTGGTAAAGGCTATAAACTTGATCAATCAACCACGAGAAAGAAAATGTTGCTTCATATTATTTTAAGCACTCAATTAAATTCATTTGAAGACAGAAAGAGTAAGAAATCAATTTAATAACAGGCACCTCGTTAAGGATTTTGAACCTTCTTTTCATATAAAATATTAATTGAATGTAGCATGAAATAAATGGGACTGCATAGCATTCTTCGCTATGGATGTAACGGGAAAAAACCACAGGAGACATATTTCCTAAAAGTTACATAAGAATCAGCCTTTTTTAAGTACTTGGTGTCAACTTATTTTTTCAAGTACTACAGAATAATGAATATAAATTTAGCTTGCCATGTCTCAGAAGGGAGATGAAAACGATATAACAAGAAAAATTAACAATTAAAGCCAAAAGTAATTTACCACTATCAAGTTTCCATCCACTGCTTGATAGAGTTTGTATCCGATCCCACATATCTTCCAAGAAATCCTGAAGAAAAGAATAGAGCAGATTAATGTCCAGGTAGTAAAGACACTTTGAAAATTTTGGCCATTGAAAACGAGGCATATGGTTCTCATGGCATATATGGGGTGAGCAGCACATGTAAATACAAAGAAATTATACTTTGCACAACATTTGAGAACCTACATGCATGTGTGAATATGTTTCCAGAAAACGAAAAGAAATTGACAGAAATCATACCTTTTAAAAGAATATGTTGGACAGAAATGGGTGAGTATGTTTCCGGAAAAAGAAAAGTTGGAAAGAATAGAAAAATAAACAAATACATGCAATTAACATTTAAAAGAATAAGTAATTGACAGAAATCACACCTTTTCAGCAAGGCCTTTCCCAGACTCATCATAATCCTCAAAGAAAGATAGGCCAGCGTCAGACACATGCTTTCTAATGCTCAGATAGGCTTCTAAACCAGCCAAGACTCTCTCAATTTCCTCAGGAACTTGCTGAACATATATTTGTTTTGTCAGAAAACAGAAAATAAAACATTTAAGGTTGAACGCATTTAAAGCAGGGACCTTACAATATAGTAAAAAATAAAGTCCGGAGATAACTAAATGGAAAAGCAAATGCGTATGAAAGGTGACAAAAGCAAATGTGTATGAAAGGTGTACAGACAACCAACTTCAAATCTCTTGCAATCCAAAAGGAATAATGCAGCTTAAGCTCCATCAAATCCAAAAGGCAAAGAAGGAAGAATACATGCCAAGCATGGTGCCTGAGAGAAAGAAGAAACATCTTTCTTTTGTTTTTGTTTTTTTTGTTTTTTGGTCAGTTGGAGGTTAAGAAACAATAACAGATTTCAATGGTTACATATAAGTTGGAGTACAATAAGGTTGACACTTGAACATATAGTCCATCTTACGGAAACAAAGTAGCACAAAACAAAATATAGCTATGCAACAATTAATAGCTAGTACAAAACAGCCACAATAAAGAAAGATGTATCTGGAGATTATTTGAAAACCGAAACCCAAAAAGATGCTAAGAATAGAACATTATTCCATAAAAGACAGATCTCCTCTTCAAGAGCATCTTCAAAAATTCTACTATTTATTTCTTGCTAGAAAGAAACAGCATCCTACAACTAAAGAATTTGATATGCAGCTCCAATATAAGGCTCCACTACATCCTAGAGACCCTACAGTTGATTAAATCAAATCCTTAGGTTCACAACTTAAAAATGTTTTTCCATTTCTACTCCATGCATACAACAAAAGTAAATACTGACAGCACAACTGTTCAAGATTTCATCAATTGCAACAATACATCATCTCTTACAATACACCAAAAAGTAAATTTTGCAAGAATTTCAGAGTAACCATATCAACATAACCTTAAGATACAAAGGACCAATTTCTGAGTGGTAGAATTGAAAACTAACAATAGGAATAAGTTGAAAGAGATCCAACGCTAAAATCAATCATGCCACTTAAATCCAACAAATTATCCATCAAACAACAAATAACCATTACCTCAACGAGTTCTGCTCCACCCCATGGAAGACAAGACAAAATGCAAGTTACATAAAAGTCGCCACACGCTTGCCAGGAAGGATTTCCTTTCTCCTCGTCCACTATTGTGGCAGCTGATGATAATAATGTTTCAAAGACTACTACCAGAGAACCAGGCTGGAGGACTTTGCTGCACATCTTTAGGACATAGAAGAAAGTACAAAATTAAAAGTTTTGAGGTTTTATTTGAAATTGAAAAATAAATTGACATCTTAGCAACCAGATAAAAGAAAATGATAATATAATTTGTTTCAATGAAATCCTGATATTCCACCATATCAATGTACTAATGGCAAATGAAAAATAAGAAGCCTTGGTTGAAGGCACCAACCCTCTACCACCGGGCTAACTCCTTAGGGTTACATATATCTTAGTGTATTAGAGTACCAAGACCCAAATATGATACCTAGTCTTGGTGGTAACCCTTTGTGCGCATCATATCAAATATTTCAATGCAAACCCCAATTCTCACACTAACTCATAACCAGGAATGGAGGAGAAGTCCTAAATGCACATTTTACAAGAGATGCATAAACATTGTATAGTAAATAAATCAATAAGTAAACACTCTTGATCAAGCATTGTATTATATGAGAACGTGGTAAATGCATTAGTGGTCAACTGGCACATATAAAAGATGTCAAACATGGTAACTTCCCAAGACAAAGACACTAAGAATATAGCTTTAATGAAAACGTATGGTTGTGAATGAATCATATTAAACATGACATTGCACATTCCAAAATGTCTTTTATCCTCCTTGAATTTCGGCTCAACATGCAAAACTAAAAGTTCAATAAATGTTCCGAATTTTTACCATTTAAAAACAACTGATAGAACATATAAAATTCAGCAAGAAATGACCAAATAGTACACTAATTTCATACGTACCATAGCAGTCAGGAATCTCATCAAAATACGAATTCGCTCACAGTTTCCAGAATCTAAGGCATCCTGAAAATTTCATCAGAATTAAAACAAGATGGTCATATACTATATACGTGAATGACATTGCAACAAAAATGGTGATGCTACCTCCCAATTTAACTAAATATTGTGTATGCTTCTAGGATTGCCTCAAAGAAAAAATATTCACATAAACCCATGAGTTGTTTAGCTAGACCCAAATTAAGCCACCAATCTATACCTATTAAAGCAAAAATTACATGCACCACGAATACTTCCTCTCTAACCCATTTAAGCAAAACTTGCATCCACCACAGATACTTTGTCCCAGACCCACCTTTCATGCAGGCAAAATAAACTGTCCAATACCCACTCAGCAGTAGCACACATTATAAAAAACTTTAAAGTGCTTTAAGCATAAACATATCGCCAGCCAAAGAGTAAACAAACTTGTTACTCAGACAAGGTACCACAGCAAGTAAAGTAGCCAAACTGTCTATGCAAGCAAACAAGCACATATATCCCCTGGGTGTCATCAGTTAACCAGGCTATTACTATTATGACTTACTAAAATCACATCTATCCTCCAAGCTCAAGCACAAAATCGTAGTTATCCTTAAACCTAAGTCGCAGATATAAACACTAACCAGAGTTCAAGAGAATCTTCCAAAACCAGAGGTCCAACCAGCAGTACCCACATTGTGGTCAGTTATCAGGCTTAACACTGAATTTCTAAACACAAATAAAAAAACACCTAAACAGAAGCAATGATGAACAGAAAACAAGAGAAGAAAAGAAGTAGTGTAATGTACTCCCAACGCCATTACATCAATTATGGAAGTCAATTTTACCCAAGAAAAGAGATAGTAAGATACAACATCTAAGTCATATATACTTTACAAGTCAACAGTTCAATATTTAGTTTGCTTTTCAACCTAACAATTTTAAAATTAACTTAATCTTGTGAAATAATAACCGAAGGAAACCTCACAGCCTGTTCCTTCTTTTAACTTGCTCACCTGAAAATTAGTTTGAGTATTGTCCACTAATTTTCGAACAAAGTCTTCATTTTCCAAGTTCAACAAGCCAACCTGAGAGAGATAAGAATCAATAAGAATTATCATCAATTAAGCAGAAATGAGAAATCATCCAGAAAAGCAAACATATAAAATTCTATGGTAGCATACCACTGAGCCATAGAAAGGAATCTTGTGAGGCAATTGTTCAGCGCATTGAAGAAGGAACTGTGAGATAAGGAAAAGGAAGTAAATTTTGAGCATGTGCATAATAGCAGAAGAGAGAATTGTTACAAGTCAAAAGAATATAATAAACATTACAGGTAAAACATCGTCAGCAGAGTGCTCAATCTCTCTACGAAGTACGCCGAAGCAGGTTTCCTGCAAGTCAATACAAGTAAGTTAGGGTTTTCAAGGGAACAATACTCACACATAGAAAGAGAAGAGAGAATTCCACGCACAATGTGCTCTTTGAAGTCGGTGATGGAGCCGTACTCGGGAGACTTGTCACCGATTCGAAGGAGAAGACTCTTCCAGCTGCTCATTCTCTCTCTCTCTCTGTTCTAGAAAGAGAATTTAAAAAAGCAGATACGAAAACACAACGTTCAAGAGGGAGGGGTTTGCAGGCAAAACTCTCAATGAACCAATTTAGGGACGGCAAAAAAACCCGTGGGTACGGGTCTGTACGAGGCCGTGACGACCCGCACTTATAGAGTAAGGATAGGTTTTAATTTGGTGGGGATGAAGATAGACATAGACAGTTAACCCGCAATGGGTATACAGCGGGGATGAGTTTTATAATCCCGTCTGGTTTAAATTATAATCTTTATTTTTTTTATACAGATTTTTTTCTTTTAATGTTATATTTAAAATTTATGTTTATTAAATTTTAATAATTTTTTAGAATTATTTTATATAATGAAGTGGGTGTTGATGGTGATGGTGGTTCCAAGTTCAAATATATATATTTTTGTTTCAATTATGGGTTTTGTTTTCCGGAGAATATATTGTTATTCAATTTTGATTTAGATGATGGTGTGTGTATGTGGGTGTTGATTTTAGAGATTATGGTGTGAGTGTGGCTGTTGATTTCCAGGTACGGTATTTTTTTATTTTTCTTCTTCCTCTGCTTCTTCCAATTTGGATGTCATGTATGTTGTATGGATACGGATACGAGTACGAGTATGGAATACAGATACAGCACGATACGGGGATAAGGTAAATCTTAAAAAACTAGGATACGGATACGGATACGGCATGAGCATGATACGTCAATTAAAATAATATATATTTATATTTTAAAAATAATAATAATATATGAAAACATATTTGATAATTCATTCAAAATAAAAATATATTCAGAATCCAAATAAAACATGTTACATAACTACATAAGTCATAATAATGTAACATATTATATGATCCAAATAAAACATGTCACATGAGTCGTACTTATTACAAAATCCTAATAAGACATACATCACATAAGTCATAACATATTACAAAATACAAATAATACATAAAAAAAATTCATAAAACATATTTTAAATTCCTAATTAACTTTATTATCATCATTCATATTGTTAAAGGATATAAACAATTCGTCTTTAACTCTGGTTCATCAAGAGAAAGGTTTGCAATCTCAAGTATCCCAGTATTCTTCATGTCAATGGAATCAAAAACCAAAATTTCTTTACAATTTCATTTTGACTCCTAAAATTTTGAAATTATAATTTGACCCCATTTTATACTAAAATAATTATAATATTACCCTAAACGTATCCTCCAATTATCCCCTAACGCATCCTCCATGTATCCCTGAGTATCCCCCAAGTATCCTCTAGGATGTCACAAATAATCACTTTATAAAATAATCTAGATAATGGACAAATGAAAGGGCATATATATATATATATATATATACGGAAATTATCCTATCAGTGCATCATGATAGAATTATATAAGAATATTGAATGTGAGCCACTCGTTTTACATACTTTGACTTGGTATGTATGCACTTGTCAAATCACTGTTATAAATTAGTGGCTCACATTCAATATCCTGATAAAGTTATATCAGGATGCACTGATAGGATCGGGACCATATATATATATATATATATATATGGACAATGGTAGATATCCAACACTTTTATCCATCATTTGGATCCAACTTAACATAACAGCTTACATGGCACTTCCTTGTCAACTGCTACTTCATCACATTGCCACATCATCACACATTTTAATTTTTCCAAACCCTAATTTTTAACTCCATTCAATTTGTAAATAATTTTATATAACAAAATATATAGGGACAATCTATAGAACAACGGTGTTTCTATACACCTTTTAAAAAAAATCCAGCTCATCAAATATTGACCCTTGATTTGTCCAACTTTCACATCTAATGGTTATGTTTTAAAGTTGTTGTGATTCCCTATGCATTCTAATATTACCTTCTTAGCAGGTCACAAAACCTAATGACCGTTTATTCTTCACAAAGCCCAATAGTTACGGCTTTTAATTTTCCTCCTTCCCAACGCTATTTTCTTCTCCTTTTCAAAACCAACTCCTTTTTATTTTATTTTATTTAAACGTATATAAACACTTCTTCTCCTTTCCAAATCCAATTCTTCTCCTTCCAAACGCTATCTTCTGAACTTTTCTGGTTTACCAGCTCAAAAACTCTTGTGAACTTTTCTTTGTTACTAGCTCAAACACTTCAATCAAATTTTTTCCAAACGTTCACTTCAATCGATCATTCGTCTTGCTGATTGGTGTAGGTATGGTGTTCTGATTCGTCTATTTGTGTTCGTATTGAAATCTCGTCTCCAACTCATTCTTTTTTGCTTCATCAAGTTTGATCTCACAGGTAAGCATCCACTTCAATCGATCATTCGTCTTGTTCATTGGTGTTCCAACTCTTCTATTTGCATTCGTATTGAAATCTCGCCTCCAACCCATTCTTTTTTGCTTCATCAAGTTTGATCTCACAAGTAAACATACACTTCAATTGATCATTCGTCTTGCTCATTGGTGTTTTGGTTTGGTGTTCTGACTCGTCTATTTGCCACTACAAAAAAAAAAAAATGACATTCTGAGACGAATCCATTTCGTCTCAAAATCAAGTTTTTTCGTCACAGAAAGTCTTTCGCTACCAAATTAAGTTGGCCACGCGGTGGTAGCTAAATCCCCGTCCCAGAATAGCTATTGCGACCAATTAAAAAATTCATCTCCGAATGTTGATAATGCGCGACCAATTATTTGGTAGCAAATTCCCAAAAAGTTTGTCTTAGATATCAAGCCATACAACAATTGGGATGACATTTGCCTACCAAATATATCGTCTCCAATAAACTGTGGACTAAACCCATATTAACGCAAATGTGAGGGACTAAAATCAAAATAACCCTAATATTTAAATAAAAAATGTTATTATTTAATATTTAATTAAATAACATTTATTATATTTATACACAGCTGGACCGTCGCCGAAGACCAACTGCCGCCGCCGTCGTTGGAGATCAACCGCCGCCGGAGATACGCCGTTGACCACCACCGCACTGTTAGGATTATGCTCAATAGCAAGAGTGTAATATTGTAATTAACAATCTTTTTCATATTAATAAAGTGATTTCTAATTTAACAAATCGTATAGCATTTATAGTTTAATATTATAATTGTCAAAGTAAATAATCATAAGGTCTAAAGACTATGAGAATAGAAGAATTGTTCGTACATCTGGATATGTATGTGGTAGACACAATTCTTTAGTTAGTCTTGAATAATGATTCACAACTTAAGTTAAAGGTTGGGCACCTTTATCTTGTTAAAGTTGTAGAATTCTTTTGTTAGCATTTGAGTGGGATCAAATGAGATATGATGAGTCTAAAATTATCGGAGTGTCTTCGAGCAAAAGGATCTAGTGCACTGGGTGCATTAAACTGGGTCACAATGAAAAGCTTTATCTAGAACCGTCAATAGATAATAGTCTTTTCATTATCAGGACAATCGGAGAGTCTATCTTAATCCTGAGATAAATGATGGACTTATGGTTGCAAGTGATATCATTTGAGTTATCAATGAGTACGATTATATCGCATAGTCTATCCTCGATAGTTTGGTGATATTCATTTGTTAATCGATAGAGGACTTCATTTATAGATATGGACATCGTGGCTCCATTTATTAAATGAGAGTATAATATCATCATATGGATGTTTTGAGGTAATTGGATATTAAATCTCAACGTTGAGTTTTCGATAGTGTCTATTGAAAACATGGCTTCTGGACAAGTCAAAATATCCAAGTTTAAAAAGTGGTCATATGAGTAAATATGGTAACTTGGAGAGTTATAGGCGGTCTATGAACTCTTGGCGATTACTGATATTAATCACGAGGATACACTATCTCCAATATGATTGTCTAGGGTATGAATGAGGAGCATCTTCCTTTTCTATCTTTATTTAAGAGTTCAGTTTTAGCTCTTTAGTGGAATGAGTTAAAATTAATGGATCGGACCTAAGTGAATCATTTATTGATTGTGATTAGGTTATGTCTATTGAAGCTTAAATTTAGATGGCCCGCAAAGATCCCCAATCCACACGGACTTGCATGGATCACTTGATATATTCTATCGGACCAATTTAAGGGTCCATCTAGAATTGCATTTAATATATTAAGAATATAATTTGCACATTATTTTAGTAATGGGCTGCTCAATTATATTAATATATTAATGAAAGACATGTGAGCTTGTTTCTTTTAGTAAGAATGGGTCTGGTTCACATGTGGGCTTTTTATTTAAAGTCCAATGGATTAAATGAAATAAGAAAATAATATTTGGCCTATTTATTCTAAGTGGGGCGGCAAGGGTTAATTTTAACCTAATATATTATTTTGTTTCATTGTTTTAATTAAATAAGAATTAATTAATTTATTAATTAATTGTTTAATTAAGAAACAAATCTTTTCTGATCAGGAAATATATTTCCTAAAAGTAAAAGTAAAAGACTTGTTTGATAAGGAAATAAATAATTAGTTTTATTTATTTAATCAAATAAGAAGTCTTTTTTATTTAGTCAAATACAAGAATAAAAGATTTATGAATTAAATTAGGGTTTGAAGTCTTAAACTAGATGGGAGTTAGGGTGCAACACAAACTCTTTTAAGCTTGTAAGTTGCGGCAACCCTAGTCCATTTAGGGTAGAGAATTCGGCAACCCTAAAAGAAAGAAGAGAAGAAAGTTTGGCAACCTATATATACACACTTATAGAATTCGGCCACGCTAAGGCTTGGTGCTTGAGATTCTATTTTTTCTTCTTCTTCTCAATTCATAGAAAGATTTTATTCTACTAAAACATAAAAGAGTGTTAGATTATTCTTTGATGGTACACTAATTGCTTGTTCATCAATAAGCTTGTGTGTACAACATCGATTTAGGTTCACGCGAGTTTCGATCACTAGATTGAGAACTCAAAAGTGACCGGAATAATCTTAGTCATTCTTTTGATTGTTTTTGTGACTAACAAAGAAAAGAAAAGTTTGTTTGTCCATACACAGGTTTGCAATTCAAAGAAAAGGGAGACCACGCTCCTAGGTGATCCACGTTCGTGCTAGGATTGAAGATCTTGCGGATTACCATCGACGTAAGTCAATCGGATCACGTGACAAAAGGTATTATTCTTTTGTTAGATAATATATATGTTTAATTGATTAAAGGGTTTAAGGTTCATAAAAGGAAAAATTTTTAAAAGTCACTAAATCTATTTTTAGTCTCGCTTCCGCTGCGTGTACTTCTTGGTATTTTTCCCTACAATTGGTATCAGAGCCTAGGTTGAACCCTTTTAATTAATTAACGTATATATACGTGGATCGATTTCTTTTTATTGTGATTATGCATGTTTAGAAAGAGATGGCACTGTAGGTATTCGAATATATAATTACATGTGGATGTATGGATTTATATATGTTTATGTGGATTGTTATTGCTCGATTTTGGTCCTAGATTTTCAATGTAATTTTTGTTATGGAATTATAACAAGAAGGGTGGTCTATCATCGCCATAATTCCTTCTTGGTAGATTGCTAGGTTTTATTATTTTTTTTATATAGGTGCAGTATTTTTTATTATACTATTGCAGTTTTTTTATTTTTATTATGTGCAGTTTTTGTTTGTAAAAAGTACTGCAGTGATTAAAAAAAAAAAAAAATACTGCAGTATTTTATTTGTTTAAATACTGCCTTAATATATTTAGGTGTTGAAGATTCGAAGACACGAAGAAAAATGAAGCAACCGGAACCGAGAACGAGCACCGTACGCACCCTAGGAGTGGATTGGGCTGCGCATGGCAAGCCCAAGCTTGGTGGGCTGCGCACGGCAGCCCTGGGAGTCTTCATGGGCTGCGCACAGCAACCCCTTTGTGGGGTTGTGGGTTGTGCACGCCCATGGGGTTGGGCCAAAGGATGAGCGTATGGTTGATGGGCCACTTGAAGAACTTGTATTCCTAAATAATTATAATTTACTTGTTTTTCTAGGATGGGCCAAAATTGTTGCTATTTAATTTATGCTTAAATATTACAATATTTGTTATTGTATGATAACATGACATATAGAATAGGAGTGCCACGCATATATCTCTTTTGGTATGAACATGCATTGAATGATTTAGGTATCTAAATTGGCATCTAGATAACTCGGTAAATCATTCTATGGGATTTAATCACACGCCTTAAATAATTGAGTGGGAGAAGGTGTTTTTGTAACACCTATGGCCTCCAAGGTTAGTTGAGCTTAATTATTTATTGGTAATCCCCCCAAGGGGCGTCCATGAATGGAATTTAGCAACATACTTCCTTACAAGGATAGACTAGACAATGGACTCAAACGAGATCTACTCCATAAGGAGGGATTTTCGTGAGAGAAAATTGAGGGTCGATATCTTGGTAACACACTGTAGGGAAAAATAATAACAAAAGTGGTAAACGCAGCGGAAGCGATACTAAAAACGATTTAGTGACTTTTAAAAATTTTTCCTTTATGAACCTTAAACCCTTTTAATCAATAAACATGCATATATATTAACAAAAGTAAATTACCTTTTGTCGCGTGATCCGATTGACTTACGTCGATGGTAATCCGCAAGACCTTCAATCCGAGCACGAACGTGGATCACCTAGGAGCGTGGTCTCCCTTTTCTTTGAATTGCAAACCTGTGAATGGACCAAACAAAAACTTTCTTTTCTTTGTTAGTCACAAAACAATCAAAAGAATGTCAAAAATTATTCCGGTCACTTTTGAGTTCTCAATCTAATGATCGAAACTCGCGTGAACCTAGATCGATATCGTATACACAAGCTTATTGATGATTAAGCAATAGTATACTATCAAAGAATAATCTCACACTCCTTTTTGTCTTTTTAGAATAAAAACTCTCTTGGAATTAAGAAGAAGAAGAAAGAAATAAAAACTCAAGCACCATTCATTGTGGTGGCCGAACCCTATAAGAGCCCTTATATAGGTTGGCCGAATTTTTTCTTCTTTTTCCTTTAGGGTTGCCGAATTCTATGTAGTCTTAGATTAGGGTTGGCCGAATTTCATCATGTCACTTATATAGGGTGACTAAAATTCAACCCTAATTCTTTTCAACTTTATAGACTTCAAACCTTAATCCAACTCCTTGATTTTTATTCTTTTATTTTGACTAAATAAAAAGACTCCTTATTTGATTAAATAAATAAAACTAATTTATTTATTTCCTTGTCAAACAAGTCTTTTACTTTTAGGAAAGATTTGTTTCTTTAATTAAACAATTAATCAATAAATTAATTAATTCTTATTTAATTAAAACAAATGAAACAAAATAATATTTTAGGTTAAAATTTTAACCTTGCCGCCCCACTTGTATAAGATTGGGCCTAACATTATTTTCTTATTTCATTTAATCCATTGGACTTTAAATAAAAAACCCACATGTGAACCAGACCCATTCTTACTAAAAGAAACAAGCCCACATGTCTTTCATTAATATATTAATATAATTGAGCAGCCCATTACTTAAATAATGTGCAAATTATATTCTTAATATATTAAATGCAATTCTAGATGGACCCTTAAATTGGTCCGGTAGAATATATCAAGTGATCCATGCAAGTCCGTGTGGATTGGGGATCTTGGCGGGCCATCTAAATTTAAGCTTCAATAGACATAACCTAATCACAATCAACAAATGATTCACTTAGGTCCGATCCATTAATTTTAACTCATTCCACTAAAGAGCTAAAACTGAACTCTTACATAAAGATAGAAAAGGAAGATGCTCCTCATTCATACCCTAGACAATCATATTGGAGATAGTGTATCCTCGTGATTAATATCAGTAATCGCCAAGAGTTCATAGACCGCCTATAACTCTCCAAGTTACCATATTTACTCATATGACCACGTTTTGAACTTGGATATTTTGACTTGTCCAGAAGCCATGTTTTCAATAGACATTATTGAAAACTCAACGTTGAGATTTAATATCCAATTACCTCAAAACATCCATATGATGATATTATACTCTCATTTAATTAAATGGAGCCACGATGTCCATATCTATAAATGAAGTCCTTTATCGATTAACAAATGAATATCACCAAACTATCGAGGATAGACTATGCGATATAATCGTACTCATTGATAACTCAAATGATATCACTTGCAACCATAAGTCCATCATTTATCTCAGGATTAAGATAGACTCTCCGATTGTCCTGATAATGAAAAGACTATTATCTATTGACGATTCTAGATAAAGCTTTTCATTGTGATCCAGTTCAATGCACCCAGTGCACTAGATCCTTTTGCTCGAAGACACTCCGATGATTTTAGACTCATCATATCTCATTTGATCCCACTCAAATGCTAGCAAAAGAATTCTACAACTTTAACAAGATAAAGGTGCCCAACCTTTAACTTAAGTTGTGAACATTATTCAAGACTAACTAAAGAATTGTGTCTACCATATACATATCCAGATGTACGAACAATTCTTCTTTTCCCATAGTCTTTAGACCTTATGATTATTTACTTTGACAATTATAATATAAACTATAAATGCTATACGATTTGTTAAACCAGAAATCACTTTATTAATATGAAAAAGATTGTTAATTACAACATTACACTCTTGCTATTGAGCATAATCCTAACACACACTCAATGTAATTTTATTAATATCCTCCCAAGAGTTCTTGTCAGTAAAATTGCAAGGCTAAAATTGAAAACGCTGGTTGTTATGTTAACAATTAGGTGGGACCTAGTCTAACTAGTAAATGGTGCGAACTCCCAAAGGAGGCGTAACATTTATGGGTGTTGGATCACCGTTGAATTTTTTGATTGAGTTATTTATTTAATTCAAGATAAATATTTAAAAGTGCTTTATCATGATTATTTACTTATATATGTTTTGTTTTATTCAGAAATCATGACCCCATCACTTATAAACATCCTAAAAGACAACACTTTAACTGGAGATAATTATGTCACATGGAAAAAGAAAATTGGGTTGTTGCTGCAAAGTGAAAAACATAAGTTTGTTCTAACTACTCCTAAACCACCTGCTCCTAATAATGAATCTAGCATAATGTATAGAGATGCGTATGAGCAGTGGAAGACTTCAGATGATATGGCAAAATGTTACATTATGGCCACTATCTCCGACGTGTTGCAACAGCAGCATGAAGGAATGGAGTCCGCTGCTGATATAATGATGTCTCTAGAGGAGATGTTTGCTATGAAGTCTAGGACGACTAAGAGAGAGGCAGTGACTGCTTTTATGAATCTTAGGATGAAACCTGGACAGGCTGTGAAGGATCACATGATGAAAGTCATAACACATCTCAACATTGCTGAACTGCATGGCGCTGAGATAGATAGTGAGACAAAGATTGATATGGTTGTCAATTCATTGTCAGATTCCTTTGATCAGTTCAAATTAGACTTCACTTTGAACAAAAAGGAATACACCTTACAAGGCCTGATGCAAGATGTTCAAAGTGCTGAAAAGATCCTTGTGAAAGGCAAAGGTCAAGAGATTCATATGGTTGGTAAAGTTGCTACTGTTAAGGCCCGTCAAAAGGTCAAGAAACAACAGAAGAAAAAGCAACTTGGGCCTACCAAGAAGGAGACCAAGAAAGTAACCAAGATCAAAGGGAAATGCTTCCTTTGTGGTGAAAAAGGACATTAGAAGAGAAATTGCCCAAAGTCCCAGAACAAGAAGGAAGAAGGTAATTTGAATTATCTTGAAACATGTTTTTTGGCTGATTCTACAGATTCTTGGATCATAGACTCAGGAGCCACTAATCATGTTTGTTATTCCTTGTCGGGGTTCCAAGAAAGGAGAAAGCTGAGTAAGAATGAAATCAATTTGCGCTTGGGCAACGGAACGTTAGTGTCTGCAAGTGCAGTGGGAGATATTAGAGTTTATTTGGATTCTAGAAGGCATTTAGATTTAATAGAAGTTTATTATGTACCTCAATTCAAGAAGAATTTAATTTCAGTTTCTTGTTTGAATAAATTTGGATATTCGGTTACTTTTAATAAAGTTTTTATTATTAGTAAGAATGACAAAATTATCTGCCAAGGTACATTGGAAAACGGTCTATACTTTTTGCATAGAAATATCTCTCACTCGTTAGACACAGAATTAACGGAACCTAATCATAAAAGAGTAAAATTATCAATAGATGAAACCTACCTTTGGCATTTACGCTTAGGTCATATTAACCTTAATAGGATTAAAAGATTGGTATATGACGGACCTTTGAGTGACTTAAAGGTTGATGATCTACCAACTTGTGAATCTTGTTTGGAAGGTAAAATGACCAAAAGGACGTTCTCTGCCAAAGGTGCAAGAGCCACTGAATGTTTAGGATTGATACACACTGATGTATGTGGACCTATGAGCATTCAAGCTAGAGGTGGATATGAGTACTTCATCACCTTCACAGATGATTATTCGAGATTTGGTTATGTGTATCTCATGCGACATAAGTCGGATGCTTTTGACTTGTTCAAAGCATTCAAAGCTGAAGTGGAAAATCAGCTTGAGAAACACATAAAAATCTTGAGATCTGATCGTGGTGGAGAATATCTATCTGGTGAGTTTCAGTAATATCTTATTGATAATGGGATAGTTTCTCAGTTTTCTGCACCAGGTACACCTCAACAGAATGGGGTAGCAGAAAGGAGAAATAGAACTCTTTTGGATATGGTTAGGTCTATGTTGAGTTATTCAACACTTCCTATTTCTTTTTGGGGATATGCTTTACAAACTGCTATATACATTCTAAATGATGTACCATCTAAGTCTGTTCACAAAACACCGCATGAGTTGTGGACTGGGCGCAAGCCTAGTTTACAACACTTAAGGATATTTGGTTGTCCTGCGCATGTGTTAAAAGGAAAGACAGAAAAGATGGAGTCCCGTTCGTAAACATGTATATTTGTAGGGTATCCAAAAGAAACTAAAGGATATTATTTCTATAGTCCTTCAGATCTTAAAGTATTTGTTTCGACAAATGCTAAATTTCTGGAAAAGGACTATATGAATGATTTTGTGCCTAGAAGTAGAATTGTCCTGAATGAGATGTCAGGAGATACAATTCCACGAGAGGTTACACAACCTAACCCAATTGTAAGTTCCGATCCAACACAAGATCAACAACCTACCATTCCTCGTCATAGTGGGAGGGTTAGAACATAACCCGAAAGATACATCGGTCTGGGAGAATCAGTGGAGAATCTCCCGGACGACGATGATCCCTATACGTACAAGGAAGCTATGGAGAATGTTGATAATCGCCATTGGCAAAAGGCAATGCAATCCGAGAATGAATCTATGTTCGATAACAAAGTCTGGTCCCTTGTAGACTTGCCTAAAGGGATAAAACCCATTGGGTGCAAGTGGGTATACAAGAGGAAAAGAGGTATGGATGGAAAGGTGGAAACCTTTAAAGCTAGATTGGTAGCTAAAGGGTATACACAGAAAGAAGGTATCGATTACGAGGAAACCTTCTCTCCTGTGGCCATGCTTAAATCCATTAGGATACTCTTATCTATTGCAGCATCTTTAGATCTAGAGATTTGGCAAATGGACGTCAAGACAGCTTTCCTAAATGGAAGTCTTGACGAAAGCATCTACATGATGCAACCAGAGGGATTCATTGAAAAGGGCCAAATGGATAAGGTATGCAAGTTGCAGAAATCCATATATGGATTAAAGCAAGCATCTAGATCCTGGAACATAAGGTTTGATCAAGCTGTCAAAGGTTTTGGATTTATTCAGAATCCTGACGAACCTTATGTATACAAAAGGATTAAAGGCGACAAGTTGGTTTTCCTGATTCTTTATGTTGATGATATACTACTCATTGGAAACGATGTAGGTGTATTGACATCAGTAAAAGAATGGTTAGCAAAACAATTTGATATGAAGGACTTAGGAGAAGCAAGTTTTATTCTAGGTATCCAAGTAATAAGGGATAGAAAGAATAGAACAATTGCATTATCCCAAGTTTCATACATAGACAAGATCTTGTCTAGGTTTTCCATGCAGGATTCCAAGAAAGGTATGTTACCTTTCAGACATGGAATCAAGCTTTCTAAGGAACAAGTTCCTAAGAATGAGCATGAAGAGCAATTCATGAGTAGAGTTCCATATGCCTCGGCAGTTGGAAGTCTCATATATGCAATGCTCTGTACTAGACCAGATATTTGTTTTGCTGTTGGCATAGTTAGCAGGTTTCAATCGAAACCTGGTCCTGATCACTGGACGGCAGTCAAGCATATTTTCAAGTATCTCAAGAGAACGAGAGATAATATGCTTGTATACTCTGGAGGGGATTTGGTTCCCGTTGGGTATACAGATTCTGATTTCCAATCAGATTCTGACTCCGGAAAATCCACATCAGGGGCTGTGTTTACTATTGGAGGATGAGCAGTTATATGGAGGACTATCAAGCAATCTTGTATTGCTGATTCCACCATGGAAGCTGAGTATGTTGCTGCATGCGCGGCTGCCAAAGAGGCTGTTTGGCTCCGCCAATTCTTGATTGACTTGGAAGTGGTTCCTAGTGCAAATAAGCAGATCACTATCTACTGTGACAACAGTGGAGCAGTGGCTAATTCGAAAGAACCAAGAAGTCACAAGAGAGGTAAACACATTGAAAGAAAGTATCATCTTTTAAGGGAGATTGTTCAAAGAGGTGACGTGACGATTACCAAAATCGCGTTAGCAGAAAATCTAGCGGATCCCTTCACAAAGGCTCTACCTCATAAGAGTTTCGATGGGCATCTCGAGAACATGGGCATGAGAGATATGACACATTTGCTATAGCGCAAGTGGGAGATTGTTAGGATTATGCTCAATAGCAAGAGTGTAATATTGTAATTAACAATCTTTTTCATATTAATAAAGTGATTTCTGGTTTAACAAATCGTATAGCATTTATAGTTTAATATTATAATTGTCAAAGTAAATAATCATAAGGTCTAAAGACTATGAGAAAAGAAGAATTGTTCGTACATCTGGATATGTATGTGGTAGACACAATTCTTTAGTTAGTCTTGAATAATGATTCACAACTTAAGTTAAAGTTTGGGCACCTTTATCTTGTTAAAGTTGTAGAATTCTTTTGCTAGCATTTGAGTGGGATCAAATGAGATATGATGAGTCTAAAATCATCGGAGTGTCTTCGAGCAAAAGGATCTAGTGCACTGGGTGCATTGAACTGGGTCACAATGAAAAGCTTTATCTAGAACCATCAATAGATAATAGTCTTTTCATTATCAGGACAATCGGAGAGTCTATCTTAATCCTGAGATAAATGATGGACTTATGGTTGCAAGTGATATCATTTGAGTTATCAATGAGTACGATTATATCGCATAGTCTATCCTCGATAGTTTGGTGATATTCATTTGTTAATCGATAGAGGACTTCATTTATAGATATGGACATCGTGGCTCCATTTATTAAATGAGAGTATAATATCATCATATGGATGTTTTGAGGTAATTGGATATTAAATCTCAATGTTGAGTTTTCGATAGTGTCTATTGAAAACTTGGCTTCTGGACAAGTCAAAATATCCAAGTTCAAAACGTGGTCATATGAGTAAATATGGTAACTTGGAGAGTTATAGGCGGTCTATGAACTCTTGGCGATTACTGATATTAATCACGAGGATACACTATCTGCAATATGATTGTCTAGGGTATGAATGAGGAGCATCTTCCTTTTCTATTTTTATTTAAGTGTTCAGTTTTAACTCTTTAGTGGAATGAGTTAAAATTAATGGATCGGACCTAAGTAAATCATTTGTTGATTGTGATTAGGTTATGTCTATTGAAGCTTAAATTTAGATGGCCCGCAAAGATCCCCAATCCACACGGACTTGCATGGATCACTTGATATATTCTATCGGACCAATTTAAGGGTCCATCTAGAATTGCATTTAATATATTAAGAATATAATTTGCACATTATTTTAGTAATTGGCTGCTCAATTATATTAATATATTAATGAAAGGCATGTGGGCTTGTTTCTTTTAGTAAGAATGGGTCTGGTTCACATGTGGGCTTTTTATTTAAAGTCCAATGGATTAAATGAAATAAGAAAATAATATTTGGCCCATTTATTGTAAGTGGGGCGGCAAGGGTTAATTTTAACCTAATATATTATTTTGTTTCATTGTTTTAATTAAATAAGAATTAATTAATTTATTAATTAATTGTTTAATTAAGAAACAAATCTTTTCTGATCAGGAAATATATTTCCTAAAAGTAAAAGTAAAAGACTTGTTTGATAAGGAAATAAATAATTAGTTTTATTTATTTAATCAAATAAGAAGTCTTTTTTATTTAGTCAAATACAAGAATAAAAGATTTATGAATTAAATTAGAGTTTGAAGTCTTAAACTAGATGGGAATTAGGGTGCAACACAAACTCTTTTAAGCTTGTAAGTTGCGGCAACCCTAGTCCATTTAGGGTAGAGAATTCGGCAACCCTAAAAGAAAGAAGAGAAGAAAGTTTGGCAACCTATATACACACTTATAGAATTCGGCCACGCTAAGGCTTGGTGCGTGAGATTCTATTTTTTTTTCTTCTTCTCAATTCATAGAAAGATTTTATTCTACTAAAACATAAAAGAGTGTTAGATTATTCTTTGATGGTACACTAATTGCTTGTTCATCAATAAGCTTGTGTGTACAACATCGATTTAGGTTCACGCGAGTTTCGATCACTAGATTGAGAACTCAAAAGTGACCGGAATAATCTTAGTCATTTTTTTGATTGTTTTTGTGACTAACAAAGAAAAGAAAAGTTTGTTTATCCATTCACAGGTTTGCAATTCAAAGAAAAGGGAGACCACGCTCCTAGGTGATCCACGTTCGTGCTAGGATTGAAGATCTTGCGGATTACCATCGACGTAAGTCAATCGGATCACGTGACAAAAGGTATTATTCTTTTGTTAGATAATATATATGTATAATTGATTAAAGGGTTTAAGGTTCATAAAAGGAAAAATTTTTAAAAGTCACTAAATCTATTTTTTAGTCTCGCTTCCGCTGCGTGTACTTCTTGGTATTTTTCCCTACACGCACCACCGTCGGAGACCAGCCACCGCCGCCGTAGATACACCGTTGACCTCCTTTGACCACTGTTGACCACCATTGCACTGCCGTCGGAGATCCGCAACCAACTGCCGACTGCCGACCACCGACCACCGACCACCGGAGATCCGATGCCATTGACAGTCGCTGTCGCAGACCGCCGACCGCCATTGCTGTCGCCGACCACCGCTGTTGACCGCGACCGCCCCACTCCTGAAAATAATGACAATTAATTGTCATCAATGAGAATTGAACTTGAGACCTAAAGTTAAAAGTTATAAGTCTTTACCACTTGACTACAACATAGAATGTGATAATACTTGAACAATATTTATATATAAGCTGTATAAGTTGTTGGAAATTAAAAAAAAAAAACCTTGTTAGATAAATTTAAATTTATTCAATTAATCAAAATTCTAATTTCTACGACAGATATATATTAAAAAATTGAAACAAATACTAGGTGTGTTGAATATTAATCTAGAGGGGAGGAGGGGGGGTGGTGAATAGATTTTAGCTATTATTACCCAATTTTCGCATGCAAGTCAATTTTACGAAAATGTCCCTACTAGTAAAAAATACAAGCAAGTGTAATATAGTGCGGAATTTAAATAACACTTGATGTATACGTGGAAACCTAACCACTGGGAAAAACCACGGGCTGTTTAGTGCGCCACACTCAAACCTCGAAATCCACTAATTGAAATGGAGTTTACAACCTATGTAAACCTTGTCTAACACTCTGGTCAATAACCCCCCACTTCTACCACGCGGGCCTTTAAAAGTGGCTCTAGTCCAATTGCTTGAGGCCTAAGCAATCTTAGCCTCAAGACTTAATTCTCTATGAAGAGATTATGCAACCTATGTGAATATGTATGAATATTCAAATAACAAACAAGGCTAGGGAACCTTAGATGCTTATCTAGGATGATGATATATTCAATTAAATCAATCATAGATATCAAATGCTAAATGACATGTCAAATAGCTTAACTAATCAAGATTAATAAAAAACCTAATTAGCTAACCCAAAACAACACTCAATCAATTTATCACAATTAATTCTCTATTCTTGTATTTATCATATGATAAAAAACATACAAGTAAATTAAAAGAGAATAGCTTGATAGTAAAAATACTAAAATAAGATGAACTTAATCAAAATCTTACCAAGCAAGTTGTGATGATGCAAACCCAATCATGGATGCATTCTATATAGTCATGGAAGATGCAATATGAAATTTGATGCAAAAAAGATTTGATTTGAGTGGTTAAAGGTGAGTTCTTGATTTGATTTTTTCTCAAAAATCTCTCTTTTAAGTTTAGGGTTCTAAGGAGTCAAAGAACTTATTCAGATAATGAGAAAGTAAGATATTTATAGACATCAAGAATTGGGCATGTGAAAAGACAAGTTTGCCCCTGAAACGCACCGATCGGCAGTTTCAAACGGTGACCAGGCCGCCGTTCGTAACCGCCGAATTGAACCCGAGAAAACTAAGGGAACAATGGCGGTTTCATTTGGCGGTTTCGTGACCGCCGATCCAACCGCCAAATCAAACCCGAGAGAAAATCAATTAGGTCAAAACGACGGTTTCGTTCGGTGGCCAGGCCACCGATCATAACCACCGATCATCAACAGAGGTGAAAACCAAGGAGAAGCCAAGGGCATTCTCCATAGGCGGTCTTCGCGTGAAACCAAGCACTCATTAGTGCAAGCGTGGACGTTTCCAAATTATATCGGGAAACGAATTACTAAGCACATATACACACAACAAGATATCAATCAAAGTGCTAGTGTGTAAAGTGACATGTGAAGAGTATGCACACAAGAACAAGTATGCTAAGTGTGTGTGTGCTAACTAAATCTCTTCAAAGAAAACCAAGCACTAGAAATTATACCTTTGGCGTGCTTGTCCTTTGAGGTCTTGGAAGGGCCTTCGAGCTTGAAGATCAGTCACCTAAACTACCCTTACACAATCAACCCCATCATGTGGTTTGTCCACGAAATAAGCCAATCAAGATATGGGAATCCTCACAATCTCCCCATTTGGCTATTTCGTGACAAAACCACTACTCACATTGATTACTCACAACATAATAGAAACTACGGGTCTGCTATGATTTTCTACTTTACAAAGAGATATAATAGCGAAAAAAAAATCTTGAAGTCTTCGATCTCTTGTAGAATAATCAATCCCTGAAAGCAAAGTTTCTATACTTTCCAATACAAGTAAAAAGTGAGATGAATCAAGTGAGAGCATAAACAAGCATTTGCATTCTAAGAATTTAAGTACAACTACAACATCATGCAATAATTGTGAATGCAATGCTCCCCCTCAATGGGTTACTCCCCCTCAATGTATTGTCTCCCCAACATGCATAATTGCTACCATAATTTGCAACTCCCCTAACCACCATTCTACTCCCCATTTTTGTCATGATATAGGCAAAGGAGTAGTCCCCAACCGGGTCATTTAGCAAAGAGAGATGATAGCATTCAAGTCATTTGCATAATCATAAAATGCACTTTATGCAACTCTATCAATTGGAGAGAAACAAGGAGATTTATTTTGATAAAATGTGTGAATCAAAAATGCTTTGCATACAAGACATGTAGCATTCAAGTCCAAAATACAATGGTATTTGGCAAAGCAAATGACAAAGGTTTCTAATAAGAATTCAAACCAATTTCACCAATGTCATAAGAGAAGCAAGGATATAGAGTTTTCATTGATTTTAATTTATGAGCTACTATATCCAACTTTATAAGCGAAACATGGCATTAGCGACTTTGCACCCTATTCGATTTTTCCGAATGGTATCCGTATGATAGTAGCCATGTTCAACCAATAAAGAAAGAGAGACATTTGGATTTTAAAATCCTTTGAACGGATACAAGATCCTTTATTCATTTTGAGTCTCATAAGCTTTTTCACACAAGTTTTGCATTTAAAAATTGCAATCATCAATTCATGCTTTTTCAATATTCATTAGCATGTCATTAAGAATCATCATGTCATGGAGATAACTATAGGTCATTCAAATCATATTTCCTAAGTAAATCTCCTAGTCCAAAAATGCATGTTTGAACATAAATATGACATGGATTGTAAACAAGCAAGGTTCACACTTATTGAATTGAAAACATATATACATATGTGCAACCAAGCTTACTTAAGCAATCAACAAAGAAGCATAAGATTTTTCAAATATTTGCATGCAACAAGTATGCAATTAGCTCTTTTTGCTTGAGTTCCCCATATAGGGTCATCATCATCCTTCATCAATGAAGGTCATGAGGTCCTATGGACCTACCAAGTCCTTTGGACTTAGTTGAACCTATTTGAGACTTGTTAGTCTCGTAGCAAGCAGGTTCATCTTTCCTTATCCACATAGATATGACATTTTTCTTCCTAGTGGACAATGGTTCAAGAGTTCTAGAAATAATAGGATCATGAATATGAATATTTTCCTTCCTATTAGCATGCATTCTAGCTCTTGTCATTCTCTTTTCAATCATGCTTTTGATTCTACATAATTTAATGAAATGAAAGTAATTTGGTCTAATGTGACCATCAATACCACAAAAGTGACATGTATGGATAAATTTAGAATTCATACCATGTCCTTGTGCATGCATATGAGCCTTCCCATGACTTTGTGGTTGAGCGGGTTCAAACTTTCTTTGTTGTTAAACCGGTCTAGCTTGCTTCCTTGATCCATTTTGCATGATTGGCCTCTTCCCTTGATGAATATGAGCTTGAGGGAAGTTAGGTTGAGGAACTTTTTGAGCTTGAGGTTGTCTCCTTGGAGCTTCCTTCACTTGTGCACTTCTTGAACATTGTCCTAGATCAATTTTCTTCCTAGGAGTGTGCACCGACGAGGCTTCTATCTTGCCCAAACTCTTGACAAAGACGGTCTTGGTTGGAGTAGTGATCTCCTTGCTTTCTTCATACCCAATACCTCTCTTGTCACAAGGGTTCTTTCCACTACCAAGAATGTGGTCAAGTTTCTTGGTGCTAGTAGTCATCCTAGTCAATGACTCTATAGCTTCATCAAGCTCTCTCTTCAACCCTTCTCCATTCCTCTTAGACATAGCTAGCTCATCCCTTAGCTTGTCTTCAATCATTTTGGATGCCTCCACTTGTTTACTTAAGTGGTCATTGTGTGTTGAAAGTTCTAGATTTTCATCCTCTAAAATCTTCAACTTTCTATTGTTCTTCTTTAATGAACTTTCACACTTGACTATAAAGTCATTAACATCCATTTTCTCTACACTTCCTTTGTAGAGTTAGATGAGGAGTCATCTTCACTTGAGTTATCTCCTCCACTCTCCTTCTCACTAATGGAGTCATTTCCCTCATTAAGACCTTCACCTCGGTCTCTTGAATCAATGAGAGCCATATCCCAATGAGTAGCTACACTTATCTCCTCTAGAGCTACTTCTTCATCTTTTTCTTCTATGGGATCACTAGTCAAGACTTTCTTACCAACAACTTTATCTTCTACACAAGTGGCCTCAAATGCCGTGTAGTCGATGGTAAGCTCATCATCACTTTCACTCCATGTGGCGGTCATCACTTTTGCCATCTTGTTCTTTAAGTTCCTACAATTGGGTGAGATATGACCTATACCACCACACTCATAGCATTGGACCCCTTTCTTCTCACTATGCTCTTGCCTAGGCTCAAAACCCTTAAAGGGAGCTTTTTTCTTCAAGTCTTTGACTTTGGATCCAAAGCCTTTCTTCTCGAACTTGATGAATTTCTTGAATCTTCTAAGCAACAATGCCGTGTCTTCGTCCGAGTCACCTTTTTCCTCCTTTTCAACCTTGGAGGCTTTCAAAGCAATCCCTTTTTGCTTTTTAGGAGGTGAAATACTATGGACCTTTTCTAGTTGGGTCCGATTGAATTTACCCCCAGGATTCTTTTTCTGTCCATAGCTTCGCGGACTTTGGCCATCCTTTCTAGGCTACTTCGTCCCATATAGGGCCCTCTAAAAATCGTGTTAGTGACTCTACCATCCTATACTATTTGTAAGGATTCCCATACATTTATTGGCTTATTTCGTGAACAAATCACACATTGGGGTTGTTTGTGTAAGGGTAGTTTAGGTGATTGATCTTCAAGCTCGAAGGCCCTTCCAAGACCTCAAGGGACAAGCACGCCAAAGGTATAATTTCTAGTGCTTGGTTTTCTTTGAAGAGATTTAGTTAGCACACACACACTTAGCATACTTGTTCATGTGTGCATTCTCTTCACATGTCACTTTACACACTAGCACTTTGATGTTGTATCTTGTTGTGTGTATTTGTGGCTTGTAATTCGTTTCCCGATAGTATTCGGAAATGTCCGCGCATGCACTAGAATGTGCTTGGTTTCGCGTGAAAACCGCCTATGGAGAATGCCCTTGACTTCTCCTTGGTTTTCACCTCTGTTGGTGATCGGCGGTTGTGATCGGCAGCCTAGCCGCCGAACGAAATCGCCGTTTCAGACCGAGAGATTAAATCAATCAGGTCTGATTCGGGGTTGGAACGGCGGTCATGAAACTGCCGATTGAAACCGCCGATGTTCCCCTGTTCTTCTCGGGTTCAATTCGGCGGTCAAGAACGGCGGCCTGGCCGCCGTTTGAAACTGCCGATTGGTGTGTTTCAGGGGCAAACTTGTCTTTTCACATGCCCTGTTCTTGATGCCTATAAATATCACACTTTCTCATTTTCTGAATTTATGTTCTTTAACTCTAAGAACCCTAAACTTCAAAGAAAGACATTTGAGAGAAAATCAAATCAAGAACACATTCTTAACACTCAAAAACCATTCTCATATGCATCAAAATATCATCTAGCATTTTCTAGCATAGTTAGGATGCTTGCTTGCATGGGTTTTGGTCAACACATATTCTTTGGTAAGTTCTTCACTATTATCATATATAATTAGTGTTTTATTTATCATTGACATCTCTTATATTATTTGTATCTTCTTAGATTATATTCTAGATACAAAATAGAGATTGTTGTGTTGACATGATTGAGTGTTGTATTTTGATAGCTATCTAGGTTTTCATAATCTATGTTTAGCTAAGCTATTTGACATGTCATCTAGCTTCTAATATCTAGGATTGAATTTATTGCAAAATCATTATCCTAGATAAGCATATAGAGTAACCTAGCTCTAATTGCATTTTTGGATATTTAATAATATTCACTTAGGTTGTATTATCTCTTCTTAGAGAATTAAGTCTTGTGTTGTGACCGGGATTAGGTTACTTAATTCGCAAACAATTGGACTAGGTCCACTTATACCGGGATTAGGTAGTTGTGATGATTATTGATCGGGATTAGATCATTAAACTGGGATTAGGTTGTAATCATCTCAATTAGTGGATTCGAGGTTCATGTGTGGCGCACATAACAGCCCGTGGTTTTTCCCGTGAGGGTTTCCACGTAAATATCAAGTGTTATTTACATTCCGCACCATATTACACTTGTTATACTTTTGTGACTAGTAGGGGCATTTTCGTAAAATTGACATGTATGCGAAAATTGGGTAAAATCATTTAAAATCTATTCACCCCCCCTCTAGATAGTTTTATACACACCGTGCAATAATTAGTTTCAACTGGTATCAGAGCGGGTTCCTAGACATACATAGGTGATCCTTGCTCATTTTGGTGTGTTTTGCATTTTGTGTGATTTTTTGATTTATTCATACATTTTGCATTAATCTCATTTGCATTCATCCATACACTATGAGTGATTTTGGGATGAGCAAAGAGGGAGCGTCGAGCGTGAGGCCACCGTTGCTCACCGGCGATAATTACTCCTCATGGAAGGGGAAGATGGAAGCATACATATGCCAAATCCATGATAGGGCATGGATGGCGGTTGAAGATGGATATGCTCCACCTATGATGACTCCTACGGATGGAGGAGAAGAAGTTCTCAAGCCTAAGGCATAGTGGAGTCCTCAAGAATTTACTGACTCCATGTGGAACAACAAGGCTATTCATGCCATCCGATGTGCAGTGAGTGAAAATCAGTACAAACTGATTCAAATTACTAGGATTGCTAAAGAGGCATGGGACATCCTAGAAGTTGCACATGAAGGCACCGAGGTTGTCAAGGACTCAAAGCTTCAAGTCCTTCAAACTCGGTTTGAGACCATTAGGATGGAAGAGCACGAGCATTTCAATGACTTCCAAGTGAGACTAATGGACATTGTGAACCAAAGTCACCAACTTGGTGATTCTTACTCGGATAGAAGAATCAAGCAAAAGATCATGCGATCACTTCCCGAGAGGTTCGAACCTAAAGTGACGGCTTTAGAAGAAAATGACACCTACAAGGAAATGAAGCCGAGTGAAGTCATTGGAAGACTTCTAGCCTATGAATCAAGAAAGGCTACCACATCTCCTCCTAAGAAGAAAAAAGATATTGCCTTGAAGACATCCAAGATGGAAGAGGAGGAGGATGACTCATATGAAGACATGGCACTCATTGCCAAGGGATTCAAGAAGTTCTTGAATCTACAAAAGAGTGGTTATGGCTTAAAGGGGAATGACTTCAAGAAGAAGAAAACCATAATCAAGAATGTCAAGCCATATCATGAGATGTCTTCAAGAGAGAAGATTCAATGCTACGAATGTGGAGGATTCGGGCATATCTCCAAGGATTGTGCTAACTTGGAAGATGAAAGAGAGGAGGTCGCCACTTCAAGTGATAGTGATGAAAAGGTTGTAGCAAAATTCTTGGCATTAGGTTGCTCTCACAAGCGGGACAACAAAGTGAAAGTTGTTGAAGGAAGTCCCTCAAGCTTGAATGATTGTGAGAACAACTATTTTGCCTTTCCTATCTCCTACAATGAAGAAGAGAATGAGAGTCAAGAAGAAAGTGACTCTAATGAAGATGACTCTTCATCTAACTCCACAAATGAATATGTGGAGAAAAAGGTTCTAGATGAATACCTCACTGAGTTTAAAGGCTTAGCAATGAAGACCAAGGTAAAGATACGAACATTGAGAGAAGAGAATCTAGACCTTTTGGCTCATGTTGACCACTTAAGTGAACAAGTGGATAGATCTAAGAATATTGAAGATAAGCTAAGAAAGGAGTTAGACTTATCTAAAAAGAATGAAGAGGATCTAAAAAGAGAGCTTGAAGAGGCCAAAGGGTCAAGGACTAGGATAGTTTCTAGCACCGAAAAAACTTGACCACATGTTAAGTGCTGGAAAGAGTCCTTGTGACAAGAGAGGTCTTGGATTTGAAGAAGGCAAGGACACCTCCACTCCTAACAAGACCGTGTTTGTCAAGAGCTTGAGCTACAAAGAAGCTTCACCGGTGCAAACTCCTAGGAAGAAGATTGATCTAGGACAATGCTCTCATAGTGCACAAGTGAAGGTAGATCCAAGAAGACAACCTCAAGCTCAACCTACAAGAGCTCCTCATGCTAACTTCCCTCAAACTCAACTCCATCAAGGGAAGAGACCAATCATGCAAACTCAACCAAGGAAGCAACCAAGTCTTGGTCAACAACAAAGAAGGAGAGATCCTATCCAACAACCAAGACAACCACAAAGACATGGGAAGGCTCCTATTCATGCACAAGGACATGGTATGATTCCTAACTTTGTCCCTACATGTCATTTTTGTGGTGTTAATGGTCATATTAGACCAAAGTGCTTTCATTACATTAAAATGTGTAGAGTTAAAAGCATGATTGAGAAGAAGAAAGCTAGAGCTAGTATGCTTGCTCATAGGAAGGAAGAAATTCATTTACATGATCCTATGACATCTAGATCTCTAGAACTTTTGACCACTAGGAAGAAAATTGTTTCACCTAAGTGGATAAGAAAAGATGAACCCGCTTGATACGAGACAAACTTGTCTCCAATAGGTTCAACTAAGTCCAATGGACTTAGTAGGTCCATAGGACCTCATGACCTTCAATGATGAAGGTTGGTGATTGACCCCATATGGGGAACTCAAGCAAAGAGAGCTATTTTGCATTCTTGTAAATTGCAAAAAATTTGAAATATCTTATGCTTCTTCTTTTGATTGCTTGAGTAAGCTTGGTTGTACATATGTATATATGTTTTCTATTCTATAAGTGTGAACCTTTCTTGTTTACAATCCATGTCATATTTATGTTCAAACATGCATTTTTGGACTAGGAGATTTACATAGGAAGTATGATGTGAATGACCTATAGTTATCTCCATGACATGATGATTCTTAATGACATGCTAATGAATATTGAAAAGCATGAAATTCATATGACATGCTCAAATGAAAAAGCATGATTTGATGATTGCAATTTTTAAATGCAAATCTTGTGTGAAAAAGCTTATGAGACTCAAAATGAATAAAGGATCTTGTATCCGTTCAAAGGAATTTAAATTCCAAATGTCTCTCCTTCTTTATTAGTTGAACATGGCTACTATCATACGAGTTTCTCACCCGGAAAAATCAAATAGGGTGCAAAGTCGCTCATGTCTTGTTTCGCTTATAAAGTTGGATATAGTTGTTCCTAAATTGAAATCAATATATTCTATATCCTTGCTTTACTCATGACATTGGTGAAATTGGTTTGAATTCTTATTAGAAACCTTTGTCATTTGCTTTGCCAAATGCCATTGTATTTTGGACTTGAATGCTACATGTCTTGTATGCAAAGCATGTTTGATTCACACATTTTCACAAATAAATCTCCTTGTTTCTCTTCAATTAATTGAGATGCATAAAGTGACTTATATGTATATGCAAATATCTTGCATGCTTCTATCTCTCTTTGCCTTGAGTGACCCGGTTGGGGACTACTCCTTTGCCTATATCATGACAAAAAGGGGGAGTAGGATTTGGTAAAGATTGGTGTTGCAATTGTGCACCTTGGGGAGATAACACATTGAGGGGGAGTAACCCTTTGAGGGGGAGCATTGCATTTATCATATGAAACTAAATATACCACGGTGTGTATAAAGCTATCTAGAGGGGGGGGGGGGGGGGGGGGGGGTGAATAGATTTTACGTTTTTTACCCAATTTTTCGTGTTAGTCAAAATTACGAAATTACCCTTAAGATAATATAAACAAGCAAGTGTAATATGGTGCGGAAATTAAATTAACACTTGAATTTTTACGTGGAAACCCTCACGGGAAAAACCACGGGCTATGTAAGTAAGCCACACTCGAACCTCGAATCCACTAAATGTGCAAACGATTACAACCTAATCCCGGAAGTAATCACACACCTACCTAATCCCGGTATGAGTGAACCTAGTCCAATTTGCTTGTGATCTAAGCAACCTAATCCCGATTGCTACACACAAGACTTAGCTTCTCTTGAAGAGAATACAACCCTAAGTGAATATATGAAAATATCCAAAATGCAACATAGAGCAAGGGAAACCTTATATGCTTATCTAAGATGATTAATATGCAATTAAGAACAATCCTAGATATCAAAACTAAATGACATGTCAAATAGTTAAGCTAATCAATATCAAGTACAAAACCTAATATGCTAGCACAATACAACTTCTCAAACATACATCATACTAATCTCAATTTTGTATCTAAAGCATACAAAATAACAATCAAGTAATTAATTGAGATTGCTAGATAAAATAAACACAAAATATGTAAGATATTAGTGAAAAGCTTACCAAGCAAAGTATGATGAAGATTCCATACTAGATGACATCTAGATGATCTAAGATGATGCTAGATGATGATTGATGATCATGAAATTGTGTTTGAGTAATTAAAAATGGGTTCTTTGTGTATTTTTCTTCTCTTGAAAAATATCCTAAGTATGAAGCATGAATAAGAACTCTTGTTAAGTGACCTAAAATCAAGTTAGCATATATATAGAGGCCATAAGTGAAGTGAGGTCGTTTTGAAAACTTGCCAGAAAATCACTCTGTGCGCTGGTGGACCAGCGCAGGACCAGCGCACAAGCCAATTTTGGCTTGAGCGCTGGACGTCAGGCGCTGCCACCAGCGCCAGTCCAGCGGCGCCATACTGGGCGATCGGCGCTGGTGGCCGGCGCTGGTCCACACCAGCGCACAACCAGCGGCGTGCCACTGGGCGATCTGCGCCGGTGAGCGGCGCTGGTGGACCAGCGCACAGCCCCAAAATTGTATCCCACAAGCAATTTTGCAAGGGGTACAAAGTTAAACAAAAATGCATCCTAAAAGCCTAAATGCTATGATGTTTTCAACACAAGATGCAATCATAAAATCAAGCAAGAAGAGATGTAAATAATCATTTATGCACAACAAAAAGAAACACAACATACAAAGATTAAACATATGCATGAGTTGTGAGTGTGTGCAACTATCTCTTCAAGACAAGAAAGCACTTAGAATATTACCTTTGGTGCTTGTCAATAATGAGGTCTTCAAAGGGCCTAATGCATTAACAACAACATTTAAACTACCCTTACAAAGTATCCCCATTTATGGTTTGATCATGAAATAAGCCAATTAAAAAACAACGGGAATCCTTACAATCTCCCCCTTTGGCTATTTCGTGACAAAACCATCACTCACATTAAATCCTCAAAAAAGAAATAGAAACTACGGGATTACAATGATATTCTACATTACAAAGAGATAAGAGAATGCAAATTGAAGTCTTCAATCCTCTTGTAGAATAATCAATCCCTGAAAAGAGTTTCTAACATTCCAATTCAAGTAAAGTGTGAGATTAATCATGTGAGAATAATACCAAGCATTTGCATTTTTAGAATTTAGGAACAACATTAGCAAATGTATGCAATGTATGATAAATGCAATGCTCCCCCTCAAAGGGTTACTCCCCCTCAATGTTTTATCTCCCCAAAGTGCACAATAGCTTCTCTATTTTGCAACTCCCCTTACGATATCCTACTCCCCCTTTTTGTCATGATATAGGCAAAGGAGTAGTCCCCAACTGGGTCACTCATAGCAACGAGAGATAGAAGCATGCAAGATATGCATATACATATAAGTCACGTTATGCACTTCAATTAATTTGAGAGAAACAAGGAGATTTATTTGAGAAAATGTGTGAATCCAACATGCTTTGCATACAAGACATATAGCATTCAAGTCCAAAATACAATGGTATTTGGCAAAGCAAATGACAAAGGTTTCTAATTCGAATTCAAACCAATTTCACCAATGTCATGGGAAAAGCAAGGATATAGAGATTATTGATTTTAATTTAAGAGTAACTATATCCAACTTTATAAGCGAAACATGGCATGAGCGACTTTACACCCTATTAGATTTTTCCGGATAAGATATCCGTATGATAGTAACCATGTTCAACTAATAAAGAAAGAGAGACATTTGGAATGTAAATTCCTTTGAACGGATACAAGATCCTTTATTCATTTTGAGTCTCATAAGCTTTCACACAAGTTTTGCATTTTTAAGAATATGCAATCATCAATTCATGCTTTTCATGTGAGCATGTTGTATGAATTTCATGCTTTTTCATTTAGCATTAGCATGTTATTTAAGAAACATCATGTCATGGAGATAACTATAGGTCATTCACATCATACTTCCTATGTAAATCTCCTAGTCCAAAAATGCATGTTTGAACATAAATATGACATGGATTGTAGACAAGCAAGGTTCACACTTATAGAATTGAAAACATATATACATATGTACAACCAAGCTTACTCAAGCAATCAAAAGAAGAGGCATAAGTTATTTCAAATTTTTTGCAAGATACAAGAATGCAAAATAACTCTCTTTGCTTGAGTTCCCCATATGGGGTCAATCATAGAACATCACTCCACAAGACATATCCCAATAGATCTACTAAGAGTTTTAAATCGAGTAGCATCTAAGGGTTTAGTAAATAAGTCCGCAAGTTGATCATTAGTACCTACATGTTCAAGTACTATGCATTTATTTTCAACAAGCTCTCTAATGAAGTGATGGCGGATGTCAATATGCTTAGTTCTAGAATGTTGAACCGGATTCTTGGAAATATTAATAGCACTCATGTTATCACAAAAGAGAGTGAGAGTACCTTGATTGAATCCGTAGTCTACTAGCATTTGCTTCATCCATAGGAGCTGTGTGCATCCACTCCCTGCGGCTATGTACTCGGCCTCGGCCGTGGACAAGGAAATCGAGTTTTGCTTCTTGCAAAACCAAGACACCAAGTTGTTGCCTAGAAAGAAGCAACCGCCCGATGTGCTCTTCCTATCATCACAATTTCCTGCCCAATCCGCATCACTAAAGCCTATAAGACTAGCATTAGTGTCAAAAGAGTACCAAATCCTATAGTTGGATGTCCCATTCACATAGCGAATGATCCTCTTCACGGAAGAGAGGTGGGACTCCTTAGGATCCGCTTGGTACCTAGCACACACACCCACACTAAAAGATATATCGGGCCTACTTGCGGTCAAATAAAGCAAGCTACCTATCATGCCACGATATAGAGTTTGTTCCACACTTTTACCACTAGCATCCTTGCTTAGCTTCAAAGTGGTACTCATGGGTGTATCACAATGTTTGGCTTTCTCTAAACCAAACTTCTTCACTAGGTTCTTAGCATATTTGGCTTGGGTTATGAAAATCCCATCATGCATTTGCCTAATTTGCAAACCTAGGAAGTAACTAAGCTCACCAACAAGACTCATCTCAAATTCAAGAGACATGACATCAATAAATTGTTGGACTTTGGTGTTGTTGGTGGAGCCAAAAACTATATCATCAACATATATTTGAGCTATGAAAAGCTTATCATTGTCTCTCTTGATGAATAATGTCTTGTCAACACTACCTCTTGTGTAGTTGTTGTCAACAAGGAATTGCGTGAGGCGCTCATACCAAGCCCTCGGTGCTTGTTTCAACCCATAAAGTGCCTTCTTGAGGCGATAGACATGATTGGGGTGGTGTGCATCCACAAACCCCTTAGGTTGTTCAACAAACACTTCCTCTTGCAAGAAGCCATTGAGGAAGGCACTCTTGACGTCCATTTGGTGCAATTTGAACTTGTGCACACAAGAGATGGACAAGAGAAGCCTAATGGACTCTAAGCGGGCAACGGGAGCAAAAGTCTCCTCAAAGTCGATACCCTCAATTTGAGAGTACCCTTGTGCTACAAGTCTAGCCTTGTTCCGCACTATGTTGCCATCCTCATCGGATTTGTTCCTAAATATCCATTTGGTGCCTATGACATTAGTGGTCTTAGGCCTAGGAACTAGAGTCCAAACCTCATTCCTTTCGAATTGGTTTAGCTCTTCTTGCATGGCAAGAACCCAAAATTCATCATTTAAGGCTTCTTCAACCTTTTTGGGTTCAATTTGAGAGGTGTAACATGTATAGCTAATAAGATTAGCAAGTTGGCGTCTAGTCCTAACACCCTCATTTACCTCTCCAATGATATCTTCTTTATCATGGAGTTTCCTAACCCATGGAGCGGGTTCTTTAGAGTCCAAGAGAGGAACTCTATCAATAGGTTGTGTGCCATCATTGTTGACATTAGATGTCCCAACATTAGGCGACACCACAACCTCCTCCAAAGGAGAACCATCACTAAAAATAACCTCCTCCTCATGATCATTAGACTTGAGCCTAGTATCATCAAATACGACATTGGATGATTCCATAACACTTAGAGTCTTTAAATTGAAAACTCTATAGGCTCTACTATTTAAGGCATAGCCAATAAAAATACCCTCATCACTCTTAGCATCGAATTTGCCAAGTTGATCACGGTCATTCAAAATGTAGCATTTGCTTCCAAAAGTGTGGAAGTAGCTAACATTTGGCCTCTTGCCTTTTCATAACTCATAGGAGGTGTTTCTAGTACTGGGCCTTAGGAACACTCTATTTCCTATATAGCAAGCCGTGTTGATGGCTTCGGCCCATAGGTTCCTAGGGACATTGTTGCTAAGCAACATCACATGGGCCATCTCTTGAAGGACCCTATTTTTCCTCTCAACAACTCCATTTTGTTGAGGTGTCCTAGGAGCAGAAAATTCATGTGAGATGCCTAAACCATTACAAAAGGTTTCAAAGGTGGCATTCTCAAATTCTCTCCCATGGTCACTTCTAATCCGTTTAATGCTTTTAATATTAGAGTTCATTTCATTTTGAATTTTATTACAAAGCATTTTAAACTTATCAAAAGTTTCGGATTTTTCTCTAAGAAAATATGTCCATGTGAACCTAGAGAAATTATCAACACAAACAAAAATGTATCTCTTTCCACCCAAACTTTCGGTTTGCATGGGACCCATGAGGTCCATGTGGAGAAGCTCAAGTGGCTCCTTGGTGGTGAGATACTTACCCTTTTTGTGCATGCTTTTAGTTTGCTTTCCTTGTTGGCAAGGTCCACAAATACCATTGGCTTTCTTCCCAAGCTTAGGGAGGCCACGCACACAATTGAACTTTCCAAGGGTTCGTAGATCCCTAAAGTTCATGTGGCCAAGTCTTTCATGCCACAACTCAATTTGCTCATCCATGGACACATGATTAGATACAATTCTAGCTTCAAGACAATAACAATTGTCGCTAGATCTCATGCCCTTCAACAAGGTTTGTCCATCGGGTTTTAGGATAGAGCAATAGTCTTTAGAGAACAAGACGGAATATCCTTCATCACTAAGATGTGAAATGCTAATTAAATTGGCTTTCAAGCCATCAACAAATAAAGCATTGGATAAGGAGGGTAATCTGGGAACGGAAATGGTTCCTTTCCCTACAACATTTCTTTTGGATCCATCACCAAAAGTGACATTTCCACCTTCCTCCATAACAAGAGTCTCGAAGAAACTCTTATTTCCCGTCATATGCCTAGAGCACCCACTATCCAAATACCAAAAATTAGAAGAATTTGCCTTCAAGGCTATTTGTGCAACATGGCAAACATTTTCATTCTTTCTAATCCACTTAGCAACAATTTTAGCTTTCTTAGTGGTCTTTGGTACATGTGCTCTACTATTTCTAGGATCATGCAAATCAATATTTTCTTTCCTAGAAACATGCATCTTGGCTCTATTCTTTCTCTTTACAATCATGCTTTGTTTTCTACACATTTTAATATATTGAAAGCAATTTGGTCTAATATGACCATCACAACCACAAAAGTGACAAATAGGAATGAAAAAAGGAATCATACCTCGCCTTTGAGTACGTCCATGTCTTTGTGGATAAGTGGGTTCAATCCATCTTCGTTGTTGAACCGGTCTTGGTTGCTTCCAAGCTTGAGGTTACATGATTGGTCTCTTTCCTTTGTGAGCCAATTTGGGAGGAGTGTTGGCTTGAGGAACCTTAGGAGGTTGAGCTTGAGATTTCCTTCTTGGCCCCATTTTCACTTGTGCATTAGAACTTTGTCCTATTTCTAACTTTTTCTTAGGAGGTTGCACAAATGAAGTTTCTTCATTCTTCAAGCTCTTGACAAACACGGTCTTGTTAGAGGTTGAGATTTTCTTGCCATCTTCATACCCAAGACCTCTCTTGTCACTTGGACTCTTTCCAACACCAAGTAAATGATCAAGCTTCTTGGTGCTAGAATCTATCCTAGCCAAGGACCCTTTAGCTTCTACAAGTTCCCTCTTCAAGCCTTCTTCACTTCTCTTGGACAAGTCTAACTCCTCAATTAACTTATCCTCTCTCCTCTTCAATCTTTCCACTTGTTCACTTAAGTGGTCATTGTGAGCCGAAAGTTCCAAGTTTTCTTCTCTCAACCTCTCAATCTTTCTTGTGCTTTTAAGCGCTAAATCATTGAACTCGGCATGGTATTTAGCAAGCACCTTTTGCTCCACAAACTTCTTCTTGGAACTAGAAGAGGAGTCATTTTCTTCTTCACTAGAGTCAATTTCCTCTTGACTCAAATCTTCCTTTTCACTAGCACTTTTGCTCTTGTGAGAAGATGCAAAAGCTAGGAAGTTAGCCATGAGCTCTTCCTCACTTGAAGACTCATCTTCCTCATTGGAGTCATCACTACTCCCACTCCATGTGGCGGCCATCACTTTACCCTTCTTCCTCTCATTGTGATTCGCACATTCGGGGGCAAAGTGACCAATCCCACCACACTCAAAGCATCAGACCCCTTTCCTTTCGGTCCTCTCTTGTCTAGGCTCAAACTTCTTGAAGGAACTCTTTTTCTTCAAATCTTGTCCTCTTGACCCAAATCCCTTCTTCTTCTTGAACCCCATAACCTTGTTGAACCGTTTCACAAATAAGGCAAGGTCTTCATCCGATTCATGCTTTGCCTCCTTTGCATCCTTAGATGCTTTCAAAGCTATTCCTTTAGACTTCTTAGGAGGAGTAGTGGTGCTAGGAGCCTTCCTAGACTCATATGCAAGGAGACGCCCAATTACCTCACTTGGCTTCATACAATGTAACATATTCATCATATAAACTATACAATAAATTTATTAACTCTACCACAACACGCTTCAACATCATATTGCATATTTAAACCTTTTTTGCCATAATAACCATCTAGATAATAAGACAAAGATTGTAATTTACAATGTGGATAAAAAACCATAGCAATCAAATAAATATTTGGAAACTCCTCATAATAATTTAACCATTTTACCTTCATAGCACTAATGGCTTCCGCTATTGCTCGGTCAGATTCACAATAAAAAAATGCACCAGCAATATTAATACTCTCAATAATAAATAAATGTGTTGTATGAAAATAAATACTAGATAAATTATTTGTAGCATTATGAAAATTTTTTAACAAATTGAAAACATTGTAACAAGCATCCCAATGAGTTTCAAAAAGTTCAATGGTAGGAACATGAAATTGAATAAAAGAAACTAATAAATCCCTATACTCATAACTTTGAGCAAGCATTTTATAAGTAGAATTCCAACGTGTTGGAACATCACGAGCAAATTTAACGACACGTCTACCATTTTGTTTACAATATCTTGCCCATGCTTTCATTGTAGAAGGCTGTCTCCATAAAAACATTAGGGCTTTTCTAATAGGTACAATAAATTCTCCAAGAGTTTCTAATCCTTTTTGAACACATATATTTAAAACATGGCATGCACACCTTTGATGAAATAATGTACCACCAAGAAAGGGTTTGCATAAATCAATTAAAGATGGAATAGCAGCGGTATTGGCAGAAGCATTATCAAAACCAATTGCAAAAATTTTGTTTTCAATATTATACTCTGAAAAAATAATTCTAAGATGTCTATAAATATTCTGAGCAGTGTGTGCATCATCAAAAACTCTAAATACAAGAATTCTTTTTTGGATAGTCCATGCATTATCCATATAATGGCAAGTGACACCCAAGTATGAATGCGATTGCCAATGGTCAGTCCATATGTCGGCACATACGCTAACACGACCATTATATTTTTCAAAATATTTTTCTAACTTTCTTTTCTCTCTTGAATAAATCTTTTCAAGTGTTTGTGTGAGCGTGGACCTAGGGACACGGCATGCAGCAGGGTTTAATGCTCGTCGACAATAGTTAACTGAAATTCCCTTAAGCAATATAGTGTAAAATATACCTAGAGGGGGGGTGAATAGGTATTTACTCAAATTCTTCCAATATTAAAAATGATACGGAATATAACAAAGAAAATGCACACTTGATTAGATTTAGCAAATGAATTGATTTCACTAATACAAGAGATAATCAATTTACAAGATATGCAATCAATGTAAGATATAGAAGATAAAAAAAATGTAAAACAAAAATGAACACAAGTATTTTTTACGTGGTAAAACCTCAAAGAGGAAACATCCACGGGTTGATACCACAACCACCAGCAAAGCAATCCACTACATGAAAAGGACTTATGTTAGGTTGATAATTAGTGTTGGCATTAATTCCATATCAAAACGTGTTTTACTTGTAATGTTTAGTGGTTAGTAAATGAAGGATTTCGAAGACGAAGGACGTCTCAACCATTATTCGTTCAAGTTGCCGGCTTTTAAGAGTCTCGGACATTATCGGTCTACAAAGGTATACATGTCCTCTTATCTCTTACAAGGCTAGGCACACACTCACACATATCATTTTTGTGTGTCCCTTCATGATTTTATTTCATTTACATTTCACTTTCACACACTTGGCAAAATATGCTCATGCATTCACATTTAGTTAATAAACTTTGTGTTTTGCATTTTCTAGGACTATGTCCGGAAACTAGCATATGTGTGTGTATTTGTGTTTGTATGTTTCTGTATTTTGTGTTTAGGACTTGAACATGTTCTTATTCAATGCCTTATTGAGTTCCGGTCGTTTCGGTTACTCATTCATAAGGTTTCGAGTCCAAACGTGTTGACTATGCCACTTTACGTTCTCTTACGTTGTGTTGACTTCATCGATGATTTCCGAGATGATTTCTCAACCATTTTTCAAAGTTGTATAGTCGTTTTCGTGCGTGAGAGAGTCACGGTTCGTAATCCGAAAACAGATTAGAATTCGGAGTTCGGACGCTCGAGATACGGGTTGACAAACCGAGAGTGCGCGGGAGAGGACAGCCCAGGCCGTGGGCCACATGGGCTGGCCGTGGTTGAGGCCGTGGGCCCCACGGCCTGGAGCCCCTTCTGCTCCCGTGTGGGCCACGCGCCCCCCACGGCCTGGGGGTGACTTGGCACCACGTGATTGGTCGAAAAATGTCTTCTCTCTCCTCCTATTTCTTCCCTCTCTCTCTCATTTTGAATTTCCAAGAAGAAAAATCAGATTTCCCGTCAGCCCTCTCCTCTGAAATTTCAGATTTTCGAAACACCATATCTTCCTCATCCGGAGTCGGATTTGAGTGATTCAAGCTGGAGAGTGTTCATATTTGAGTCCTCTAACATCTCCAAGTGGTTTGGTAGCTGTTTGATCGTGATTTCCAGTGGTTGACCACTGAATTCCGAACCAGCTTCATAATCCGAGGTAATGGTCTCATCTTAGGGATTTCTTGTTATTTGACCTTCCAAATGCTTGGGGTTTCTTCTTCTATATCTATGTTATTGTTTTATGAAAGCTATTTGAAAAGGTAGCTTGATTATCATTCCAATTGAAACTCAATTTGTGGACTTATGTTGACTAGTTTTTATGATTCTAGGTTTTACATTTGTTTGTGAGTTGTATTGTGATTAGAATGGCATCTTAGGTTGTTTGATACTTAATTGAATTAATTTTGTGTTAAAATGACTTTGAGATTTGATTTGATCCTTTGATTGAAGAAATCAAGGATTTGTGTATTTGTTTGTGATTTAGAGAATATAGGTTTTGATTGATGAAAATCTCAAAATCTTGCTCTATATTTTTGTCTAGTATATTGATTGATTTTAATCTCATATATCTAGTCTTTGGTTGTATATTGATAGCATCTTGAATTAGGACTTAATGAACATTTTGTGATTCAAGTGTTTTTGTGTGTGAATGAGACTTTGAGTGTATGTGTTAGGTGTTTCACATGCTTAGGTTTCTATTCATGTATTTTTGCATCTAGACTTGATTAATTGTGTTTTCACATGTTTAGGTCTATTTGTCCCATAGAATGTATTGATCACATGTTCTATGTTGAAATGAATGTTTGCATCATTTGCATTCACATGATCACACTAGGAAGTCCTTGTAAAAGGCATGAAGTCTTGGTTAGAGTCGGGATGACTCGGATAGCCAAGCAAGAAGTCTTGCCTAGAGTCGGGATGACTCGGATAGGTAAGCAAGAAGTCATGGCTAGAGTCGGGAGGACTCGGATAGTCATGCATGGGAGGCTCCCTAGAGGCAAGAGTGCCTTGGATAGGGAGTTGGCTAACATATTGGTAGGCCTAGGCGTATGGTTAGACATAGACTCCGATAGAGCGGGGTACACGGGATGTGTATGCACTCTTGTGGAATTTCTAATCTTCCATCGATGTTGGTTGAGTGTGTTGTCCAATATATGGTGGTTCCGCATCATTGAGGGATTTCATACTTTCCAATAGGGTTGGGTAGGCTTAGACTTCACTAGGTTGGGTGAGCTAAAGATTGGTCACTTTGTGAATGTTCTATGTTTACTTTCCAATAATATAGTACCCAATGGTTGTAATTCAACCCGTGGATGTTTCCTCCTTGGAGGTTTTACCACGTTAAAAAATCCCTTGTGTTAATTCTTTCTATCTCTTCTCTTATATTTTAATTGTATATTTTATTGTCTTGATTCATAATATTCACTTGTGATGTATTGTGAACCAAGTCTTTGTATAGTGTGATTAGAGTATTCATTCTATAGATCAATTTGTATCTTTGATTCTTTTGTATATTGTAATATTTGTTTAGTGACATTTTGATCACACTTGTATCACATTGAACATCTTATGAAATACAAGCTTATTTTGTTGTTATGTTTATTTGATATTTTACCTCACATGACTTGTTGATATACTTAGACATTTCTCATATGATTGTGTCATTGTATTGTCTATGTATGTCTACCTTGGCTTATTGTGTTGTGTGTAAGGCTACCTTGAGGGACAAACGGATGTTTGTTCAAGGGTTTGAAAAAAGGTGTAAAAACCTATTCACCCCCCCTCTAGGTATGCTTTAAGCAATTTAACTTCGTTTGTGTACATTCAACTTACACACTCAAGCTATCAACACATGATATCCGCTCAAGCTATCACCTCCTAATCTACCCTCGGGCAAGTGAACTACCAAGCCTACTTCCTATCCGAGATGTATCCTACACCTCTAGAAAGCAACTCCCTATCCAAGACGCTCACGTCTCTAGGAAGATTTCTTGCTTGCCTATCCGGATCCTCCTGACCCTAGACAAGTCTTCCTTGCTTGATTATCCGAGTCCTCCCAACTTTAATCAAGACTTCCTTGCTCTATCCACAAAGTTTCACTCACTTTGCTAGAGACTTCAACCTAATGCAAGGCTATGATCTAAAGTGATGCAAGTGATGCAAACACAAACAAATTAAGCTAGATGATCAATCAAACAAAATGTACATGTTCAATGATAATCTAGAATAAGCTTTCAACAATCAATTCACAAAAATATCTAGAAATCAAGACATGTAAATCAATAAGAACAAGGTATGAATATTCAATATATCACACTAAAAACCTAGTTCTTAGATCATGAAATTAAACATAGAAAATAACATGAAGCACATCAAATATTCACTTTCTAGAATCAATTTCATGTTGAATCAAGTTTAGCACATATATGTTCAAGATAAATCAAATGGCTAAAAATTAACAATCAATAGATCAACCACCCCTAGAATATGATCTAACAACATTCTAAACACATCATCTATCAATTAGAAAGATTAAAAGAAATGATCAAAAGATGAAGTGAGAAGAATATGTTACACATACAAATGTAGAATTTCGGACTGAAATATGCTTGCTGCGAAAAATCATGAAATCCTTTGACTCTAAAAATGCTTGGGGTTTGTTCCTCTCATCAAGACCAACATTTTTTGCTTTTGAATCAAGTGAATCGGAGTTGAGATGAGAGAGATATGGTGAAATAAAGATTTGAAAAATTGTAAGAAAAAATTCTGCACACAAAACAAATTGTTCTTCTTTTTCACTCTTGTTTTGAATTACCGTGAGAGAGGGAATAAATTGAGTGAGACCATGATCAGGTGAGGTAAGCTCATGTGAGTAACATATCATATGACCAATAGGAAGAAAGACCAAAGACACCACATGCTATGATTGACCATGCACACCAAACACCATATGCATGCAATACATATGACAAAAAGCCATTAATTCATGAAATGAATTTGCAATCAGCTCTACATGGCCGTTTGCTACACGGGGACAGAGGCCATGTTATGGCGTGTGCCTCACGTGGCCTCAATGGCCAAGGGGGGCAAATGGCAATTTGCCATCTTTTATCCTATAGCACCCTTTCGCACATCTCTCACATTTTTTAACAGTTCTTCGATCTCCGAACTCCGAATTCAAATCCGTTTTTGGATTACGAACCGTGACTCCCTCATGCACGATGATGACTATACAACTTTGAAAAATGGTTGAGAAATCATCTCGGAAAACGACGATGAAGTCAACTCAACGAATGAGAACGAAAGGTAGCGTAGCTACATTGTTTGGACTCGAAACCTTATGAATGAATAACCAAAACGACCGAAACTCAATAAGGTATCAAATAAGAACATGTTCAAGTCCAAAACACAAAAAACACAAACAAATAAACACATATTCACGCAAGCATGCCATATCAAAGAGATAGTCACAAAGCATGCAATTCTACAATATTTGTCTATACAAGATCAATGCATGAGCATACTATGAGATGTGTGAATGTTGAAATTCCCTTAAGCAATATAGTGTAAATATACCTAGAGGGGGGGTGAATAGGTATAGGCTCCAAAATTCTTCCAATTAAAAATAGTGCGGAAAATTACAAAGCAAAATGCACACTTGATAAGATTTAGCAAATGAATTGATTTCACTAAGACAAGAGTTAATCAATTTACAAGATGTGCAAACAATGTAATATATGGAAGATAAAGAAAAGTAAAAACAAAAATGAACACAAGTATTTTTTACGTGGTAAAACCTCAAAGAGGAAACATCCACGGGTTGATACCACAACCACCGGCAAAGCAATCCACTATACGAAAAGGACTTACACACTCAAGCTATCAACACATGATATCCGCTCAAGCTATCACCTCCTAATCTACCCTCGGGCAAGTGAACTACCAAGCCTACTTCCTATCCGAGATGTGTCCTACACCTCTAGAAAGCAACTTCCTATCCAAGACGCTCACGTCTCTAGGAAGATTTCTTGCTTGACTATCCGAGTCCTCCCGACTCTAATCAAGACTTTTTGCTTGGCTATCCGGAACACTTTCCTAGCCAAGACTCCTTGCTCAAGACAAAGCTTCACTCACTTTGCAAGAGACTTCAACCTTTCACAAGGCAATGATCTAAGTGATGCAAATGATGCAAGCACAATCAAATTAAGCTAGATGATCAATCAAGCAAAATGTACATGTTCAATGATAGTCTAGAATATGATTTCAACACACAATCACAAAAGTTATCTAGAAATCAAGACATGCAAATCAATAAGAACAAAGGTATCAATATTCAATTTAGCACACTAAAAACCTAGTTCTTAGATCATGAAATAAAACATAGAAAATAACATGAAGCACATCACACATATATTTTCTAGAATCAATTTCATGATAAATCAAGTTTAGCACATAAATGTTCAAGACTAATCACAAAGCTAAATCTCAATTAACAAATGATCAAATAACCCTAGCATGTGATCTAACATACTTCTTAACAAATTTCATCAATCAAATGGAAAGAATCAATAGTTGATTAAAGATGAAATTGAAAAAGAAGAAGTTGAAAATCATACACTGACCACGGACTGGAAATGGACCAGCTGAGAAAAATGCCGAAGTCAAATGCCTCTGGAAAAGCTTGGGGTTTGTAGCTCTCTTCGAGACCAACAATTTTGGTTTTTGAATCGAATGATTTCGAGTTCGTATGAGAGAGATATGATCAAAACAAGTAAACGAAAATTGTTGAAAAACTGATGCGGGAAAAATGAAGTGTTCTCAAAAATTCCACAAGTGTGGAGGGAAGGAGGTTAGCTTAAAAGGAGGGAAAGGAAAGAATTTACGAGCGAATCACGTGCTGCCACATCAGCACCCCGTGGGGGGTGCGTGGGGCCCACGGGAGCAGAGGGCTCCCTTGCCCGTGGGGCCCACGGCCTCCCACACGGGCTGGCCAAGTGGCCACACGTGATTCACACTCCTCTCGCGCGCTCCCTCGGTTCGTTGCCCCATATCTTGAGCATCCGACCTCCGATTTCGAATCCGTTTTCGGATTACGAACTGTGACTCCCTCACGCACGACTACGACTACTCAACTTTGAAAAATGGTTGAGAAATCATCTCGGAATCCGACGATGAAGTCAACACAACAAATGAGAACGAAAAGTAGCATAGTCAACTTGTTTGGACTCGAAACCTTATGTATGAGTAACCGAAACGACCGGAACTCAATAAGGCATCAAATAAGAACATGTTCAAGTCCAAAACACAAAATACACAAAAAAATAAACACATATTCACACAAGCATGCCATATCAAAGAGATAGTCACAAAGCATGCAATTCTACAATGTTTGTCAATACAAGATCAATGCATGAGCATACTATGAAGTGTGTGAATGTGTTATACCAAATGTTTGAACCACGATGTAGGGACACACATGTATGAATTGTGTGTGTGTGCGCTAATGCCTTGCAAGAGGATGGAAGTCAAGATATACCTTTGACGCTTTTCACCTCTTGAAGACGACTTGTGCACTAGACGTTGCTCTTCACTTTTTAAGCTTCCTTTCTTCAAATAATGTCCTAAGCAACAACTAATACAATCATAGAGTGTTTTGCAATGGAATTAAGCCAATACAAATCATAAACCTTACAATCTCCCCCTTTGGCTATTCCATGGCAAAAGCACTCAACCTCACCATACAATGTTTCACTCAAATAAACTCAAAATGATAGCATACTCTCAATCTCACATTACAAAGAAATTCCTAGACTAAAAAGTCTTCAAGTCTTCAAGAATTCCTCTTTCGGTCTTCAAAGTACCTATGAGAGAAAATAGCAACCAAAAAGAGATCTTCTCTAAAGAAGAATGGTGAGTTATTTAACCAAACAACAAACATAGAAGATATCCCTTATCTCATACACAAATGCATTATCTCAAGTGAATAAAATATGTTCATATTAAAGCATTCCCTTAGTTTCCCAATTTCCAAGAACCAACTATCCTTAACATTGTCAAGAAAGAATTCTTTCTCCCCCTTAAGACAAGAATTCTCCCTCTTAAGACAAAGTCACAATTAAGCACAAAGAGGAATAAGATTCACACAATTGGAACAATTTCCACACAAGGTGTGAAGTATACAAAAACTCCCCAATATCAAACATGGTGAGGTATACATTTTCTCCCCCTTTTTGTCAAGGAATAGACAAGGGACACAAGAGATAAAGAACGAGATATTAAGCAAACAAATCGTATAGAGAGCGAAAGTTGAATAAACTAAAGCTCCCCCTTAACATATGCTCCACATATTATCAATAAGTAGATTTGTTCACAAGGGACATCACACAATCACACAATCAAGCAATAAGAGAAAATATTTCATAACTTGTCAAAGTCCAAGAGAGAATCATAGATTTTCATTAATCTCTCAAAAATATTCTCACATTGCTAATGAATCAAACACATAAGCAAAATGTGTGTGTGTGAATGCTTCTCAAATATATAGTAGGAGTAATTATGATATCAACATGCAAACTCTATCCACACCTATCCATCTAAAGCCTTTCCAAAATAGGTCAAACCAATATTCATCCGGATATTTGCTTTTAAAATGAATAGATATCAACATATGAGCGTGTGTGTGCATGTGGCTCGTTTTTTCCCGTTTCTATTTGTCAACCCGAGCTTTTTCACAATTCTCAACTATACACCATAAGCCTTTTTGTTTTGTTTTAGGCTTGAATCAAAGAATTTTTTTTTTTTTTAAATGATTCTTTTCAACACTTCTTTGATTTTTCTAACATAAACATATACACCTCATGGCGGCTTTCACTCATCACAATGGTGTAGCCCTTTCCTACATTGGGTGGCTTCACAACCAAGGTGTGTAGCCCTTTCCATGAGGGTGCTCGTTGATTACTATGTAGTGCCGAAGCAAAATGGATACATACCATAGGTCATCTATCATGTACTTAACAATAAACTTCTAGATGCATCCATTATCTACACATATTCAACCACATATACTCAAAACTAAAACATATAAAAGAAGCATTAGTGCACTTTAAAAAAAAATATGATTTTCAAGCTCAAGTGCATGATCTAGAAACAATAAAAGATACTTGTTTAAGATCATTACTTCTCAAGTAAGTAGCTCTTAAAGACAATGATATGCAATTAAAGTTTTACTTATCAAGCCACTCACAATCACACATAGACAATAATCAACACAAATCATGTCAATGGATCTTTGAAGAGTTTTAAACTTCTTTTTGTCCAAGGACTTAGTAAACAAATCCACAAGTTGATTTTTAGTAGGCACATGCTTTAGAGAAACAATAGAATGTTCAACATGTTCTCTAATGAAATGATGCCTAATATCTATGAGCAATGATATCATGTATACAAAAAGTTGAAAAGATGAAATAGAAAGCAAGCTTTTAGAGTAGAGAAATACCTTAGCAAGCTTTTTCACCAATGAAAGGTCTTCGCTCTTTTTATGAGCTTTCTTGGCTTGTTTGTCCTCATGACAACAAGTTGTTGGTGTGTCATCCCAAGAAAATAAAGACCAAACACTTTCAACTCAAACAAACACATGAAAATGACTTTCTCTAAAAGTCTTAACAAAAATTTTCACCAAATATATTTCAAAATTCAACTTCTTTAAAGTTAATCAACAAATTTTGACTATCATAGTGATTATGAGAATATTAAGTTCATGTATTGACTAGAGACACCAAGTTCGAATACTAGACCTAGCACATTAAAAATGGCATAGTCAAGCATCAAACCTAGAACTCTTAACAAACAAGAACAAAAATATTCTCATATGTGCTACTCAATCAAGTATGAGAGCACTCACCTTTGACCATATTAGTCTTAGGTGAACCAACACAAACAACATCATGATCATTACCCATGGCAATATGAAATCTAGAAGATAAATCATCAACTATCTTCTTCATGAAAATATCACTCATATTAAAGTCATCATTTTTGCCACGCACAAATACTTCATCAAGACTCTTTAAATGATCATGATTAACACTCTTCTTAACCAACTTCTTCTCAACATTTTTCTTAACATGATTATCATTAACATGCATGTTATTCTTTTCAATCCAAATTTTCTTGATAGGTTTCTTCACATGAATATGATCAATATGCACATTTCTCAAAGCATCAAAGCTATTGTCATGTTTAGAAACTTTCAAAAAAGATTTATCTATTTCACAAGAATGCACATTATTTTTCTTAACCCAAACTTTCCTTGTTGATTTCTTTTCATTAACATGTTCATCATGCATAGTCTCTAATGCCCCAACATGTTTAGAAACAACCAAAGGAAGTCTTTTCATCTCACTAGCATGCATCTCATTCCCTAGTTTGCATTGTCTAATATACTCATAGCATTTAGGTTTGATATGTCCAACAACATTGCAAAAATGACAAATCGGGATAAACTCAGAGATGTTACGTTTAGCTCTAGACTTAAACTCATGCTTAGGAGTATGAATAGGTAACTTTTTCACATTTTTATCATGTTTCACATTTCCTAGTTTGCATTGCCTAGCATATTCATAACACTTAGGCCTAATGTGACCAACCACATTGCAATAATGACAAACCGGAATGAATTTAGAAAAATTACCTTTTGGGTGTGCATGCTTTGGTTGAGAAGTCGGTTGAGAAGTTCCATAGCTCTTCTTGTCTTTGTCTTTGATGTTGGAAGGAATAGTAGTTGAGTCTTTCTTCTCCTTGGAAATTCTTGACTTGTTCTTGGTTGTAGGAGTCTTCTTAACTTCTTCTACAAAGCCCAAGCCACTCATATCTCCATGATGCTTTCCAAGCTTTATTACTTCATCAAGCTTAATGGCTCCAATCTTCATGCCATTAATTGACTCTTTAAGAGATTTGACTTCATCTTTAAGCTCACATTCTTTTATCTTCATGATACTTAAAGAGTTCTCTTTTTGCTTAATCTCTCCTTCCATGGCAAACAACTTCATAGTAAAGTCTTCTTTTAGATCATCTAGCTCTTGAGCACTTTCCTCAACCTTTGAGACACACTTTTCAATGGTCTTTTCATGCTCCTTGATGACTTCACTTTGCTTGCTCATCTTCTCCAAAGACATCTTCTTTTCATTGACAAGAGCTTTAAAGATCACCACTAAATTGGCATTGATCAACTTTAACTTGATGTTCTCTTCATTCTTTTGTTGAAGGATCTTGTCATTGAAGCTTATAAAATCTTGATTTGAGGAGGCTTCGAACTCTTCTTGATTGGAGGAGATTTCACTATCTTCACTACTCGAAGAGTATTCACTTTCCTCATTACTTGAGGAGTCTTCACCACTATCCTCAAATCTTCCTTCATATATAGCCGGGTGAGCAAAATAATTGCTAGTATATTCTCGTTCATTCGAGGACTCCTTTTCCTCTTCTTTATCACTCACACTCACATCACTCCAAGAAGCCGCCATTGCTAATCCTTTCTTAGACTCTCTCTTCTCATTAGCACGCTTGGTGGAGATAAATCCAATCCCTTTGCATTCATGGCATTGAATTAATTTCTTCATAGATTTATCCTTGCAATCTACCACTTCTTTTGGAGTGATCTTCTTCTTGACTTCCTCTCTCTTAGAACATATGTTCTTTAGAAATTTCTTGAAGGTTCTCACCATACAAGCCACATCATCTTCACTCTCCTCATTGGTTACATTGAGTGCTATTCCCTTACCTTCAATCTTCGGCTTGAACCCAAGCTCATAAGTTTGTAGAGACCCAAGAAGCTCATCAACCCTCATAAGATCAACATTCTTGCTTTCTTCAATTGCGGTCACCTTTGCATTAAATCTCTTAGGCAAGGATCTCAAGATCTTCCAATTAATTCTCTCTTGTGGATATAGCTCTCCCAAAGTTTGACTTTGGTTGGTGATATTCAAGAGTCTAGTTTGGAAGTCTACTAACTTCTCATCCTCATTCATAACAAGACTTTCAAATTGAGAAGTAAGCATTTGTACTCTAGACCTTCGAACCGCTAACGTACCCTCATTGGTAGTTTGCAAAGTATCCCATGCATCCTTTGCCGATTCAAGGTTTTGGATGTAGATAAATTGAGTACAATCTACACCTCAAAAAATAGCATTCATCGCCCGATGATGCCATTTAGCATTATCAAAATCAATGGCCGTCCATTCGGCTCTAGGCTTCGCAATCATAGTGCCATCTTCAATCCTTTTGGTAGGCAACTCATAACCTTCCTCAACACTTATCCATGCCTTTTCATTAATGGATCTAATGTAAGCTCTCATCCTAATTTTCCAAAAGGAGTAGTTACCACTATTCAATAGAGGAGGTCTACCACTAGAAGCACCTTCCGGCATTGAATCACCCATAGCTACAAAATGAACAAACACAACAAAACACAACAAAACAAAATACAAACACTATAATATGGATCTATCTAATTACTTCTAGACACCCGCTCTGATACCAATTGAAATTCCCTTAAGCAATATAGTGTAAATATACCTAGAGGGGGGGGTGAATAGGTATAGGCTCCAAAATTCTTCCAATTAAAAATAGTGCGGAAAATTACAAAGCAAAATGCACACTTGATAAGATTTAGCAAATGAATTGATTTCACTAAGACAAGAGTTAATCAATTTACAAGATGTGCAAACAATGTAATATATGGAAGATAAAGAAAAGTAAAAACAAAAATGAACACAAGTATTTTTTACGTGGTAAAACCTCAAAGAGGAAACATCCACGGGTTGATACCACAACCACCGGCAAAGCAATCCACTATACGAAAAGGACTTACACACTCAAGCTATCAACACATGATATCCGCTCAAGCTATCACCTCCTAATCTACCCTCGGGCAAGTGAACTACCAAGCCTACTTCCTATCCGAGATGTGTCCTACACCTCTAGAAAGCAACTTCCTATCCAAGACGCTCACGTCTCTAGGAAGATTTCTTGCTTGACTATCCGAGTCCTCCCGACTCTAATCAAGACTTTTTGCTTGGCTATCTGGAACACTTTCCTAGCCAAGACTCCTTGCTCAAGACAAAGCTTCACTCACTTTGCAAGAGACTTCAACCTTTCACAAGGCAATGATCTAAGTGATGCAAATGATGCAAGCACAATCAAATTAAGCTAGATGATCAATCAAGCAAAATGTACATGTTCAATGATAGTCTAGAATATGATTTCAACACACAATCACAAAAGTTATCTAGAAATCAAGACATGCAAATCAATAAGAACAAAGGTATCAATATTCAATTTAGCACACTAAAAACCTAGTTCTTAGATCATGAAATAAAACATAGAAAATAACATGAAGCACATCACACATATATTTTCTAGAATCAATTTCATGATAAATCAAGTTTAGCACATAAATGTTCAAGACTAATCACAAAGCTAAATCTCAATTAACAAATGATCAAATAACCCTAGCATGTGATCTAACATACTTCTTAACAAATTTCATCAATCAAATGGAAAGAATCAATAGTTGATTAAAGATGAAATTGAAAAAGAAGAAGTTGAAAATCATACACTGACCACGGACTGGAAATGGACCAGCTGAGAAAAATGCCGAAGTCAAATGCCTCTGGAAATGCTTGGGGTTTATAGCTCTCTTCGAGACCAACAATTTTGGTTTTTGAATCGAATGATTTCGAGTTCGTATGAGAGAGATATGATCAAAACAAGTAAACGAAAATTGTTGAAAAACTGATGCGGGAAAAATGAAGTGTTCTCAAAAATTGCACAAGTGTGGAGGGAAGGAGGTTAGCTTAAAAGGAGGGAAAGGAAAGAATTTACGAGCGAATCACGTGCTGCCATGTCAGCACCCAGTGGGGGGTGCGTGGGGCCCACGGGAGCAGAGGGCTCCCTTGCCCGTGGGGCCCACGGCCTCCCACACGGGCTGGCCAAGTGGCCACACGTGATTCACACTCCTCTCGCGCGCTCCCTCGGTTCGTTGCCCCATATCTTGAGCATCCGACCTCTGATTTCGAATCCGTTTTTGGATTACGAACTGTGACTCCCTCACGCAGGACTACGACTACTCAACTTTGAAAAATGGTTGAGAAATCATCTCGGAATCCGACGATGAAGTCAACACAACAAATGAGAACGAAAAGTAGCATAGTCAACTTGTTTGGACTCGAAACCTTATGTATGAGTAACCGAAACGACCGGAACTCAATAAGGCATCAAATAAGAACATGTTCAAGTCCAAAACACAAAATACACAAAAAAATAAACACATATTCACACAAGCATGCCATATCAAAGAGATAGTCACAAAGCATGCAATTCTACAATGTTTGTCAATACAAGATCAATGCATGAGCATACTATGAAGTGTGTGAATGTGTTATACCAAATATTTGAACCACGATGCAGGGACACACATGTATGAATTGTGTGTGTGTGCGCTAATGCCTTGCAAGAGGATGGAAGTCAAGATATACCTTTGACGCTTTTCACCTCTTGAAGACGACTTGTGCACTAGACGTTGCTCTTCACTTTTTAAGCTTCATTTCTTCAAATAATGTCCTAAGCAACAACTAATACAATCATAGAGTGTTTTGCAATGGAATTAAGCCAATACAAATCATAAACCTTACAAATGTGTTATACCAAATATTTGAACCACGATGCAGGGACATACATGTATGAATTGTGTGTGTGCGCGCTTATGCCTTGCAAGAGGATAGGAGTCAAGATATATCTTTGACGCTTTTCACCTCTTGAAGACGACTTTTGCACTAGACATTGCTCTTCACTTTTTAAGCTTCATTTCTTCAAAGAATATCCTAAGCAACAACTAATACAAATATAGAGTGTTTTGCAATGGAATCAAGCCAATACAAATCATGAGCCTTACATTAACAAAACCAACCCTTTCACCAAAACTGAATGATAAATGTTCTACTACTACCATCCTAGCTAATTCTTCTCTATTTTGTTCATCAGTATAACAAAATAATTGTTGGTTAGGAGTAGCGTACCTGGGAATTTGTGATTGTGACCTCGTTCTGGTCATTGCGTCTGGATGTTTGGTTTCAATATGCTTCCAATAAGTGCCAGATCCTCCGGATTTGCTCCACTTATATGTTTTGGTGCAGTAATTGCAAGCCACTACATAGTCTCAATCTTCTTTCCTAACTTTCTTCATATGTTTGGCGAAGAGATCAGATTTGTTCCGCTTCTGTATCAGATCTTCATCCTCTTGTAGTTCCACTTCGGTAGATCATAACCAAAACCCGGATGTGTATCAATATCAGGCATATTTTTGACTGGCTTGTCAAATTGGGGGTGGTGTCATTGGGATCGGATTTAGAAATTATTAGAGGGGGAGTAGGACAGTTTATGCCTAGGTCTTCAGCATAGGCCCGGCGTTGCAGATAATCGTGATAGGTGGAGTCGTTATGACTGAGATTATCGATCATAGGACCCTTACCTTTCATCGAAATCGAACGCCTTGGACCGTCACGGCCGTGACCCCTTCCACTTCCACTTGCCATTTAAAAATAAATTTGGGAGAGAATTGGAAACTTAGAACTTAGAACTTAGAAGAATAATGGTATTAGACTATTAGTAGAAATGTAGAATAGTTACTATATAGTAAAGTACAAAAGTAGTAAACTAGTAATTGCAAATAAATGAAAATGAGATTGGAAAGTTAGTAATTGACTAATTGGAAATTAAATAAATTGGAAATAAGATTAATTGGAAATAAAATAAATTGAAAATAAATTGCAAATAAAATAAATTGGAGATAAAATAAATTCGAAATAAAATAAATTGTAAATAAAATAAATTGCAAATTGCAAATAAAATTAATTTCAAATAAAACAATTACAAAATGAAATAAATATTAAAAACCTTGGAAACTTGGAGATTGAGAGACTTGAGAGTGTTGGAGAGAATAGAGAGAATTGAGAAGAAATTGGTGTGAGGAAAAATGAAGAGGCGAGGCGGGTGGGGGGGTGGTGGTGGTGGGGGTGTGGTTTATTTATAGAAAAAAAAAAGAAAAAAAAAAGAGAAAAAAAGAAAAAGAAAAAGAAAAAGGGGTAGCCGTTGGAGGCCCAACGGTAACCCAAAAAAAGAAGAAATAAAAAATAAAAAATTGTGCGAACCGGCGGTTCGAACCGGAACCGGAACTGCCGGTTCCATTCCGGTTCGAACTGCCAGGTTCCTTAAACCTTAGAATCGGAATTGGAACCGGCCTCCTCCGGTTTCGATTCTGGAACCGAAACCTAAAATCCGGTTCCGGTTCGGTTCCCTGCACTACAAAAAAATAGTCTTTTTTGACAGCTAAATGTCGTCGGAAAAGGCCATTTGCCATCGAAAATACACTTTTCAGACGGGAAAAGGCCGTCGGAGGCCGTCGCAAATACGCTTGTCAGAAATAACTATTTACTGACGAGCTGTCACAAATATTACCATTTTCGACGGCCATGGCCGTCGGAAATAATGAAAATGCCGTCGGAAATAGTAATTCAAGGTGGTCAAAATTACTTTTATTTACGACGGCTTTACCACTATTTCCGACGGCTTATTGCCGTCGGAAATAGCCGTCGGAAATAGCCGAATTATTAAAAAAATAGTGTGAGTCGACTTGATAGTCGCCATGTCACTTGTCATGTGCCACTACAAATCCTTGAAATTCATGTGGCTTGAACCCTTGACCTTGATGAGGGTAAGGGTTTCCCTTACCATTTTGCTATAACCTTATATTTGATATGTTTTGCACATTATTTATATATAAGCTATTGATATATTTGTATACTATGTAATTACAGTAAATATATATTTTTTGTATACTATTGAGATATTGTTTTTTAAAATAATATTTTATTAAAATTATTAGAGTTCTTGTTGACAGTGAATTTTGGATACATTTAACACATATAGTGATACATTTAAAATATTGACCTACAAGTCATATTTTTGGTGTAGTGTTATAAATTACATACATTCCATTATAATTTATTAAATAATATTTTAGTAATAAATTATTTATTTATTCCATGAAATTGAGAAAGCAAAGACTATTTCCGACGGCCTAAATGCCGTCGGAAATAATTTATTCCTTTTTTTATTTTCAAATGGAACGAGACTATTTCCGACGGCATTGAAGCCGTCGGAAATAATATATTCCTTTTTTTTTCAAATGGAATAAGACTATTTCCGACGGCATTGAGGCCGTCGGAAATAGTATATCCCCCTTTTTTTTTTCAAATGGAACAAGACTATTTCCGACGGCATTGAAGCAGTCGGAAATAGTGTATTCGTCGGAATTGAGAACAAAATTGACGGCTTTTTTGACTATTTCCGACGGCCTTTGACCGTTGGAAATGAGTAAAAATATGATACCTCATTTCCGACGGCACTGAAATGGCCGTCAGAAATGGTACCATTTCCGACGGCAATTAGCGCCGTCGGAATTAGTTCGTCACTAATAGACTTTTTTTTTGTAGTGCCGGTTCGAATCGGAACCGTGCCAGGTCTATTTGTAGGTAAGCTTATCATTCTAGAGAAAATCTTCGGTGGCTCTCTTTGACGGGTGGTGAGATCGTCCAATAGAAGTATAACATTTTTATTGAAATATCAAAATATATTTTAGAACTTAAAAAAAATATACTTCTATTGGACGGTCTCATTACCACATCGATTAGATTGTCTCATTGAATATTTTCAATATCATTCTAACTTGTTTTAGTAATATTACATTTTTCAACAATTATATAATATATTTTTTTGTTAAATATAATACAAAAATAATATAATTTTATTTCAATATTCAATTTAAAATTAAATAAATGGTATTCTAATAGTAGAAATGTAAAAATTATATAAGAAAAATAAAATATTAAAAAAATTATCAAGTAATATTGGAATTTGTTACATGAATAATAATTTACGTAATAAAAATATTAATTATCTATTAATTATTATTTTTAAAAATATAACACAATAAGTATATAATTTATAATATATTTTTTTAGTCTAAAAATATTTCAAGTTATTCTTTCAAAATAAATATATTTCAATTTAATATCAAAATATTCATAAGAAAAATTACATCTTAACATTCTATAACTTAATACAATCTAATACGAAATATTACAAAACACAAGATTTTATAAGAAATTTTTTTATTGGACAATCAAAAGAGGTAAAGTTGTCATATTATAAAAGGTTGGAGGGAAAAAGTTTCATTCTCATTTAATAATTAAATACAAAGGCAAAAATGGTCAATTTGTATTGGTCAAAATTAGGGTCCGAGTGACCAATCTGATGTATTTATGAAAAGTAAGGGACCACGGTTGATAAAAAACCAAATACGTTTAAACAGTTGATATTTTGCTAAAGAGTGATAATCTACACATATAAAAGAAAAGCCTGTTTATTTTTCTACCGCCAACGACTTTTACACCCAAACCACTCTCATCGCCACTCGTCCGCCGCTCGTCCTCCGCCACTCGTCTCCCGTCGTTCTTCCTCTGACGCTCGTCCTCTGCTGGCGTGGACCTCCTATCCTGTTCTTGATTTTGTCGTTTTTCTCTCTAAAGCGAGTGGGTGTTCTTTCTCCGATTCTCATCCTCCGTCGGCGGTCGACTTCCTCTTGCTCGCGTGCGGCACCGCTGCTCTGCTCTCCCTCTTCAGGTATGGCCATTTTGATTTCATCATTTAAAATCAACTTTTGATTTCTTAGATTTGCTTTTCTCTCTTTTTATTTTTAAATGTACTTTGCTCTGCTCTTATACATATTCATTGTGTCGATCCTTTTCTTATACACATGCTTCCAATTAACTGTTCAATATCAATATTTTTCTTAATAAAAACAGAGATTAAAGTACGTAGAATTGATATTTTTCTTCATAATTAATTAAAATTATTTCTGTCAATTTGCCAGAAATTAAATAAGATTAAGCTAATTGTTTCCGTTGTACTTAATATGGCATCTGCATCATCACAACAAAATTCAAATTGCATCATCTGTTTCCATAGAAGGCCAGGGAATTCATTTGTCTTTGTAAATAAAAGCAGAATTGCAGTTTCTAATAGAATTGCTGACTGAATCACCCGTTTCGGTATAGCAGATGGGAACCTGCCAATTCCCATACCAAACTCTCTAGTCCTAAAATCTGCAGTCATCTCTAGATTCCTCCTGCTAATGCGGATTGTCCTCTGGTGAACCCTTTTGAATCCCTACAACACTTCGGCTTCTTTGAACCCTGACAGTTTAATTAATTCTCGGTGGCGCCTCCACAATTCTTCAAACAATTCTATCGGCTCTAAAATCGAAAGCTCCGTCATTTGGGACATCATCTACTTTGTCCGTATTGTGCAGTGCCGGTACAAGTATGAGCAGACCTATGCGTTCCTTCCCCTCCTTTCTGCTTGCATTTCTCTCTTGTCTTGCACAAGTTTAAATATAATGCACAATTTTGTTAACAAGTTTGCCTTTTTGAGGTGAGGTTGATTCATTTCTGAGGTGGGTTTGTTGGTTGATTGCAGTTTTTACATCGTTTGTTGCCCTTATTGGATATAGAGCCGTGTTGGGATTGTGTGGATATGTTATTAGAGCATCTCCAGCCATGTTCTCTAGATTTTAGCTAAATTTTAGTTATATTAGCTCAAAACTATTTTAGCTAGCAACTTTTTATGAAATCACTCAAACCATCCTCCATATTATAGCTAGCCATTAATATTTTAATATTTTTTAAATTTAAAATATAAATAAATTTATTTTGTTTTAAATTGTAAAAATAAGAGAGAGAGAAAATTAATGTTGGAGATGTTCTTTAGAAATAATAAAAAAAACAAGAGAGAGAAGATAGGGAGCTCCCTACATTTGGAGAGCCACCAAGAGGCTCTCTAAAATAGGGAGTCATTTAGGGAGCCTCTTGGAGTGCAAAAAAACCAAATTGGCTCCCTATTTTAGCTAAGGAGGGGATTTAGGGAGCCAATTGGAGATGCTCTTAGCAATGTTGCATTCATGTTTGCTGTGGTTTATTTTTACAGACCGGTAAATTATTGGACTTTGAAAAACGGGTTTGATTTAGATTTCCTGATTAAATTAATGTCTTTTATCTTCTTTGATTCTAATAGGTTTGCAGTTGTGATGTTGAAGGATCCTGAAGCAGCTTTTCGAGCTTCAGTTTTGTTCTGCTTTAATCCAGCTTCCATATTTTATTCTTCAATGTGATGCTCGAAGAAGAATAGAAAAACGGCAAGAGATTAGATGTTTATGGCTAGAAGTGAAAAGAAGAACTGTTGGATATGGCTTGAATTACCAAATGGATATCAAACAATAATTTACCAATGCAAAGACTTCCTGGAGACGTGAGAGCGTTTGAGAGTATGAGATTATGTTTGAGGGAGGCTTATCTTAAATAGGAAATAGTATTTATGTGGAATAAGTATTCTTGTATGTCTAGGAGATAGATTTCCTTGTTAGTTTAAACTCCCTGTAATTTATATAAATAGACCCTAATAACTAGGTTGTTAGTGGTAGAGCAGAATAGAAAATACTATAGAGATCTCAAAGTGAGCATTGAGTGTAACTGGGTTTGAGGTATTATTTAGAGAGAGAACCTGAGTGTGTGGTTGTAATAGTTTACTACATATTGAAACTTTCTCTTGTCCTCCTAACGGCCGTGGTTTTTTCCCTGATTTGGGTTTCCACATAAATTCTTGTGTTGTGAGTGTTTGGATTTAAATTTCTCTTCATCTTATCTTATCTTTGTTATTGTTTGTTTTGTGTTCTATTCGGCAACGCTTTCGAACGCTTAGTGACGGTTTGTTCGCTAACAATTGGTATCAGAGCCCCGGTTGCTTGGTGGTAGTCTTAATAGCTCTATGGCAAGGATTATGAGATTCAATATTGAGAAGTTCGATAGAAAGATAAACTTTGGCTTGTGGCAAATTCAAGTCAAAGATATATTAATCCAACATGGTTTACATAAGGCGTTGAAGGGCAAGTCAACCCCTACGAACCTTGAAGGCTCTGGAGATTCTAGAAAAGAAATGGCTAGTACTAGTTCTGGAAAACAAAAGATGAGCGATGATGATTGGGAGGATTTGGATGAGAGAGCTGCGAGTGCGATACGATTGTGTCTAGCCAAGAATGTTCTTGCAAATATTCATGGAACAAATTCAGTGAAAGAACTTTGGGAGAGGTTTGAAGAATTGTATCAAATGAATAGCGTCTACAACCGGTTCTACCTGAAGGAGCAGTTTCACATGTTGTAGATGTCTGAAGGTACGAAAATTTCTGATCATCTGGGAGTGCTCAATGGGATAGTTTCAGAATTAGAGTCGATTGGAGTAAAGATTGATGAAGAAGACAAAGGTCTTAGACTCATCTGGTCCCTTCCACCGTCCTATGCGCACATGAAGCCAATCTTGATGCATGGGAGTTCAACCATATACTTTGGAGATGTAGCGAACAAACTTATCTCTGAGGAACGAAGGCTAAAGAGTGAAGGTAAATCTTTTGATAACTTTGTTCTTTTGGTTGACAGGAAAAAGGGGAACTCCAAAGGGAAAGTCACTTGTTGGGGATGTGGACAGTCCAGACACATAAGGAAAGATTGCAAAAATAAGAAGACAAGTGCGGCTAAGGGCTCCAAAGAGGGTGATCCAACAATCGCCTCTCTTAAGTTTGACGACTACAGCGATGTCCTTTAAAGGGGGATAAACATCCTCATGGCATGACCATTAGTTGTCGTGAAAAGGATGTAGCTGATAGCGGGTCCACAATTGCACACGGGCATTGGTTAGGAGGTGATGTAAGGTGTGTGGTGGATAAAGGATGTCGATGGCTGAGCAAACTCCCTGGGAACCTAACGTGAGGAGTTGCACCACAATTTTCAGTAAGGTAATTTTTTCGACATGTGCTGGTGAAATCTTGGGATGGTTGTTTCCTAAGTGTTTATACCTAGTGGTGGGTATGTTGATTCTTGATGACAGGATCGTAGATGAGGACAAGTTTTGGGAATTCTCGCCATAATGGAGGATTGTTGGATATGACTTGAATTACCAAATGGATACCAAACAATAATTTACCAATGCGGAGACTTCCTGCAGACATGAGAGCGTTTGAGAGTATGAGGTTATGTTTGAGGGAGGCTTGGAGGATGAAACGAACTGAAGAAGTGAAGAACAGCTCAAACTGTTGCCGAGCTGCTATGGCTTTGGCAGCGGTAGGACACCGCTGCTAATTTTCGGTAGCGCTTTGGTAGCTGTCCAATTCCAGTGTTACACGCTGTGGGTGGCTCTGTGGCTTTCGCAACAGCCATGGCAGCGGTTGACAGGATGAGGCGCATAGTGATCACGGTCTTTTGAGTGGTCAAGTTCAACACGGTTTAGGAAGCAGGTGGCCAACTGCAACTTGAATCGTAGTTAATCACAAGCATGCGTTGAGTCAGGAAATATTCATGGAAGAGGAAATATGTTGCTTCTGGAAGTTCTAATGAAAAAAAGGATTTCTCCTTGAAAGAAGACTTATCTTAAATAGGAAATAGTATTTATGTGGAATAAGTATTTTTGTATGTCTAGGAGATAGATTTCCTTGTTAGTTTAAACTCCCTGTAATTTCTATAAATAGACCATAATAACTAGGTTGTTGGTGGTGGAGCAAAATAGAAAATATTAGAGAGATTTCAAAGTGAGCATTGGGTGTAATTGGGTTTGGGGTATTATTTAGAGAGAGAACCTGAGTGTGTGGTTGTAACAATTTACTACATATTGGAACTTTCTCTTATCGTCTTGACGGCCGTGGTTTTTTCCCTGATTTGGGTTTCCACGTAAATTCTTGTGTTGTGAGTGTTTGGATTTAAATTTCTCTTCATCTTATCTTTTCTTTGTTATTGTTTGTTTTGTGTTTTATCCGGCAACGCTTCCGCGCGCTTAGTAATGGTTTGTTCGCTAACAAGAACAACTTATAACAAGAAAAGAAGATCAAATGGTAACTATTCAGATTCTTGAAGAACAAACGGTAAAGTAATTTAGTGAGTAGGAAGTGACTTGCTTAGTAGGTCATTTTAGGATTCCTATGCATTTATTGTGCTTTTAGACAAACATTCAATAGTTGAGATTAGAAATACGTGGACTATTTTTTAAAATTGTATGGTGTCATGTTGCACTCAAGAATAGGTCTTTATATATATCAAAAATTCAACCTTGTATATTTAGATTTCGTGGATATTACATATAATTGCATGGAGTCAATTAATTGATCCGATGAGTATCACTAAAGTTACTTGCATTTCAGCTAGACTTTGAAAGTACTATTAAACTCAAAGAAATCAGCAGCACTGCCTGACTGACAAAGGCCATTAATTCCCAACTTCCATTAATTAAAAGTTAAAAACAATACTAATAAATAAACACAACGAGGTCCTCTGTCTTCTTTATCATAGTACAGTAGCAGCAAGCAACAACTTGAACCGATTGCTGCACATATATATATATATATATACCAAATTGAAAAAAGGGTGTGCAATCTATAGAGAAACTCAAACAGGCCTTTCAAGATCCCATGGTTTCTATTTAAACAAAACGAATTTTCTTATACTCCTAAAGTCTACTACTGCCTTTTCAAACAGGACTTACCCACGTAGATCACCAAGGAGTTTTTTCCAGAAAATCTTAAAATTTTGTTGTCATAAAAACGGGATCTCTACTAAGTACTTTTATAGAAAAAGTTCCTTTAGAGTTGCAATACAATTTTTCAAACTTTCATTAGGACCGAGTTACTCTAATTTAATATTTTTCTTATGCTTTCGTTAACCTGACAAGACTTCCTGGTGTTGAAACAACTTAATAAAAACTGAAAACGAGTAGAGCAGAGAGATAAAATGAAAGACCTTACTTGAAAATATTCACAGCTTTATTGATTGCTAGAGACGGGTGCAAAAATATTACAAGAGAGAGTGAGTGTGTTTTTGAAAGCTCTGTATTTGCCCATAATTAGCAAATGAGAGCAACACCAAATTTATACAAAAATTTACAAAGGAAAAGCCAAAAACACGTGGCCGACAAAAATTTAAAATTTTACATAAAGTCAACAGTAATCCTGACTTTTTATCTTAACGATGCTATTCTTGTTGTCAAGCTTGTCGCTTTTATTTTCTTATCTTTTGACTTTTCTGACAATCTTATCTTCAGATGATCTTATCTACTTGTTTTGTTGTTTTCTACCGACACTTTGTTGTTTTCTACTGACACTTTGCTATAGTATCTTCCAGCTTAGGTGTCCAAATTATGGTAAGCTTCTTCATCAAATTGCTTATCTATTTCTTCTTCAGTAAGAAATTCTCTTAGCCTGTCTTCCTCCTCTTCCTGGATTTCTCTTAGGTAGTCATCTGTCTTTGGGCTGAGGAATATCCATGGAATCGGGTATTTAGACATGACATCGTGACTCCGTATGAAGATTGACATGTGAGGAGTCTATCCTATCAGCTTAGGTCTGGATGAATTTACACAACTAAAATACTTTTGAGCTCTGTATCTTTGGAGATACTCAAGGCATATATCCTCGCCATATTCATTAGGATAGTCTTCTCGTATAAATTCAACAGGAAAATTGTATGGAACTATCACTATGAAGTGATAAGCTGGTAAATAGTTTGACAACCTATAAGGCTGGTTGACAATCCATTCACATGGGAATGAATCAATGTCAAGACAGAAACTGTGCTTTCCTCCAAACATCCTGATTGATTGTTGAAGCTGTTAGGATTCCCGTTGTTTTTTAATTGGCTTATTTCGTGATCAAACCATATGTGGGGATGCTTTGTAAGGGTAGCCTAGATGTTGTTGTTATTGCTTAGGCCCTTTTGAAGACCTCACTATTGATAAGCACCAAAGGTAAATTTCTATGTGCTTACTTGTCTTGAAGAGATAGTTGCACACACTCACAACTCATGCATATGTTTAATCCTTGTATGTTGTGTGTCTTATTTGTGTGCCTTAATGCTCATTAACATCTCTTCTTGCATGTTAGTTTGATTGCATCTTGCATATCCAATTGCCTTGTCATGCTTAGACTTAGGATTGCATTTTTGCACTGGGCGCTCCCAAAAGCGCTCTACAAAAGCGCTCTACGAACAGCCCCCGTTGGGCGTTGTACAGACCTGATCGATTTAATTCGAGCGCTGTAGAGGCGCTCTACAAAGCGCCCTACGTAGAGCGACCTCTCTGATGGCGCTCTACAAAGCGCTCTACGTAGAGCGCCCCTCTGTTTTCTCGCGAGAACAGAGCAGGGGGCTCTACAAAGCGCTCTACGTAGAGCGCCCATGGCAAAATTGTGGTGTCACTTATCAAAACGACCACACTTCATCTTGACACCCTATATATATGCCACTTTGACTTTAGGTCAATCACAAGAGTTCATATTCAAGCTTCATACTTAGGATATTTTTCAAGACAAGAAAAATACACAAAGAACTCATTTTTAATTACTCAAACACTTTTTCATGATCATCAATCATCATCTAGCATCATCTTAGATCATCTAGATGTCATCTAGCATGGATTCTTCATCATACTTTGCTTGGTAAGCTTTTCACTAATATCTTACATATTTTGTGTTTCTCTTATCTAGCAATCTCAATTAATTACTTGTTTATTATTTTGTATGCTTTGGATACAAGATTGAGATTAGTATGATGTATGTTTGAGAAGTTGTATTGTGCTAGCATATTAGGTTTTGTGCTTGATATTGATTAGCTAAACTAATTGACTTGTCATTTAGTTTTGATATCTAGGATTGTTCTTAATTGCATATTAATCATCTTAGATAAGCATATAGGGTTTTCCTTGCTCTATGTTGCATTTTGGATATTTACATATATTCACTTAAGGTTGTATTCTCTTCATAGAGAAAGTAAGTCTTGTGTGTAGCATCCAGGATTAGGTTGCTTAGATCACAAGCAAAATCGGACTAGGTTCACTCATACTGGGATTAGGTAGGTGTGTGATTACTTCCGGGATTAGGTTGTAATCATTTGCACATTTAGTGGATTCGAGGTTCGAGTGTGGCTTACTTATATAGCCCGTGGTTTTTCCCGTGAGGGTTTCCACGTAAAAATCAAGTGTTAATTTAATTTCCGCACCATATTACACTTGCTTGTTTATTTTATCTTGAGGGTAATTTCGTAATTTTGACTAACACGAAAAATTGGGTAAAAAGCGTAAAATCTATTCACCCCCCCCCCCCCTAGATAGTTTTATACACACCGTGCTATAATTAGTTTCAGAAGCGTTTCAGGGAGAAAGGAGATTTTTAAAATATTTGTTGCATGAATCCCATCAATAATACCATAACTAAAAAGTTCTTCAATACTTACTTTATCAGCAAAATTTGGGATTTCAAATTCCAATGGAAAAACATTTAAATTTATTTGAACTGATACAAATTTAAAAATAAATTTATTGTTAAGCTTTTTCTCTTGTAACCATGTAGTCATACCTTCAGGTAAGCCTACTCATTTTGCTAAAAACTTTTGAATCTTTAGAAAACGTTTTAAATGTTTGTTTTGTGCTATTCCAAAAATATTTTGCTTTATATCTACTGGAAGTTTTTCTACAGCTTTATAAAGAATTTTTGCTTGATCCCTTATTAGGGTAATGTTTATAATATCAAGGGGCTTTTCTACAGAATTTGCCTCCTCATTTGCTTCGCTACTATTCTTTTGGCTTTTTATACTAAGCTTCTGAAACTGCTCTGCGAGCTATTCAGCTTCTTCTAATTTTTGCTTTAGTACTGTATTTTCAGCTTGGAGCTTTTCTAAAAGATCATGCATACTCTTTTTACAACTTTCTAGCTCTTCTGATATTCTATGATTTGCTTCATTTATCTTTTTGAAATGATTCATGAAGCCAATCACTTGGTTACGATCATAAACAAGACCATTAAATTCTAAAATTGGTTCAAAACCATTTTGATTTTGTAAAAACATATTTAAAGATTTATTGGCTTCTTCCAGGGAATAAAAACCTTTAAAACTAGGATTTGGAAAATCTTCAACATACATAGCAGTTTCTTGCCATGTTGAATATATTGCAATTTTTCTTCCTCTATAAACTACATAACACGAAAACTTGTTATTTTCTACAAAATATTGGCTTAAAACATTTAGTGAATTTAAAAACCCTTTATTGTCATTTCTAAAAACCCAAATATTATTAAGTAAAGCTTGTTGGGGTTCTATAAGTTTATCTTTTAACTGGCTTAAAGGTTGAAAAGGAACACCTAGACTATTGCTTATAGAAAAAGGTCCTATATTAATCTTTTTGACACTACTGCTTTGAGTTGGGAAAGTAAAGCTTTCTTGAAGATTCTTTGAACTTCCCGCCATATTTCCTGCATTAAAGTATTAAACATTTATTAGTCTAGATAATATATCGGCTATAGTATTATCTTTTCCACTAATATATTCAAATTCTGCTTTGTATCCTCTACCTGTTAATGTTTCTAAGAAACTTAACCATCTTTTGCTTATGAAAGAATTTTTCTTTTGTACTTTTTTATAAAATTCTACAATATTATTACAATCTGTTCTAATAGTAAAAGATTCATTTTGTATGTATATATGGAACATATTTAAAGAATTTATTATTCCTAATAGGTCTAATTCAGTATTAAACTTTCTACTTTCAGGTTCTGAAAATTTACCACTAGAATACATTGCTATTTCTTCAGTGTCCTTTGAGCTTCCTTTATTAGGTTTTTGAATTAAAATTCCAGCCCAACCTGTGCTACTTGCATCGGTTTGGATTATCTTATAATAACTATCAATTGGGAGAGCTATTGGTCCTAAATTCTTTACTATTTCTTTTATTCGTTGTACTAATTTTTTATCTTCATTATTAAAGTATTTTTGACCATTCTTGCTAAGTTTATTGTAGAGGGGTCTAACTAAAGCGCTTAGATTAGGGATAAATTTTCTACCATAATTTAATAAACCTAAAAACTTTTGTAGCTATTTAGTTTCTTCTAATTTATCAGGGAAATTTAATATCTTAGTAGTTATATGAGGTTGGAGTTCTATTTTTCCCTTGTCTATTTTTAATCCTAAAAAGTCTATTTTATTTTTAAATAATTCTATTTTCTTTTTAGAAAGAATAATATTATTAGATTTACATAAGTCAAGTATTTTATGAACATGTTCTGTGTGAATATATCTATTATTGCTAAAAACAAGAATATCATCTATATAGACTATACAAAAACTTGAAAATCTTTTAAATATCTTATCCATTCTAGCTTGAAATACTTGAGGTGCATTTTTTAATCCAAACGACATTACAAGCTGAAACAAATACGCGGTGTGTTTAATATATAAAGCTAGAGGGGGGGGGGGGGGGGGGGGGGGGGGGTGAATAGATTTTATCTAATTATTACCCAATTTTCGCGTGCAAGTCAATTTTACGAAAATACCCCTAGCAAGTCAAATATACATACAAGTGTAATAAGATGCGGAAATAATAAATGACACTTGATGTTTACATGGAAACCCAACCACTGGGAAAAACCACGGGCTGTTTAGTGCGCCACACTCGGACCTCGAAATCCACTAATTGAAATGGAGTTTACAACCTATGTAGACCACGTCTAACACTCCAGTCAATAACCCCCACTTCTACCACGCGGGCCTTTAAAAGTGGCTCTATTCCAATTACTTATGTGACCACCTATTCCCGGTGTCCGACCTAATCCCGGTCAATCACACAAGACTTAAATCTCTCAAAAGAGATGCACAACCCTATGTGAATATGCAATGATATCCAAATATGCAATATAGAGCTAGGGTACTCTAGATGCTTACCTAGGATGATGAATTTGCAATTAAAGCAATCCTAGATATTAATGGCTAAATGACATGTCAAATAGCATAGATAATCATAGATTATAAAAACCTAGATATCTATCAAAAACAACACTCAATCATTTTCATCACAAATAATCTCTAACTTGTATTTAGCATATGATCTAAAACATACAAGTAATTTAAAAGAGATGGCTTGGTATTTAAAATACTAAAATAAGATGAAATTAATCAAAATCTTACCAAGCAAGTTGTGATGATGCAAACCCATACATGGATACACTCTATATAGACATAGAAGATGCAATATGAAATTTGATGCAAAAGGGGTTTGATTTGAGTGGTTAAAGGTGAGTTCTTTGTAATTTTCTTCTCTTGAAAAATGTTCTAAGTATGAAATCAGAAAATCAACTCACTTGATTGACCTAAAGTCAAAGTGGCATATATATAGGGTGTCAAGATGAAGTGTGGTCGTTTTGATAAGTGACACCACAATTTTGCCATGGGCGCTCTACGTAGAGCACTTTGTAGAGCCCCCCTGCTCTGTTCTCGCGAGGAAAACAGAGGGGCGCTCTACATAGAGCGCTTTGTAGAGCGCCTCCAGAGGGGTTGCTCTACGTAGAGCGCTTTGTAGAGCGCCTCTACAGCACTCGTACAGCGACCGAATTAAATCGATCAGGTCTGTACAGCGCCCAACGGGGGCTGTTCGTAGAGCGCTTTTGTAGAGCACTTTTGGGAGCACCCAGTGCAAAAATGCAATCCTAAGTCTAAGCATGACAAGGCAATTGGATATGCAAGATGCAATCAAACTAACATGCAAGAAGAGATGTTAATGAGCATTAAGGCACACAAATAAGACACACAACATACAAGGATTAAACATATGCATGAGTTGTGAGTGTGTGCAACTATCTCTTCAAGACAAGTAAGCACATAGAGATTTACCTTTGGTGCTTATCAACCTTGAGGACATGAGAGGGTCTTGAGCTTGAATGTCTATCACTTAAGCTACCCTTACATACAATCCCCAACACGTGGTTTGTCCACGAAATAAGCCAATCAACAAAACGGGAATCCTTACACAAGCCATTCGAAATGTCCTTCAGAACAACTAAAAGCTGTCCAAGGAATGGATTCTTCATCTAGCTTTATTTGCCAAAAACCACTTTTGCAGTCAAATTTAGAAAACCATGTTGCTTTTTGAATATAATTTACTAATTCATCTTTGGTGGGGAGCTTATAACTATTTCTTAAAGTATTATCATTTAATCTTTTGTAATTAATGACCATTCTACTTTTTCCTCTTTTTTGTTCACTATGATTGCTTACTATAAAAGCTGGGCTCCTATGTCTACTAGTGCTTTCTCTTATTACTCCTAATTCTAAGAGTTCCTTAATATGCATTTTGCATTCTTTTTTATCTTCTAGACTATAGGCTAAATCTTGGGTTATTATAGTAATGTCTGGATTTATTATTTCTAACATGTATATTTTTGTAGAGTTCTCATTTACCGGGTTGTCACCAATAATTTTTGTTCTTTCTAAAGCTTCTACTTTATTCTTTATATCTATAGGCCAACTTTTTTCTTCTGAATTTTCTTGATTGGATTCTATTCTAGAAATTATGCACAGATCTTCTGTATAACTTTCTAATAGATATTCATATATTTCTTCATAACTTAAAACTTGATCAGGTTCTAATTCTAAATTTACTATTGAATCTTCTAATAAAGAATCAAAATATTCTAAATTCGCTGGTTTTTTCTATATTATTTACTTTCTTTATATAAGGAAGGTTACTGGTTTCTAGCTTTGGTTGTATAAAGGTGGATTTTTTTAAAGAAATTCACACCACTTGGTGTTATTAGCATACTTCCATTATTTCCTAAAATAAAGTTTAATCCTAAAATAAACTTATAGCTACTTACTTGTTTTGTTACTAAAGTTTGGGGTAGGTTATGTACTTCACCGTTGATCCTAATTGGTATATTAATTATACATTCAGTTATTTGTAATAGAGATCCATTAAACTGTCTTAATCCTACATCTGTTCCTAGCTTAGTTCTAAATTCTTCCGGGGCTAAGCTTTCATGTATAATACACTTATTAGCACATGTATCTATCATTGCTTTAGTAAAGATTCTTTTAGTTTTATAAAGAATTTCTACATCTATTAGTATGAGTTCGCTTCCTGCACGATTTACTTCTTCTCTTTCTATGCATTTATTACAATAATATAATTCTTCTTTTTTATTACCTTTATGGAATTCTTTATCACAACCTTTACAATTCTTGCCAAGGAAAGAAACTATTTCTTCTAGCATATTAATACTTCCTTCTGTTCCTGATGTATCATCTTCAAATTCTTCTGGTCCTGATTCTAAACTAGATTCATATTCTTCGTTTAACATTAATGCTTCATAGTCTTCATAATCTGCTTCATCTAATATGAATACTGTATCTTCATCTAATAATTCTTCTACACTGAATATTTCCTCCAAGTCTTCTAAATAGTCTTCTATTTCTATTTCTGTGGTATTTACTTTATTATTCTTGGCTTCAGGACAATTAGGTTTAATGTGCCCTGTTTTTCCACATAAATAACATTTATAATCTTTGTGATTTTTCTTCTTAAAAATTCTTTTTCCCTTTTTAAAGGCTTTTTGGATTTTTTGCTTATTATTAGCATAATTATAGAATTTTCTTTTATAGGGTTTTCTATACTTATTATTTTTATATTTTTTATATTTCTTTGTTTTATCTTTATTAAATCTTTTGTATTTATGCTTGTATTTTTTAGTCTTTCCACAACCTAATGTAGGTACTTCATACAAGTCTACACACATTCTACTAAACTGTTGTTGTGCTTGCTTTCTAAGCTTTTCTTCATCACACAAATCTCTAATCTAATTCTTTGTCTAACAAATTCTACTGCTGGTATTAAAGAAATTTGCCAAAATAACCCTTCATCCTTTCTGCTTTTAAACCACTCAGTTAGATCTTTATAAAGTTTTTCTCCTATTTTTCCAGGTAACTTTGTTACAAATTTCATTAATAACTCTTCATCATAGGGTCTTCCTATTTGACTCCAATATTTATAGAAAATATCTACATAGTGATCAAAGTAGTGTAAATCACATATCTTTAGCTGTTCTAAGCTTCTTACAGCTCTAATTTGCTTTTGGACATCGTCTACTTCTTCCATTGAAGATCCTAGAATACATTTTCTAATTGCATCTATAAAACTTAAGACTGTTATGTTTATCTTGAATTCATCTAATTCTACTTTCTTTGTATCATCTTTCTTCATATATTCTCTCCATCCTAAATAAATTTGTTTTTCATTATATCCTAAAGTACTTTCTAGATATACTAATTTATATTTATAATCTACTATATTATTTAGTGCTTCCATAGCATGTCTAATTAAATTTCCTTCCCATTTACTAAATATTCTTTTCCATTCACTGGGTCTATGTCCTTGTAGGCTTAAGATTAATATATCTTTTGCTTCTGGTTCTTTTCTCCAACTTTCTAATTTAGTTTTAGCTCTATAAACTCTTTCTGTATCTTTTATATCTCTATACTGTTCTTTAGTATCTTTTATTCCTCTATTTTCTAAATATTCATCTATCCTAGGTTTAGGAAATCCTTCCGTATCCGGGACATTCGTTCCATTTCCACTACCTGTTTCTAAAGTTCTAGGTTTGTCTTCTTCTCCTACAAATATTTCTTCTTCTAAATATATTATATTTATTGAATCATTAGTTTAATATTCAAAATTTACTTCATTTAATAATATAGTATCAAAATCTTTATCTTCTAGTTCTATATTATTGCAAAGTTCTTCGAATACTTTTTCCTTTAGGTAACTATTTGGATTACTAAAAATTAAATCTATTATCTGCTATCTATTAGTATTTAGGGTTTTAACTTTATTTATGCTTTGTTCTACTCTTAACATATTGATTTCATCTTCAGAATCATCTTCAATTATAGGCATGTTGCCTTGTTTTGTATAATTACTAAATCTTTAAAAAGTTTGCTCTTTATTATCAGTGTAAATTTTGCTACTTTCTGATAATTCTACTAATTGAGTCCTTAATTCTGGTAATTTCCATTCTAATCCCTGTATTTCGCTTTTATTAAGTTTTTTAGGAACTTGCATTTGTACATATTCACTATGAAAATGTTCAACTATGCTTTTATTAATAAACTTAAACTTTTTATGATATTTATTATAGCATCTTCCTAAAACAAATATTTTTATTCTTAAATTTTTATATTCTGGATCCATATTAAAACCCTTTGTTTGTATGCTTAATTTTATCTTACTACAAAATTCTTTTATGTCTATGTCTATATCAGGGAGGCATCCTACTACTGCTACTTTGTTTCTAAGGTCTACTTCTGCTGTTGCTAATTGGGCTTGTTCGTGATTATTAAATCTGTCATCATAAAGATACAGATGGGCTTTAGTATCTAATCTTGCTCTAGTCTGGCTGAGTACTCCAATGATTACTACGCCTAAATGTATTTCTGAATAACCATTTTTCTTTATTTCTTTAGCACTTTGAGGACTTATTAATGTAATTTCTTCTGTATTGTTTACTACTCCAATTGTAAATTCATCTTTGTAAACATACAAGCTACTTTTGAAGCTATCTAATATTCCTTCTTGATATAGATTCTTTTTCCTAACTTGTCTAAATCCTACTTCAAGCATTTTATTAACATCTTCTTCTTGAATTAAATCTTCTGTTTTTTCTATTATTTCTTTTCCTTTATTACTATAATTTAGGATATTTTTAACTCTATTGGCTACCAGTATCTTTATACTAGATGTTCTTGCTAGTTCCATTTTTGTTAAAGAGATTTACTTTTGGTCCTAGAATATCTTTAATTTCTACTTTTGGTTGGCTAGGTGAAAACTGTGTTTTGGTTTAGGAGTATAAGACAATTCGTTTTGTTTAAATGGAAACCATGGGATCTTGAAAGGCCTGTTTGAGTTTCTCTATAGATTGCACACCCTTTTTTCAGTTTGGTATCAGAGCCTAGTTACCTTTAAATTTAGTATTTTGCTTATGTGAGTGGTTACAGAAAGGCGGACTTCTAATTACAACATTCGAGTTTTTCGCAAAATATCTTAACTGATTACTTGTGTTAGGTTGTGTTTATTATACTTGTCTTCATTAGCATTTATTATTTTGCATGAATTGCATGACTTTAGTCTAGAAAAATTGATACGTTTAGTTTTATTGTTTTTATAATCCAGTTAAGTTGAAATTTTTATTGTCAGTAAGTTAGTTAGAATATTATAGTATAAGTTTTCTTTACATTATTATATAATTATTATAAGCCGTATTTATTTGACTTTTGTTCTTACTATAACATTAGTTGTATTATTATTCCATGAACCAAGTCTACTTCTATAAGGTCATTTCTAGTCTTTCCTCTGGTTTTCTCTGAAACCCTAGTTTCTTGAAACCCTAGTGTGAAAGGAGATTAGGGATCGTCGTCTTAGGGTAAGTTCCTTGTCTGTGGCTTTGCTTTTGTTTTCGTCGTGGGTAGGGGTGTTATGGGGGCAGAGGAGATTGAGAAGTTGTATGCGTCTATGTCGCTGACTAAGCGAGAGGGGCCAGTCCGGAGGCTTCAGGGTGTGCTGAAGGAGGCTGGGGCTAAAAAGTTGGCTCTTTGTCTTGCTGGGAAGATTTTGTCCCAAGAGCCGATTAACCGGGAGGCTTTTCGTTCGCTGATTGCGAGGATTTGGAAGGTCCAATGGGGGTGGAGATTGAGGTTATATCCACTAATATTTATGCCTTTCATTTCCAATCCTTTGATGATAGAAAGCAGGTGCTTATGGGTGGCCCTTGGAGTTTTGATGGTGCTCTTATTGTTCTGGAAGAACCAGAGGGGAAGGGGGCAATTAACAGTCTGCTCTTTAACTCTGTAGATTTTTGGGTTCATATTTCGAATGTTCCGATGATCTATATGACTAAAGATATCGGTAAGTTCCTAGGAAGTATTATTGGAGAGGTACGTGAGGTAGATGTGGGACTATCAAGTGATTGTCTAGGTAAATTTATGCGGGTTTGGGTGGCTGTGGAAGTTGATAAGCCTCTCAGACGATTCTTACGAGTTGATGTGCTCAGTGATGGTGAAGAGACAATTATGCCAATTCAGTATGAACGATTACCAAGTTTCTGCTTTCTGTGTGGGTTGGTTGGTCACTTGATTCATGAATGCACAAGTTCTGGCGAGGATGGCTTGCGCGAAGGGAGTGGTATGGTGTATGGTGCCTGTTTGAGAGCCACTGCTCCTCTTGTGCAGTATGGAAATGGGAATTGGGGTGGACGTGTTGATAGGAGGAATCAAGGGGCCTTTAGACGGGATCCTAATGTGGGGCATCATACCGGTGAGTTCAATCAGCGATCCTGGGTTAAATCTGGCAATGCCAGGGTGCCGGAAGGTTCACCGGGGAAGAAGACGAGTGGTGGTATCAGTCTGGTGGGAGATGGTTCCGGTGGTCCAGTTCGGAGCGAAAACATAATTTTCGGTTCAGATCCTAGTTTGAATTTGAATTCTGATACTTCCCGAGATCCTCGGCCTACTGATAAAGGTAAGAAAGTAATGATAGGGATGGATATTGATTTTGTTTTTTCAAGCGGGAAAGAGAAGAGTCCTGTTAAGGAAGGTACGGATTTGATTGGCAAACCGAATGAGGGTTTGGTCAATGGAATGTTACGGGTTGGTGATATGGGGGCTCTTAATGGGCCAGTTGGGCCTAGTATATTGGAGACTGGGGTTGGACAGCCCATTGGGCGGCCCGTGCAGAGTGTGGTAGAGTTGGATAGGTGAAGGGTGACTCAGCCTGAGAGGCTTAGTGGGGTGGGTTCTGGTAGTCAAAATGTTTTGTTATCAGATAAAGGGATTGGGCCAACTATGGAAAGTGTAATCAGCCAGCCCTGTAGTGGGTTAGTGGGCCTGCAGGTAGGAAATGGAAGACGGCTGCTAGAAATAAATCCTTGGTGAGCCCTCCCGAGTTGAATGGGGTTATTTGCTCCAAAAGATAAATTCTCCTAGCTGAAGTCGTTTTCAATGGTGATGCTAAAAAACCCAGATTTGATGCTTCTTTAGAATGTAATGATTCTCCCTCATTAGCCGGTTGGTCTTCACCGACCCACCGGTCTCAATGAATTGCATTGCTTGGAATGCTCGTGGGGTTGGAAATCCGCGGGCGTTTCGTGCCTTGTCAGATGTGAAGAGATCTCTTAATCCGGCTGTTCTTTTTTTGATGGAAACTAAGGCGAATCATTCTCTTCTAGAGTCATATAGAGTTCATCGGGGTTTTGTTGGCAAATTAGTGGTTGAGGGTTATGGTAGAGGTGGCGGTCTTTGTTTGTTTTGGCAAGATTTGGTTAGTATGACTCTTCTTTCCTTTTCTATTTCTCATATTAATGTTCAGATTTCTTCTTCTTCTCCTTCTTATCCCTCGAAGTTGTGGAGGTTGACGGGGTTCTATGGTAATCATGATCCGTCTTAGAGGATTCATGCGTGGGAATTGCTTCGGTGTTTAAAGGGCATGTCTAGGTTGCCTTGGCTCTGTTTTGGTGATTTTAATGAGGTTCTGGGTGATTTTGAGAAAAGTGGTGGTTTGGCGCGGTCTAGTTCTCTGGTTAATAATTTCAGGGACATGTAGGATGATTGTGAACTCTCTGATTTGGGGTTTTCTGGTCCATGTTTTACTTAGTCTAACATGAGGAATGATAATCTTATTCAAGAGAGGCTTGATCGTGGGGTTTGTAACATTGAGTGGCACTCTCTTTTCCCGGGTTCGAGTGTTATGAATCTTGGTTTCTGGTCCTCGGATCATAGGGTGGTGTGCATTAAGGTGGCATATGCTGTCACTAATTCGGGGTTAGAATGGCAAGGGCGTCGTCGGAGGTTCCACTATGAGGCATGTTGAGCTTATGAGGAAGATGGGAAACAGGTTGTTTGTGATAGCTGGGGTCACGGTGGGTGGATTTCAAGGTTTTGTGATATGTCTGAGAAAGTGGAGTTTTGTGCCAGGCAGTTGGGGAATTGGTATCATACTAATCGGAAGGTTTTACATAGAGATATTAAAAAGAAGAAGGAGGGGCTTGATGAGGTGTCAGGTGATGTTAATCTGATTTCGTGGGATTCTGTTCGACAAATTGAACTTTAGTTGGATAGGCTGTTTGAAGTGGAGGAAAAGTATTGGCGGCAACGATCTCTTCAAGATTGGCTGAAGGAGGGTGACAGTAATACCAAGTTTTTTCACTGGAAGGCTTCAGCTCGGAAAGCAAATAATCGTATTACGGGTCTGGTTGATGCTAATGGTATTATATGTGAATCGAATGAGGGGATCCAAAAGATTGTGGTGGATTATTTCTCCAGTCTCTTTCGGACTACCAATTCTGATAGTAACAGCTGGCAGAAGGTCATTGATATGGTCCTTGCGAAACTTTCTCGGTGTAACAGTGATTTTTTAGACTGTCAGTTCTCTGCTGAGGAGGTTAAGAAGGCTTTGTTTGATATCGCTCCTACTAAATCGGCTAGAGTTGATGGGATGCTGGCACTTTTCTTTCAAAAGCATTGGAATATTGTGGGGAAAGATGTTACAGCAGCTTGTTTGCACTGTCTCAACCATGGTGAGTCTATTGAAGGGGTGAACGAGACCTTGATTACATTAATCCCTAAAGTTCCTAGTGCGCAGAATATTTCTGATTTTCGTCCCATTAGTTTGTGTACGGTCTTTTATAAGATTGTTTCTAAGGCTTTAGCTAATAGATTTCGTGTGGTGTTAAGGGAGGTTATTTCTGAGGCCTAGAGTGCCTTTGTTCCAGGGAGATTGATCACGGATAATGCTATTATTGGGTTTGAGTGTATGCATGGGCTTCACACTCGGGTTAGGAAGAAGGGTTCCATTGCCCTAAAGCTTGATATGTCAAAGGCATATGATAGGGTGGAGTGGGGTTTTTTGGCTGCTATGATGTCTAAACTTGGTTTCTCTGCTGCTTGGGTGGATCGAATCATGAGATATGTTACCTCTGTTTCCTTTTCTTTTCTGATTAATGGGGAGATTTGTGGGGGCCTTAAGCCGCTGCGTGGATTGCGTCAAAGAGATCCTCTCTCTCCTTACTTATTTTTGCATTATTCTGAAGGTTTGTCTTGTTTAATTGATCATGCTGTCTGTAGGGGTGATGTTGGATATCGCTGCAGTAGTACTATGCCATTCATCTCGCACTTATTTTTCGCTGATGATAGTCTTCTCTTCGCTAAAGTAGACGGGAGTAATTGTAGGGCTATCAAGCAAATTTTGGTGGACTATGAGCGAGCTTCGGGTCAAGTTGTGAATTTCTCTAAGTCTGCCTTATGTGTTAGTAAAGCTGTTCCCAGGGCTCTTGGTGTTTGGTTGGCTAATATTGTGGGTGTGAACTTGGTTAGTTGTCATGAGAAGTACCTTGGTTTGCCTAGTTTTGCGGGGAGAAATAAGAGGCAACTCTTTGATAATCTTAAAGATAGGGTGTGGAATAAGATTAATGGGTGGAAGCATAAGCTCTTCTCAGCTGGTGGGAAAGAAGTGATGCTTAAGGCGGTTATTCAAGCTATCCATGCTTATGCTATGAACCTTTTCCGGTTGCCTAGGGGGTTTGTCCATGATATCCACCGCTTGTGCTCTCGGTTTTGGTGAGGTAGCTCGGATGTGGATAGAAAGCTTCACTGGGGTTCATGGGCTAAGTTATGTGATGGTAAGGAGTCCGGGGGGCTCAGCTTTCGTGACCTTGCTCTTTTCAATCAAGCCATGCTCGCTAAACAGTGTTGGAGGCTTATTAAATGGCTGAATTCCTTGGTGGCTAAAGTTATTAAAGGTAGGTATTATCCTACGTCGGATTTTCTTCATGTTGAGAAAGGGGGTTACGGTTCCTATGTTTGGAATAGTTTCTTGTGGGGTAGACAACTGATTGAAGCAGGGTCCAGATGGCGTGTGGGGGCTCATTCTTCGATTTCAGTTTATGGTGATAGATGGATTCCCCTACCTCATTCGTTTATGGTTCAATCCCCTCCAATTTTGGGGTGTGATGCGATGGTTAGTGATCTTTTCTCTGTCTCCAGTGGCTGGAATGTTCCTTTTATTGAGTCTTCCTTCTCTGTTGGAGAGGCGGAGGCCATTCTGAGTATTCCTTTGAGTGCTACCGCTGCTGATTCTCTTATGTGGCATTATGAAAAGGACGGTAACTTTTCGGTTAGAAGTGGTTACAAACTGGGGTAGTCTCTCTAGTCTCTTGATTCCCCTTCTGGTTTTGGGTGCTTGGGTTGGTGGAAGTCCATTTGGCGGATGAAGATTCCCCTGAAAGTTAGGAATTTTATTTGGAGGGCGTGTCAGAATTGGATCCCGACCTTGTTCAATCTTGCTGGTAGGGGCATTCCTTATGACGGGCTTTGTCCGATGTGTGCTAAGGCTCCGGAAACCACTTCTCATGCTCTATGGGGTTGTCATGCTCTTAAAGAGGTACATGCTGCTTGTTTCTTTCTTAAGGGTCCTAATTGGAAAGATAATATTAGTTTTCAGGATATGTTTCTCTTTTACTCTCGATCTCTTGGGTCGTTTGACTTGGAGCTTCTCTGCACTGTGTGGTGGAGGAACTGGTTCTGGAGAAATCAGAAGGTGCATAACAATCGTGTGGCCAGTATGGGAAGTGTGGTTGGCTGAGCTGCTAGTTTTCTGGAGGAGTATAGAGTTGCTAATCTGATCCCTGTTTCCAGCCCTCCTTCCCATTCTTCTAGTGCTTCGGTGTCGATGAGTGTAAAGTGGTCCCATCCGCCTGTGGGAGTTTTTAAAATTAATTCCGATGTTGCTATTTCGGAAAGTCAACATTTGATTGGTGTGGGCTTAATTATTCGTAACTCTGATGGGCTGGTCTTTGGTTCCTCCGTGCAGCGTTTGGAGGCTTGCTTTTCACCTCCAATTGCGGAGGCTGCGGCTATTTTGTGTGGCCTTCGGTTTGCTGTTGATTCCGACCCCCTTCCTACTATTTTGGTTAGTGATGCTAAATGGGTGGTTGATCTAATTAATTCTAGTCGGGGTTCTCAAGCTGATATTGGTGTCTTTATTAAGGATATTGTGTCCTTTTCTAGTCAGTTTAATATTCCAATTTCCTTTAGTCCTAGATCTGCTAATTTGGCAGCTCATTCTTTGGCTCAGTATGCTTTGCGTTGTGCAGAGGATTGTGTTTGGCTGGGGGGGTTTCCCCCTTGCTTGGAGTCTGTTATTTTGGGTGATTCCGGCAGTTTTCCGGGTGTTTGATTAAATTCTTCTCTTCAAAAAAAAAAAAAAAAAAAAAAAAAAAAAAAAAAAAACAGTTGTTGTATTATTGTATATTTTATGAGCATAGTTAATTCCTTTCATAATATAGATCAAGCTTTACTAGACCTAGTAATTAATAATTTAGATAGACTTTATTCATTAAAAAGGAGACATTTAGAGTTTATAGAAATAGTAGATAGAAAGCTTAAAAATCAGTATAGTAATTTTGACCAGATTTATCTTCAGACTAGAGATAGTTTCCCAGTTTTTGAGACAGATCTCTTAGAATTAGAAAATATAAAAATAAACAGTGAAAATATAGTAAAGAAAATAGAAAAGATTTTAAAAGAAAATAGTCAAGCCTCAATATCAACATCAAATATACCAGATTAAATGAACAAAGAGCTTTCTGAATCTCAACAAATAGAACAGATAACTGAGCGATTAGATTCTTGTAGAATTAAAATAAGAAATTATAATAATAAGCTTAAGGAAGTTGAAAAAGAAGAAGAAAAAGTTAGGTTAAGAGGTAGAATAGCAGGAGTAAAAGCAGCTGAAAATCGTTGAAGAGAATTATTAGGAACTATAAGTCAAGACAAAGAAAGTTTCAATAACCCAAAAAGAAGAAAGCTAGAGTAGAACGTTTAAATGCAAGATTTGCACAATTGTTTTCTTAATATTTATTTTTTGGATCTCTAGAACAATTTAGTGAACATTTAGAAAGATTAACCTTCTACAAAACAGAGTTAATTTTTAATTTCCTGATAATAAAAAATAGAGAACTACTTAGAGATACGTTAATTTTAGAAAAATTATTACTAGCAAGAAGAAAAATTATAAGTTTAATAGAATTAAATATCATAAAACTCAAGGCAGAAAATAGAAGGATTTTGCCTTACATATGAACTTTAAAAGACTAGAATATTTAGATCTAGAAATAGCAGGATTGAGAAAGACAAAGGTAAATCTACAAAATAATATTAAAATTAGTTATAACATAGAGCACCTAGAAAATCAGTATAAGCATATACCACACACTAGTAATAGTCAACAAAACTTTATCGTAGATTTAATAATTAATTTTGGCCAAAGCTTAGAAGAAAATTTAGATAAGACTAATAAAAACATCACAGATCTAGCAAGTTTCTTTGAAAATAGTAAGATTAATACTTTAAGAAAAAATCTAGATTACGTAAAAGAATTATTAAGTGAGTTTAATAATACCATAAAAAGGTTTCCTAGTAAAAAGGAAATAGCAGAGTTAACCAATTTAATAGAACAAAAAACTCCTAAACCAGTAGAATTAGAAATAAAAAGTCTAGTTAAAAGCCTCAGCCTAGAAATAGAAAATATAAAGCAGACTCAACAAGAGTTAAGATCACAGATAAGAAGACTTACTGAATGAACCATCTAGAAAAAATCCTTAACGAATTAACAATAGAAGCTCCAAATAATTTACCAATAAGCATAAGTGATAAAGTTTTTAATTTAGAAAGTAATACAATTACCCAAGGACAATGCAATACCATAATCAAATTATTAATTAAAGCCTTAGAAAAAATTGAAGAATTAGATAAAAATATTAATAAAATTATTCATAAACAGTTAGACCCAGATCATATAGCCTGGTTAATTAACACAATAGATCTATTAGAGAAAAACCAAGAAACACAGTTTTCACCTAGCCAACCAAAAGTAGAAATTAAAGATATTCTAGGACCAAAAGTAAATCTCCTTAACAAAAATGGAACTAGCAAGAACATCTAGTATAAAGATACCGGTAGCCAATAGAGTTAAAAATATCCTAAATTATAGTAATAAAGGAAAAGAAATAATAGAAAAAACAGAAGATTTAATTCAAGAAGAAGATGATAATAAAATGCTTGAAGTAGGATTTAGACAAGTTAGGAAAAAGAATCTATATCAAGAAGGAATATTAGATAGCTTTAAAAGCAGCTTGTATGTTTACAAAGATGAATTTACAATTGGAGTAGTAAACAATACAGAAGAAATTACATTAATAAGTCTTCAAAGTGCTAAAGAAATAAAGAAAAATGGTTATTCAGCAATACATTTAGGCGTAGTAATCATTGGAGTACTCAGCCAGACTAGAGCAGGATTAGATACTAAAGCCCATCTGTATCTTTATGATGACAGATTTAATAATCACGAACAAGCCCAATTAGCAACAGCAGAAGTAGACCTTAGAAACAAAGTAGCAGTAGTAGGATGCCTCCCTGATATAGACATAGACATAAAAGAATTTTGTAGTAAGATAAAATTAAGCATACAAACAAAGGGTTTTAATATGGATCCAGAATATAAAAATTTAAGAATAAAAATATTTGTTTTAGGAAGATGCTATAATAAATATCATAAAAAGTTTAAGTTTATTAATAAAAGCATAGTTGAACATTTTCATAGTGAATATGTACAAATGCAAGTTCCCTAAAAACTTAATAAAAGCGAAATACAGGGATTAGAATGGAAATTACCAGAATTAAAGACTCAATTAGTAGAATTATCAGAAAGTAGCAAAATTTACACTGATAATAAAGAGCAAACTTTTTAAAGATTTAGTAATTATACAAAACAAGGCAACATGCCTATAATTGAAGATGATTCTGAAGATGAAATCAATATGTTAAGAGTAGAACAAAGCATAAATAAAGTTAAAACCCTAAATACTAATAGATAGCAGATAATAGATTTAATTTTTAGTAATCCAAATAGTTACCTAAAGGAAAAAGTATTCGAAGAACTTTGCAATAATATAGAACTAGAAGATAAAGATTTTGATACTATATTATTAAATGAATTAAATTTTGAATATTAAACTAATGATTCAATAAATATAATATATTTAGAAGAAGAAATATTTGTAGGAGAAGAAGACAAACCTAGAACTTTAGAAACAGGTAGTGGAAATGGAACGAATGTCCCGGATACGGAAGGATTTCCTAAACCTAGGATAGATGAATATTTAGAAAATAGAGGAATAAAAGATACTAAAGAACAGTATAGAGATATAAAAGATACAGAAAGAGTTTATAGAGCTAAAACTAAATTAGAAAGTTGGAGAAAAGAACCAGAAGCAAAAGATATATTAATCTTAAGCCTACAAGGACATAGACCCAGTGAATGGAAAAGAATATTTAGTGAATGGAAAAGAATATTTAGTAAATGGGAAGGAAATTTAATTAGACATGCTATGGAAGCACTAAATAATATAGTAGATTATAAATATAAATTAGTATATCTAGAAAGTACTTTAGGATATAATGAAAAACAAATTTATTTAGGATGGAGAGAATATATGAAGAAAGATGATACAAAGAAAGTAGAATTAGATGAATTCGAGATAAACAAAACAGTCTTAAGTTTTATAGATGCAATTAGAAAATGTATTCTAGGATCTTCAATGGAAGAAGTAGACGATGTCCAAAAGCAAATTAGAGCTATAAGAAGCTTAGAACAGCTAAAGATATGTGATTTACACTACTTTGATCACTATGTAGATATTTTCTATAAATATTGGAGTCAAATAGGAAGACCTATGATGAAGAGTTATTAATGAAATTTGTAACAAAGTTACCGGGAAAAATAGGAGAAAAACTTTATAAAGATCTAACTGAGTGGTTTAAAAGCAGAAAGGATGAAGGGTTATTTTGGCAAATTTCTTTAATACCAGCAGTAGAATTTGTTAGACAAAGAATTAGATTAGAGATTTGTGTGATGAAGAAAAGCTTAGAAAGCAAGCACAACAACAGTTTAGTAGAATGTGTGTAGACTTGTATGAAGTACCTACATTAGGTTGTGGAAAGACTAAAAAATACAAGCATAAATACGAAAGATTTAATAAAGATAAAACAAAGAAATATAAAAAATATAAAAATAATAAGTATAGAAAACCCTATAAAAGAAAATTCTATAATTATGCTAATAATAAGCAAAAAATCCAAAAAGCCTTTAAAAAGGGAAAAAGAATTTTTAAGAAGAAAAATCACAAAGATTATAAATGTTATTTATGTGGAAAAACAGGGCACATTAAGCCTAATTGTCCTGAAGCCAAGAATAATAAAGTAAATACCACAGAAATAGAAATAGAAGACTATTTAGAAGACTTGGAGGAAATATTCAGTATAGAAGAATTATTAGATGAAGATACAGTATTCATATTAGATGAAGCAGATTATGAAGACTATGAAGCATTAATGTTAAACGAAGAATATGAATCTAGTTTAGAATCAGGACCAGAAGAATTTGAAGATGATACATCAGGAACAGAAGGAAGTATTAATATGCTAGAAGAAATAGTTTCTTTCCTTGGCAAGAATTGTAAAAGTTGTGATAAAGAATTCCATAAAGGTTATAAAAAAGAAGAATTATATTATTGTAATAAATGCATAGAAAGAGAAGAAGTAAATCGTGCAGGAAGCGAACTCATACTAATAGATGTAGAAATTCTTTATAAAACTAAAAGAATCTTTACTAAAGCAATGATAGATACAGGCACTAATAAGTGTATTATACATGAAAGCTTAGCCCCGGAAGAATTTAGAACTAAGCTAGGAACAGATGTAGGATTAAGACAGTTTAATGGATCTCTATTACAAATAATTGAATGTATAATTAATATACCAATTAGGATCAATGGTGAAGTACATGACCTACCCCAAACTTTAGTAACAAAACAAGTAAGTAGCTATAAGTTTATTTTAGGATTAAACTTTATTTTAGGAAATAATGGAAGTATGCTAATAACACCAAGTGGTGTGAATTTCTTTAAAAAATCTACCTTTATACAACCAAAGCTAGAAACCAATAACCTTCCTTATATAAAGAAAGTAAATAATATAGAAAAACCAGCGAATTTAGAATATTTTGATTCTTTATTAGAAGATTCAATAGTAAATTTAGAATTAGAACCTGATCAAGTTTTAAGTTATGAAGAAATAGTTGAATATCTATTAGAAAGTTATACAGAAGATCTGTGCATAATTTCTAGAATAGAATCCAATCAAGAAAATTCAGAAGAAAAAAGTTGGCCTATAGATATAAAGAATAAAGTAGAAGCTTTAGAAAGAACAAAAATTATTGGTGACAACCCGGTAAATGAGAACTCTACAGAAATATACAAGTTAGAAATAATAAATCCAGACATTACTATAATAACCCAAGATTTAGCCTATAGTCTAGAAGATAGAAAAGAATGCAAAATGCATATTAAGGAACTCTTAGAATTAGGAGTAATAAGAGAAAGCACTAGTAGACATAGGAGCCCAGCTTTTATAGTAAGCAATCATAGTGAACAAAAAAGAGGAAAAAGTAGAATGGTCAATAATTACAAAAGATTAAATGATAATACTTTAAGAAATAGTTATAAGCTCCCCAACAAAGATGAATTAGTAAATTGTATTAAAAAAGCAACATGGTTTTCTAAATTTGACTGCAAAAGTGGTTTTTGGCAAATAAAGCTAGATGAAGAATCCATTCCTTGGACAGCTTTTAGTTGTTCTGAAGGACATTTCGAATGGCTTGTAATGTCATTTGGATTAAAAAATGCACCTCAAGTATTTCAAGCTAGAATGGATAAGATATTTAAAAGATTTTCAAGTTTTTGTATAGTCTATATAGATGATATTCTTGTTTTTAGCAATAATAGATATATTCACACAGCACATGTTCATAAAATACTTGACTTATGTAAATCTAATAATATTATTCTTTCTAAAAAGAAAATAGAATTATTTAAAAATAAAATAGATTTTTTAGGATTAAAAATAGACAAGGGAAAAATAGAACTCCAACCTCATATAACTACTAAGATATTAAATTTCCCTGATAAATTAGAAGAAACTAAAGAGCTACAAAAGTTTTTAGGTTTATGAAATTATGGTAGAAAATTTATCCCTAATCTAAGCACTTTAGTTAGACCCCTCTACAATAAACTTAGCAAGAATGGTCAAAAATGCTTTAATAATGAAGATAAAAAATTAGTACAACGAATAAAAGAAATAGTAAAGAATTTAGGACCAATAGCTCTCCCAATTGATAGTTATTATAAGATAATCCAAACTGATGTAAGTAGCACAAGTTGGGCTGGAATTTTAATTCAAAAACCTAATAAAGGAAGCTCAAAGGACACTAAAGAAATAGCAATGTATTCTAGTGGTAAATTTTCAGAACCTGAAAGTAGAAAGTTTAATATTGAATTAGAACTATTAGGAATAATAAATTCTTTAAATATGTTCCATATATACATACAAAATGAATCTTTTACTATTAGAACAGATTGTAATAATATTGTAGAATTTTATAAAAAAGTACAAAAGAAAAATTTTGAAAAGAAAAATTCTTTCACAAGCAAAAGATGGTTAAGTTTCTTAGAAACATTAACAGGTAGAGGATACAAAGCAAAATTTGAACATATTAGTGGAAAAGATAATACTATAGCCGATATATTATCTAGACTAATAAATGTTTAATACTTTAATGCAGGAAATATGGCGGGAAGTTCAAAGAATCTTCAAAAAAGCTTTACTTTCCCAACTCAAAGCAGTAGTGTCAAAAAGATTAATATATGACCTTTTTCTATAAGCAATAGTCCAGGTGTACCTTTTCAACCTTTAAGCCAGTTAAAAGATAAACTTATAGAACCCCAACAAGCTATACTTAATAATATTTGGGTTTTTAGAAATGACAATAAAGGGTTTTTAAATTCACTAAATGTTTTAAGCCAATATTTTGTAGAAAATAACAAGTTTTCGTGTTATGTAGTTTATAGAGGAAGAAAAATTGGAATATATTCAACATGGCAAGAAACTGCTATGTATGTTGAAGATTTTCCAAATCCTAGTTTTAAAGGTTTTTATTCCCTGGAAGAAGCCAATAAATCTTTAAATATGTTTTTACAAAATCAAAATGGTTTTGAACCAATTTTAGAATTTAATGGTCTTGTTTATGATTGTAACCAAGTGATTGGCTTCATGAATCATTTCAAAAAGATAAATGAAGCAAATCATAGAATATCAGAAGAGCTAGAAAGTTGTAAAAAGAGTATGCATGATCTTTTAGAAAAGCTCCAAGCTGAAAATACAGTACTAAAGCAAAAATTAGAAGAAGCTGAACAGCTCGCAGAGCAGTTTCAGAAGCTTAGTATAAAAAGCCAAAAGAATAGTAGCGAAGCAAATGAGGAGGCAAATTCTGTAGAAAAGCCCCTTGATATTATAAACATTACCCTAATAAGGGATTAAGCAAAAATTCTTTATAAAGCTGTGGAAAAACTTCTAGTAGATATAAAGCAAAATATTTTTGGAATAGCACAAAACATACATTTAAAACGTTTTCTAAAGATTCAAAAGTTTTTAGCAAAATGAGTAGGCTTACCTGAAGGTATGACTACATGGTTACAAGAGAAAAAGCTTAACAATAAATTTATTTTTAAATTTGTTTCAGTTCAAATAAATTTAAATGTTTTTCCATTGGAATTTGAAATCCCAGATTTTGCTGATAAAGTAAGTATTGAAGAACTTTTTAGTTATGGTATTATTGATGGGATTCATGCAACAAATATTTTAAAAATCTCCTTTCTCCCTGAAACGCTTCAACAATCAATCAGGATGTTTGGAGGAAAGCATGGTTTCTGTCTTGACATTGATTCATTCCCATGTGAATGGATTGTCAACCAGCCTTATAGGTTGTCAAACTATTTACCAGCTTATCACTTCATAGTGATAGTTCCATACAATTTTCCTGTTGAATTTATACGAGAAGACTATCCTAATGAATATGGCGAGGATATATGCCTTGAGTATCTCCAAAGATACAGAGCTCAAAAGTATTTTACTTGTGTAAATTCATCCAGACCTAAGCTGATAGGACAGACTTCTCACATGTCAATCTTCATACGGAGTCACGATGTCATGTCCAAATACCCGATTCCATGGATATTCCTCAGCCCAGAGACAGATGACTACCAAAGAGAAATCCAGGAAGAGGAGGAAGACAGGCTAAGAGAATTTCTTACTGAAGAAGAAATAGATGAGCAATTTGATGAAGCAGCTTACCATAATTTGGACACCTAAGCAGGAAGATACTATAGCAAAGTGTCGGTAGAAAACAACAAAACAAGTAGATAAGAGCAACTGAAGATAAGATCGTCAGAAAAGTCAGAAGATAAGAAGATAAAAGCGACAAGCTTGATGATAAGACTGACAACAAGAATAGTATCGTTAAGATAAAAAGTTAGGATTACTGTTGACTTTATGTAAAATATTAAATTTTTGTCGGCCACGTGTTTTTGGCTTTTCCTTTGTAAATTTTTGTATAAATTTGGTGTTGCTCTCATTTGCTAACTACGGGCAAATACAGAACTTTCAAAAACACACTCACTCTCTCTTGTAATATTTTTGCACCCCTCTCTAGCAATCAATAAAGCTGTGAATATTTTCAAGTAAGGTCTTTCATTTTATCTCTCTGCTTTACTCGTTTTCAGTTTTTATTTAGTTGTTTCAACACCAGGAAGTCTTGCCAGATTAACGAAAGCATAAGAAAAATATTAAATTTCTAGAGTAACTTGGTCCTATTTGAAAAATTGTATTGCAACTCTAAAGGAACTTTTTCTATAAAAGTACTTAGTAGAGATCCCGTTTTTATGACAACAAAATTTTAAGATTTTCTGGAAAAAACTCCTTGGTGGTCTACATGGGTAAGTCCTGTTTGAAAAGGCAATAGTAGACTTTAGGAGTATAAGAAAATTTGTTTTGTTTAAATGGAAACCATGGGATCTTGAAAGACCTGTTTGAGTTTCTCTATAGATCATTGCACACCCTTTTTTCAGTTACAACTTTGCTTTGCTTGTTAAAGTTAGGTGTTTTTTTTATTTGTATCATACGAAAGTGGTTTTATCATGCAACTTTGTTTTATTTATATATATATATATATATATATATATATATCATGTCTTTCTATTATCAGTTCGAACTGACAATAAATATATCAGGACGAAGAATGTGGACCATAGATTATGGAGAAGTTTTGACAAGTGCATACACTTTGAGTCAAAGTATGTAAATCTAGTGGTCCACATTCTTCGTCCTGATATATTTATTATCAGTTCAAACTGATAATAGAAAATCCGTATATATAAATCAGATCGGGACTATATATATGTGTGTTTTTTATTTTTATTCTTGTTCAATTTATATTTCATTGGAAAGGTCAAAAATAACCTTCTACGGTTAGTTATTTAGGGATCCAAATTAAAACCAATGGAGGTTTGTTTACACACAAATTTGCTCTTCCACTACACAACTCAAGCTTCATGGAAGGTCATGTGTATTAAAAATACTAGTTTATTGGGCTGTGACATCCATGAGTATAAATATTATTCTCTTACTATATATTTTTCTAATGTGGAATTAATTTCATTTTCTTGAATTTCACATATGAGTTCTTTAATATTATCCTTTAACTAATTGTTCTAAACCTTAAAAGATCGATATTGATGATTGACTGTACATTTATTTATGATACATTTCTTAAATAATAAATTACGTAAAACAATCTGGTCATGTGATTAATTTTCCGAATTATCATAACGAATCAAATGTGTGAAGTCATATACACGGATTAATTTCTATATAAATTTGTTTAAAATCCAAGTTGAGAGAAGACTTTTTTTTTTTTTGATTGAAATAAACAATTGGATTAAAACATCTAGAATATAGATCCAGGACAGGATTACATGAAAACATGTTTACAACAGGAATTGGGGGCCCATCAACTATCGACATCCAAGCGCAGCCCAGACAAGATCTCCCACGGCGGGGAGAGAAACCCACACACAAAGGTGAGACAACCCACACGAGGGGGACAAACACCCTCACTAAGAGGGAAATCGGCCACACACTAGGTGGACCGAAGAAAAAGCTTCAAATCATGCAAGCCTCGGCACTCTGGTGGAGGAGGGCTCCAAAGGAGCGCCCAACCACCTTGGCTAGCATGGCTAGCGGCCAATCTCGGTTTGCAGAGGGAAGCTACAGTTATAGAAACCAAAATAAACCCAAAACGAAGCGAAAATAAAACCGATCGGAGGAAAGGGAGCCTTGGCTACCGGAAAATATCCAAGACCAGGTCGAACGGCGCCGAAAGGTCGGCTGGATCGGGGAACAACTGGCCGGCTCGAATGGAACGCCCCAAACCGGAGGGCTGCCTGAGGTAGCTGGAAAATGACCTAACAGCTACGGAGAGGTCGTCCAGACAAGCGCCATCCCCGGCGCAGCAACCAAAGGAGGAACCCTAACTGGATCGGGAAGAGAACCATCGAAAAAAAGAAAAACCACCGGCAAGCCGCTGAGAAGAAAGAGAAAACCTTCGCGGATCTTGCCGGAGAGCGTCGATTGTCATCGACTAGACCGCCCGAAAGATCGACTTCGCCGTCGACACCCCTTAGCACAACAGGGTGTCGACGGCGGACGAGGTGAAAGGTGTTTAGGGTTAAGAAGAGGAAGAGAGAGGTCAGAGAGAAAAATATCTAGGGGACTTATAAGAATTCATTACTCACTAGTATTTTTTTTTAGAGAGAAATTCGAAAGTAGCCATGTGAAACATTAAACTTTTGTTAATAACCACTTTTGAAATTTTAATTGTTAATTACCACTTTTTAAAAAAAAATTCAATGTAGTACAATAAATTACCAGATTACCCCTGAAAATAGTGTTTTTTAAACCTCGAAGCAAACTTGAAATCACGACTAAATTGAAATATACAAACTTGAAATCATACCTAAATGGAAATATCCAAACTTGAAATCATGCCTAAAATAGAAATATTCAAACTTGAAATCTGGACTAAATTGAAATTAAGATAAGTTTTTTTTTTCCCCTCTTTCTTCTTCCTCTTCTTCTTCCCCAAATTCAAATTAGGTTTAGGTTTTTTGTTTCTCTTTTGTTTTGCAGATCTATTCGCCGGCGATCGCGAAGCACCGAGCCGCCGGACGTCGTCGACTGGTCGTCACCCATCGTCGGTCACTGGTTCGTGCAGGTCGCCCATCGGAAGTGAACAGGGTCGGCCCTGGGGTGGGGCAGGGGGGGGGGGGGGGGGGGGGGTGGGGGGGGCACCCGCCCTGGGCCCATCATGTCTAGGGCCCTCAAATACATGATCTGAGTTTTTGTTATGGGTTTTTCATTTTTGTTATGGGTTAAGTTGCAAAAAAAAAAAAAAAAAAAAAAAAAAAAAATTTGAGTTTTTGTTATGGGTTTTTCATTTTTGTTATGGGTTAAGTTGTAAAAAAAAAAGAAAAAAAAGAAAAAAGAAAAGCCCAAAAAAGGCCATATTATTTGTTTTAAATAGAAAAGCTCAACATTACCCAAATAGAAAAGGCCATATTATTTGTTTTAAATTAGAAAAGCCCAATTCGTTTTTTTCTCATACAAAACCTAATTTGTTAGGGTTTCATACTTTCCTATCAATCTATCACTTGTTACCTACGTATTTTTGATTTTTCTCTACCCACCAAACTACCAAAGACAAGAAAAACGACAGCTATCTCTTTGATTCTTTCTGGCTTTCTCTCTCACCTCTCAAGTATCAAACTCTCAGTTTATTCAGGTAATTCCTTGAATCCTTTCTCTTATTTGCTTTTGATTTTTGTAATGTTTATGAACTGTATATCTTTTGCAATTTTATATGCTATTAGCAACTATATTGATGTATGACATTGATAGTACTTATAATGAATTTATCATTTTATGATATTATTTATCTTTAATGAAATTATCATTTTCGGACTATATATATGAAAACAAGTTATATATTTGTATATATATTGAAAAAACTAAGAATATACACAAGGGGCCCATTTTTATGATTTCGCCCAGGGGCCTCAAAATAATCAGGACCGGCACTGGAAGTGAAGGTCACTGGTTCGTGAAGTCGTCGTGAAGGGTCGCTGGTCACTGGTTCGTGAAGGTCGTGTGAGCTCGGCGACGACTTCCAGCGGTGGACGACGATGTCCGGCGATGGCGACGGCACCGAGTGGAGAAAAGAGAGAGACGATCGAGAGAGAGAGAGCAGAGGAGAGAGAAGGAGAAAGAGAGAAAAAAAAGGAGAGAGAGTGTTTTGGGGAGGTTTTTATATGAGGGCTTTCCAGTAATTTCTCAAAAAAGTGGTTATTAACAATTAAAATTAATCATGTGGTTAAAAAAGAATTTTCCAAATTAGAGTGGTCAGTTTTGGCAATTTTCACTTTTTATTTTTTTATTTTTTATCAATAATGGTTTTGTGGGATTGACTATCTGAGGCAAGAGGAATGGTATGATCAGGAAAACCTGACCTCTCTCACATGAAACAATTTACTCTTGGAAAAAAAAAAATTCGAAAATCTTTGAGATTTTGTTTTTGTGATTATTTGCAGCTTTATTTTTAGCGGAAGTAGACTGTAGACCCACTAGTTTTCTCTTTTGTTTGACCATCATTTTTTTAAGAGATAAACAAACATTTGAATTTTTGAATGGATTTCTATATTCGATTGGGATGAGATTGAGAGTCAATGAAAGTAGATTGAGAATGACTATAACACGTAATTTTTAATGCATATTTGAAAAGTTGAAGTAACTTAAAGAGAAAGAAAAAAAAAAAAAAATAAGTAATAAGTAATTTGAGAAAAAAAAGTGGGTAATCGCGGCCAGTAAAGAATCTGACCCAATATCACTGTGAAGAATTTAAATCAATTCATTAATATATATTAATTACCTTATTGAATTCAAAGATTCGCCAAATATCCTTTATCAACTTACACAGTATTACCAAATTTTCACATTTTAATGCATTCAATTAATAGCAAAGTAACATTTTTTATCTGAAATTACTGGTTTTAGACTTTTGGATATGAATTTTTCTTTTTTATGGTATTTATCTATCCACCTGTCTAGATTGTATTTTTTTTTTAAAACTTTTTACCATTAGTAGGATTCGAGCTACTAACTTGGGAGTCATTTGTCTAAGCCTTAAACTCATCCATCTACTAGCCGAGCTACTCTCTTGGTACGGATATCAATAGGAGAGAACAAGAATAGTGTGAAATAAAAGAAAAAGAGAGAGAGTCGAGTGTGTGTGAAAAATATGGTCTGTGCATGCATGTGGAAACCCATATGACTCTTGAAACTAAGAATGTGTACCTATTAATGTGACCCATGATCAACATTTTAAAGATGGCCGGTTTTCACTGTTTCAGTGTCTAGTAAGTTGTCTACACTACAAAATTACAAATAATAAAATAAAATAAAAAATTCAAAAAACAGTAACAGATTAACGGACCAGATTAGGATAAAAAAGAGAAAGAGTTCATATATAGCAGGTGTAAATCTAATCGAGGTTGAAATTTGTGCTAGTAATACTCAAGGAGGCACGGATACTCCGTTTGGTGGAGGTAACCCATATCGAACTCGTATCCAGTTCGGATACACCCCGGATACACTAGGATACGTATCCGATACGCCAAATGGCGTATCCGTTGACTTTTTGACAAGTTTGACTGGCGGATACTTGGGGGATACGGCTAGGATACGCAAGGGATACGTTTGGGGCAAAATCATAAATATTTTAGTACAAAACGGGGTCAAATTATAATTGTTGAACTTGGTGAGATGCCCTTCTGTAGACGACTTGATAATATCTATTTTAGCCTAACTTGACGCCGACTCACTCAATCTCGACGCTTGTCCTATTCAACAACTCACCATATTCAATTATGGGTGTCACTCTTTTGCTCCATAAAATCTCATCTTCACTTTCTACAAGCCAATCACATTATAGCCTTTTGAAGGCAATTCAAGGTTTGCCTGTCTTGGAACTGTCCTCTACTTGCATCAATTTGACACTTTTGCTTGTGTTTCTCTTCATAATATCTGCAAGGCAGATTTTTGTTTGTGCGGGTCGAATTAGGACACTTAAAGATGATTCTGTTGTGAATTCCAGTCCACGTAGACGTAGTGTTAGTGTTGATGGGGAAATTAGAGATGTTAAGATTGGTACCTGGTTTAAAATGTCCTTGTTTTGTTGTTTCTATGTCCTGTTCCTTCAAGTTTTGGTGCTAGGGTTTGATGGGGTTGGTTTGATAAGAGAGGCTGCTCGTGGGAAGGTAGTAGATTGCTCTGTTCTTTTCATGCTTGTTGCCCAAGGTTTAGCTTGGTTTGTGTTGAGCTTTTCAGCACTTCATTGTAAATTTAAGGTGTCTGAGAAATTTCCATTTTTGTTGAGGGTATGGTGGGTTTTGTCGTTTGTGATTTGTTTGTGTATTTTGTATGTTGATGGGAAAGTACTCTTAATAGAAGGTTCAAAACACTTGTCCTCCCATGTTGTGGCAAATTTCGCCGCAACACCGGCCCTTGCATTCCTATGTTTTATTTCCTTTAGTGGTGTTACTGGTATAGAAGTTTGTAGAAACTCTGATCTTTAGGAACCATATCCATTCCTATGTTTTATACAAAATTAAGTCGTCGGGATACGTTTGGGGCAAAATCGTAAATATGACAATGTGAATGATGATAATGAAGTTAATTAGGAATTTAGTATCTATTTTATGTATTATTTGGATTTTGTAATATATTATAACTTATGTGACGTTTGTTTTATTTGGATTTTCAATTTTGTAATACATTACGACTTAATTTGGATATTGTAATATGTTACATTTATTTAGATGATTGGATATGAATATGTTTTGATTTTTGAATGAATTATCAAATATCCTTTTATATATTCTTATTTTAAATAAAATATAAATATATATTATTTTAATAAACGTATCCCTACCGTATCCGTATCCTAGTTTTTTGAGATTTACCGTATTCTCGTATCGTGCCGTATCCGTATCCGTATCCGTGCTTCCTTGGTAATACTCAAAATCATCAAATTTTGGTAAAATACACATTAATCTTCCTTTCTATGGTGTCTCTTTATATTTGCAATTTCATTGTTAATGGACCATGACTCCATGAGTGATGCATTAATATTTGTTTTAATCATGCAAAAACCAATTAAGTAGACAATTGTATTTTAATTTGCTATATCGAAATTCGAAACAAAGAGAGGAGATAATTTGAGCATATAAAATGTGGTGTACATTTTTATGAGAAAACCAAAATATATAAGAAGCTGTGGGGTACCCTCGGACAAATGACATCTCACAAGTAAACCTAAAGCAAGAAAAATGTAACTATATATATAGTAGCAGAGCAACATCTGGCGCGGTGTCAGCATAGCCGGCCCATGGGGGCAACAAACCCAGTATTTTGCTCGGCTCCTAAAAAGTCCAATCTACTTCTTCATCTTTTATAAAATTAGGGGCTTTGGGTCCAATTTATTTAAGTTTAAGAAAGATCCAATCTCAAACATTTCTTTACTCTTTTTTTTTTAATAAGGCCCAATTATCTATTTCTAGTTCAATTTAAAAAAAATAAGCATCAAATCCCAATTGAATTCTAAGATATTAGACTTAGTTTGACATCGTCTGAGTCCAATTGATTTTTTTTTTTCTTTTGAAAGAGAGTCCAATTAGTAATCTTGATGGTAGTAGTATAATTAGTAAATTTTTGCACTTAAAGAAAGCAAGAAAAATAGAAATGTAAATAATGTTTTGTTTTTATGTTTTTAGATACGATTAAATCTTTTTTGTTTAAATTAATATGGATTACATTGTATTTGGTAAATGAAGAATTATTTATTTAAATTTTTTTATGTTAATGGTAATAATTTTATATAAACCCCAATTTTCATTAATATCATAAAATCGCTCGAACCCTAAAATATTTGGAGACGGCCCTGAGTGTGAGTCTCATGACATGAACGTAATAACTACAAGGTGGTACGTACTGGTGTAGGCACTAGGTACTAGGTAGAAGAGACAACCTCCCAAAATGTGTTTTTCAAATTATTCAAAGCGTGTGTGGATATTCTGATAAGATTGATGTTTCATGGAAACTTCATTTTATTACCAGGAGTCCAGGACCCCTTTTTATAATTCGTGTACGTGGTTTATGTAATTTGATTTTTAATTATTTTTAATAAATATTATAACCATAAATCATGGAGTAATTTTTCTTTCTTTCATTGATTTATTAGATTTTTTATTAGTAAACACTTATCGTATGTCTAGAATTAAATTCTTTTGACATTTTCATTTCACATGGGAAAAACCGACTTTTCTTCTTTCTTCTTTCTTTGTTTCTCTTTTTTCTTTTTTCCCATTTAGAACAAAAAGGAATATGCCTAACACAAGCAGACCCGGAACTGAAATTCCATAACCGAAACATGGAATTTCAGTTATGGAATTTGTGCTAGTAATGCTCAAAATCATCAAATTTTGGTAAAAATACACATTAATCTTCCTTTCTATGGTGTCTCTTTATATTTGCAATTTCATTGTTAGTGAACTATGACTCCATGAGTGATGCATTAATATTTGTTTTAATCATGCAAAAAGCAATTAAGTAGACAATTGTATTTTAATTTGCTATATCGAAATTCGAAACAAAGAGAGGAGATAATTTGAGCAAATAAAATGTGGTGTACATTGCATGAGGAAACCAAAATATATAAGAAGCTGTGGGGTACCCTCCGACAATTGACATCTCACAAGCAACCCTAAAGCAAGAAAAATGTAACTATATAGTAGCAAAGCAACATCTGGTGCGGTGTCAACATAGCCGGCCCATGGGGGCAGCAAACCCAGTATTTTGCTGGCCCCTAAAAAGTCCAATCTACTTCTTCATCTTTTATAAAATTAGGGGCATTGGGTTCAATCTATTTAAGTTTAAGAAGGATCCAATCTCAAACATTTCTTTACTCTTTTTTTTTTTTTTTTTTTAAAAATGCCCAATTATCTATTTCTAGTTCAATTTAATAAAAATATGCATCAAATCCCAATTGAATTCTAATATATTAGACTTAGTTTGACATCTTTTGAGTCCAATTGATTTTTGTTTTTTCTTTTGAAAGAGAGTCCAATTAGTAATCTTGATGGTAGTAGTATAATTAGTAAATTTGCACTTCAGAAAGCAAGAAAAATATAAATGTAAACAATGTTTTGTTTTTATGTTTTTAGATACGATTAAATCTTTTTTGTTTAAATTAATATGGATTACATTGTATTTGGTAAATGAAGAATTATTTATTTAAATTTTTTTTATGTTAATGGTAATAATTTTATATAAACCCCAATTTTCATTAATATCATAAAATCGCTCGGACCCTAAAATATCTGGAGACGGCCCTGAGTGTGAGTCTCATGACATGAACGTAATAACTACAAGGTGGTACGTACTGGTGTAGGCACTAGGTACTAGGTAGGAGAGACAACCTCCCAAAATGTGTTTTTCAAATTATTCAAAGCGTGTGTGGATATTCTGATACGATTGATGTTTCATGGAAACTTCATTTTATTACCAGGAGTCCAGGACCCCTTTTTATAATTCGTGTACGTGGTTTATGTAATTTGATTTTTAATTATTTTTAATAAATATTATAACCATAAATCATGGAGTAATTTTTCTTTCTTTCATTGATTTATTAGATTTTTTATTAGTAAACACTTATCGTATGTCTAGAATTAAATTCTTTTGACATTTTCATTTCACATGGGAAAAACCGACTTTTCTTCTTTCTTCTTTCTTTTTTTTTCTCTTTTTTCTTTTTTCCCATTTAGAACAAAAAGGAATATGCCTAACACAAGCAGACCCGGAACTGAAATTCCATAACCGAAACATGAAAAATTAAAAATAAAAAACCCTACTAATTAGTAATTAGAGGACTTGTTTATCTTACTCGTGCTATCTAATTGATCAAATGATATCACAATCATCACGCAAGCAATTACCGAATTAGGCTTGACTTAAGACCAAATTGCTAGCTTGACTTAATCTTTATCTATAAATACCAATCATACTTCCTTATATGTCCATCACTACAACGATATTGCTAGCTACAATATTTCTAGCTACAATATTGCTAGCTAATTAACTACAACATTCTCTAGTAGTACTACTATTCACACTAGTGTTTGGACACTCAGAAAATAATGGAAACTCTATCTAAAATCGCTACCAGCGATCCACACGGCGAGAATTCTCCCTATTTCAATGGATGGAAAGCCTACGACAGAAACCCTTTTCACCCAACTCAGAATCCTGATGGAGTCATCCAAATGGGTCTTGCAGAGAATCAGGTAACAATTTGATACAAGTAAATTTTTTGTTTTCTTTTACAAACTCGTGACATTTTATGTTTACGTACGTTTTTGTTTCTATTGTTTTCAGCTTTGCTTCGATTTAATAAAAGAGTGGATTTCCAAGAATCCATCTGCATCAATTTGCTCAGCTGAAGGAGTTGATGAGTTCAAAGATATTGCTAACTTTCAAGACTATCACGGCCTGCCGGAGTTTAGACAAGCTGTGGCCAAGTTCATGAGTAAAGCGAGAGTCGGCAGAGTAACATTTGATCCACAACGTGTAGTTATGGCCGGAGGAGCCACCGGAGCTAACGAGTTGATCACTTTTTGCATAGCTGATCCCGGCGATGCTTTTCTCGTACCCTCACCATATTATCCAGCGTATGAACTCCTCTTTTCTCTAATAATTAAATTATTCAAAGTTCGAAAAGTTTTTGTATTAGTATTATTATTTCTATGGTCTTCGTTCGTCAATTTGTACTTTGATCAATCAAATTTGTGTATTTTTTTAGTGGTTGAGGATATATATATATACAATTTTTCTATTGTCAGTTCAAATTGACAAAAGATATATCAGTTCCTTAAATATATTTGAGTAATTATGATACAAATATTAGAAGTGGGCAGCTCCATTAATAAATTAAAAGCACTATATGGGAAAACAATAATGTTAAACATCCCACCTAAAATCCCATCTTTTTCATCCCACTACGTGTGGCATGTGAGGTGTCAAATTATGAGTGGATACATGTGATAGGTGAGATAAATCATCATTAATGTGTATCCACTCACAATTTGACACCTCACATGCCACATGTAGTGGGATGAAAAAGGTGAGATTTTAGGTGGGATATATAGTGTTGTATGTATAAACTCGCCCAACTGACACGTCATCAAAGGAGCTAACAAAGGGTTGCCACGTCATTCGTTGACCGGGTAAAGGAAAGAAGTTTGACCAGTCAGGATGGAAGAATAGTTTAGACCAGAGGGAAATCAAAGGTATGGTCGCCAAAACTAAAAACCTACTCGCCGGATATAGAAGTGTGCTCGCCAGAAAACGTAATACCCAGAAATTAAAGGTACTCGCTGGACCAGCACACTGAGCTTGAACTAACTCGGTAAAAATACAGAAGTAAACCCTACTCTTTTAGAAGACCCGAAGCAACAAGGAATCGTAAAAGGAAAGAAGACCCAATCCGCGACAAAGAAGGATCCTAGAACAAATCAACAAAGAAAAACCCTAAGTAAACATGTATAAATAGAACCACTTATCCCACGAGGAGGGGGTTCAGAAATATAGAGAGAGAAAAGAGAGCAATTGTGAGAGATTAGAGTGTGTAACAAAGCAACGAAAACCTAGTATTATTCTTCTGTCCTTAGGGGCGCCGTGGTTTTTTCCCATTCAAGGGTTTTCCACGTAAAACTTGTCTTTTGCATGTGTTCTTAATTTTCTTGCTTCATATTAAATTGATCTAATTGTTGAGTGCGTGGCAATCCAAATTTCACCGTCAACAATTGGCGCTAGAAGGAGGGGGCTTTTGAACAGAAAACTTCGAGGGACCCTTGCGAATCAGACAGCATGAACAACGACAGCGACAGAGATGGTAACTCCAGTGGAGATTTAGTTGTTGAACCGGCTGCGCCAACGGGAGACAGGGCAGTGACAGTCGGGGAGCAGTCAGCAGCAACGCCAGGAACTAGGGCGGCTGATCCCGGGATTTTGCAGCACTTCCAAGCCGCATTGGTAAACCTAATCAGCGAAGCCAGCAAAATAGGACTTTTGCTTCCCATAGGGTTAGGAGTCTCATCTCCTTACGAGTTAACCACCCCTGGAGCCCATCCACCCGGAAGGCTGCGGTCAGAAGTTCATATCACAATTCCCGATACTCAAGCAAGACAATCCACCGAGGAGACCCCCCAAGACCACATTGAGGATTTCGAGGGGAGAAAACAAAGGAAGGGAAAAGGTGTGATGAATGAAGAATCCAGGGAGGAACGAGACCAGGTGCGAACACATGGGGTCAATTCCAGCGACACATACCAGCGAAACCGGCGGAGACACCGGTCCATCTCATCTGAGGACAAGAGTCCTCGTCCGCGAAGGGAGTTGCGATCTAAAAGAACGAAGCGGAGAAGATCCGAGAGCACGGAAGATCGAAGAAGCCCAGATGAAAGAGGCAATCATGGTAGAATGACAATCAAGAGTAGGCTCGACCCAGCAGGAGAACCAACTGGTCAGCGAGATGTCACCTTACAAGAGCTATCAAGAAAGGTTTCAGCAATGGCACGAAGGTATGGTCGTAATGTATCCTCAGATGATGAGTCAGATAGCCCATTCGTTGAAGCTATTGCTCGCACCCAATTTCCAGACAGATTTAGAATGCCAACTATTGAGCAGTACAAAGAGAACAGGGATCCAAAGGAACATGTTCGCCGATTCCGCAATATCATGGCCCAGTATTCATCCAATGACGGGTTAATGTGTCTCACCTTCCCGCAAACATTCGGCGACCTCGCCTCTAGATGGTTCGGAAGGATTCCACCCGGAACCATAAGCAGCTTCTCAAACCTCAGCAAGGCATTCATAAGGCAGTTTATGGGAAGTGTCCAAAGAAGAAAGTCACTCGCCCATCTGTCAAACTTGAAACAGGAACATAACGAATCAATCAAGAAGTATCTGGCCAGGTTTGGGAAGGAAGTAGCTCAAATTGAGGATGCCAGTGATGTAGCTGTAATCGCCGCTTTCACCAATGGGCTACAGAGTGGACGATTGTCCTTTGACCTGCGAAGGGATAGACCTAAAACTTACGAAGAGATGATGGAAATAGCTGGCGATTATGCACTGGCAGAGGAGGAAGAAGTAGCGCAAGGGGGTAGCTACGTGCATGGGCACAAGCCAAACTTGAAAACAGACCATAAGGACGACAAAAAGATGCAATCACGTGATCGCCAGAAGGATGAGAAAGGCCAAAAAGGATACTCGAGAGAGAGCAGGGGAAACACTCGGGCCAATAAGTTTCGAGGAAGGTACAACCATTACACCCCTTTAAATGGCGACCAGGAGGAGATATTGTCTGTGGTAGAAGACAAGGGACTCGCCAAATACCCCCGACAGCAATCAGCGAATGCAAGGAGAGATACAACTAAGTACTGTCGATTCCATAAAGATCATGGACATGAAACTTCAAAGTGTTTCCAGCTGCGCGATCACATCGAGAGCCTGATCAGAGATGGGCACCTGAAAGACTTTGCCTTGAAAGGAGATAAGCACGGGGGTCGCCAAGATAGCCGCCAAGGAAACGGGCAGGATAGGAAGAGTCCAAGGAGGAACAGTCCTAACGCAGCCATAAACACAATTTTCGGCGGACCTCACACTGGGAGGAGCAATCGAGAAAGGATGTCGGAAGTTCGAGAAGTGATGTATGAAGGCAGGAGCATGGAGGTCAATTCTGTGCAGAGAAACCCCAAGAAGGGGAGAGAAGGACATGATCCTATAACATTTACAGCAGAAGATTCAGACGGGATTGATGCAAAGCCTAATGATGCAATTGTCGTGGGAGTTCGAATAGCCCATAGGGATGTCCTTCGAGTGATGATAGACAACGGGAGTTCGGCTGATATTTTGAGTGCCAGAGTGTATGATGAGTTGAGGCTGGACAGGAAAGATCTTGAACCATTCCACGTACCGCTGAAAGGATTTGGTGGCGCAGAGGTTAGGTCGTTAGGAACAGTGAAACTACCGGTAAGATTTGGAACAGCACCGTGCCGGCGAACAATCCTGTTAGACTTTGTCGTCGTTGACATCCATAATTGGCCGTATAATGCTCTACTGGGCCGACCGTTTCTTAACAAAGCTCGAGCTGTAACCTCAACCCATGCACTGAAAATAAAGTTCCCTACAGAATTCGGCGTTGGAGAACTGAAGGGGTCGCAGGAGATGGCTCGCCGCGCCAACCTGTCAATCTTCAAAGATAAAACAGGAATGGAAACTTTGAACATATTCGAAGTAGACACAGAGACACAGGAGGATAATCCGGAAAACTTCGAACTGGACCCAAGAGACAAAAAAAGCAGAGAAAAGGAAGAACCGACTGAGTCGATTGTTCTAGATGAAACAGAACCAGATAAAACAGTAAAGATCGGAGCAAGGCTGACTGAACAGGTTAAAAAAGATGTGACGGACTTGCTGAAAAAATATAGGGGGATTTTCGCTTGGTGCCACGAAGACATGCCAGGGATTGATAGAAGCACAATTTCTCACAATCTAGCAGTGAATGAGAAATGTAAACCGGTAGTACAGAAAAGGAGAAGCTTCAACCCAGAAAGGAGTGCAGCGATAAAAGAGGAAGTGTCAAAGTTGCTCGCCGCAGGGTCAATTAGAGAAGTCAAGTACCCGGAATGGGTGGCGAATGTAGTCTTAGTTAAGAAGAAGAACAATCAATGGAGGATGTGTGTCGACTTCACCGACCTGAACAAAGCTTGCCCCAAAGACAGCTTCCCATTACCAAGGATTGACCAGTTAGTAGATGCAACAGCCGGACATGAGACGTTGAGTTTCATGGATGCATATTCAGGGTACAACCAGATAAAGATGCACAGGCCTGACGAAGAGAAAACGGCATTCACCACAGATCAGGGGTTGTATTGTTACACAGTCATGCCATTCGGCCTGAAGAACGCTGGGGCAACTTATCAGCGTTTGGTCAACAAGATGTTCGCCAGGCAGATAGGGAGAAATATGGAGGTTTATGTTGATGATATGCTGACAAAGAGTATTACCGCAGATAGACATGCAGATGACCTGAGAGAAACATTCGACGTACTGGTCAAGTATGGAATGAAGTTGAATCCGGCAAAATGTGTATTCGGCGTACCATCTGGGAGGTTTCTCGGATATCAGGTGAACCAAAGAGGAATAGAGGTGAACCCCGAAAAAATTCAAGCACTAGCAAGAATGGTCTCGCCAAAGACTCTGAAAGATGTCCAAAAACTCACAGGGTGCCTAGCATCGCTGAGCAGATTCATAGCCAAATCAACAGACCGATGCCTACCATTTTTCAAAGCTTTAAAGAAGGGAAAAGGGATCGAATGGAATGAGGATTGCGAAAAAGCCTTCCAGGCCTTGAAAGACTACCTTGGACGGGCACCACTGCTATCAAAGCCGGAAACAGCCGAGACATTGTACATGTACTTATCCGTTTCTGAAGCAGCCACAAGTTCCGTGCTAGTACGACAGGAGGATGGAATCCAAAAACCAGTATACTACACCAGCAAGGCACTGTTACCAGCCGAAACAAGGTACTCGCCGGTAGAAAAAATGGCACTCGCCCTAATAACAGCAGCAAGGAAGCTAAGACCATATTTCCAGGCTCATAGAATCAGGGTATACACCAACTGCCCACTGAAGTTAATCCTGCAGAAACCAGAAGTATCCGGTCGGTTAACAAAGTGGGCGATCGAATTAAGTGAATTCGATGTAGAATATCTCCCAAGGACAGCAATTAAAGCCCAGGCAGTGGCAGACTTCGTAGCAGAGTTCACTGAACCAAGCACAGAGGTGGCGAGAATGATGGTGGAGCAAAATAAGAAAGTATTCAAATGGCAACTTCGCGTTGATGGCTCATCAAACACGCACGGCAGCGGGGCAGGTATAGTACTGACAACACCGGAAGGAGATTCAGTTGAATGTGCCTTGCGTTTCAATTTCAAAGCCACCAACAATCAAGCTGAGTACGAGGCGCTCATAGCAGGTTTAAAGATTAGCACAATCTTAGGTGCAGACGAGGTGGAAATTTTCAGCGACTCTCAAGTTGTTGTCAATCAGGTACTAGATGAATACCAAGCGAGAGAAGAAAGCATGATCACTTACCTGGAATTAGCAAGGGAGCTGTTAGAAAGATTCAAAGAGTATAGAATTGTTCACGTCCCCAGAGAAGAAAATGAAAAAGCTGATGCCTTAGCCAAACTGGCATCTGCCACCATCAACATCTGGCCCAACAATATCTCTATGATCCGCCTATTGCAACCGAGTATAGTTAAGACAAAGGAAGTCGGGGCAGTCTTTGGCGAGAGGGACAGCTGGATCACGCCAATAAAAGAATATCTCGTCAACGATGTACTCCCGAGTGACCCATTGGAGGCAAGGCGACTAAAATACAGAGCAACAAGGTACTCGGTACTCAATGGAGAACTATACAAAAGGGGATACTCGAGGGCACTGCAGAGATGTGTCGGGCCTGAAGAAGCAGAAGGTATCCTAAGAAGCATACACAGTGGAAATTGTGGGAACCACGCTGGGGGTGCCAGCCTAGCCCACAAAACATTGAGACAGGGTTTTTACTGGCCAACTCTGTTCGCCGACTCCAAAAGGGTGGCAGCGAGATGTGAAGCATGTCAGAAGATCGCAAATAACATCCGACAACCACCTGAGCTCCTACAAAGTATTACCTCACCTTGGCCATTCGCCATGTGGGGAATAGACTTGATCGGCCCAATGCCAACAGCAACTGGAGGAGCAAAGCATGCCATAGTAGCCGTGGATTATTTTACAAAATGGGTAGAGGCCGAGCCTTTGGTACATATAACAGAAGCAAACACCATTAGCTTTGTGAAGAAAAATATCTTGTACAGGTTCGGGATACCAAACACCATCATCACAGATAATGGGACCCAATTTGACGGCAGGAAATTCAGGGAACTGTGTGATAAGTATGGCATCAACAACTACTACGCTTCTCCAGCACATCCACAGACGAATGGCCAAACTGAAGCAGTGAACAAAATCATCAAACACAACTTGAAGGCTAAATTGGCAACCAAAAAGGGGAGCTGGGCGGATAAGTTACCACAAGTGCTCTGGGCATATCGAACAACAGAGAGGGGCTCAACAGGCGAAACCCCATATTCCATGGCCTACGGAGCAGAAGCTGTTATTCCTGTGGAAACAGCTTTCTCTTCACCAAGGGTACAACTCTTCCAGCCAGAAATCAACGTTGATATGCTAAAGTGCGGCCTAGATGAATTAGAAGAAAGAAGAGAGCGCGCACAAATAAGGAATGCGGCGTACCAACAGAGGGTAGCCAGATATTACAACTCGCATATGCGTGAAAGGAGGTTCACACTTGGGGATTTAGTACTGAAGAGGGTCAATCCGGGAACAAGAGACAAGACTGCAGGATCGCTCGCAGACAAATGGGAAGTGCCTTACAAGATTACGGGGATAGCTGGCCATGGGGCATATCGCATTACTCGAGAAGGACTTGGCGAGCTACCCCGTCCATGCAATGCGCAGTACTTGAAGATATACTATCCCTAAGGGACAAGTTAGATTCTTTTGAATTCTTTTTATTCTTCCATTTTAGTTTAGAACAGTTGTTCGTTTTAGTTTTCTTTCTTTATAACAGTTAATAAAGTTGCAGGAAGTATTCAATAAAGAGTAATTTATTACTAAGAGATTCTCGATTCTGACTCGCCATCACATAGCTATCATTACAAGAAAACGAGCTTTATACTCGCTGCAGCGATAACTGGCGAGAAATAAAAACTCAGGGCATGGTCGAATAAAACCTGCCAAAACACTGAGTACGCCAAAATACAGCAACGGCAGCTGAACAAACAAAAAATATGCTAAAAAACTTGGTGTATGGTCGGATACGTCCTGACAAACACTGAGTATGCCGAAAATACAGCAAAGGCAGCTGAACAAAGCGTTAAAATATGCTAAAACAAAACTTGGTGTATGGTCGGATACGTCCTGACAAACACTGAGTATGCCGAAAACACAGCAAAGGCAGCTGAACAAAGCTATACAGTATGCTAAAAAGAACCTGGTGAAAAGAAAAAGTTGAACGAAGCCAACAAATCAGCAAAGGCAGCTGAACACAAAAAATGAAAGAGAGTTTATAACTTGAATAAAGGTTATTTACAAATAAAGAATTACAAATAAAGGAAGAAAAAGTTAAAAACACAGTCCTCAACCAGCTGTAGGGGGGCCCTCACTATCCTCTTCATCCTCCATCTCTTCCTCTGAAGGCCAGATGACTTCCTCATCCCCTTCTGGCATAAAGGGCTCATAATCCCTTCCAGCAATAGGGCCCAAGTCTGGCTCAGCGCCCGAACCAGAAAAACTGCCTTTCTGACCCGAGTAATATGTGTTGAAGGCGCGTTTGCTGGGGATCTCCAAATGCATGGGATGAGGGTCAGTCCTATTGTAACGGCAATGGGCTCGCCATCGTTTTATTTGATCCTTTATCGAGCCCACACCATCAGCCATATGCTGCTCAAGAGACCTGTCAAAACGCCGCAGAGCTTTATCGGTTGAATGGTCCTTCATGGCAAAAAACTTTTTCGCCTGCCTCATGCCCTTTTCAAACTCACGCAACAAGAGCGCGTCATAGGCAGGGGATCTTTTGAAACGATCAACCGCTTCAACCTCCAAAACGGCCTTAAGGTCAGTCAGAATAACTTCATGCGAGGCCAACTGGTTGCGCAAATCTGCAGCCTCACGCTCGGCTTTTTCCTTTGCACCTTCAGTTAGCCGCTCAGCCTCTAAACGTGCAGCGAGCGACTCCTGACTAGCGGAGAGCTGCTCTCGCAGCAAGCGAATCTCTTCTTCAGCAACAACCAGTTTCTCCTCAGCAGCCAATCGGGCTGAAAGGTGCCCATCTGCCGACTCCCTCAGCTGCGCAAGTTGCTGAGCATGGGTTTCCTCAGCCTCAAGCTTCTTGGCCTCCGAAAGAGAGGACTGCTCCCGTAGGCGCTTCAAATCCTTCGACAAAAAATTCCCTCGTCTGTAGTTATCAGTCAACTCAGACAGCATCTAAAAAGAGAAAAGCAGAAGTCAGGAGACGCGCTAAACAGAGAATACAAAAAACACAGCGAGAAGCTCACCAAAGAATAGCAGTTGAAGAAGAATTCCATTTTCTTGTTGCAGGATCCCTTCTTTATCTGTTCCCAACTCTCGCCGACATAGACATTGTTATTCATTAAATAAGAACAAATCTCGGCAGCTGTGAAATCCGAGAGGGAGACAGTTTCATCCCCCTCACCAGCCTCAGCTGGGTCAACAGGAGGAGCTCCATGAGCAACACCAGAACCAGACGCAGCAGCCTCCCCCTGTCTAGACGACCCAGGTTTCTCTGTTGGCCCTTGTTGACCAGATGACCCGGGCTGACCAGCACAAGAAGCACTCGTTTTTTTCCGCAGCTGCTGGAGGAGGAGTTGCACTGATTGGGGGACTGGCAGTAGCACCAAAACTACTTGCCCCTTCCCGGAGAGGAGACTCCGCCAAATTTGGTCCCTCAACAGGAGCCCCTGGGACGGTCGTCTCAGCAGAAGGAACCTCGGCGAGCACAGGTTCCTCGGCGACCTCCTCGTCTGAAGAAACCACGTATTGCACGACCCTTGACGCCCGCTTTACGGGCCGAGCAGTACGATCAGGCGTGCCCTCTGCTGGACGCTTACCCCTTCCAGTTCTGGGGTTTAGGTCGCTTGAAGGATCCAGGGGAGTTTCAGGAACGTTCGCATCGAAAATAGGGATCTCACTGGCCATCCCCGAAACCCCCACTTTTTCCTTCCCCTTACGGCTTGGAGCTGTCGCAGCAGTACTCGCCGCAGTGCTCGCAGCCACACCATCTTTAACGACGGGGGTATTCGCAGCATCATCCGGACAAACAGATGTCCCCAAATCGACTCACTCCCCATCGACATCGCCAACATTCTCGTCATCCGAAGGATCGCCGCCATCCGGGCTAGCAACGCCTTCCTTGGCCAAACCAGCGGCGTGTCTCTTACTGGCAGCCTCAGAATTTTTGACCGCCCGAGCTTGCAGGTCACAAACTCTGTCAAAATCATACACTGCAAAAACCGATCAAATATTAGCGAATGGACACACGGAAACCATAAAGAAAGGAATAAAACTTACGGCGAGGAAGTCTGGCTGGTAGACGAGGGAATAACCCTTTTGCAATCATCTTGTCCTCGTCCAGGAGAAATGATCGGCCTCTTTCGTCTAGAGGAAGGACGGCTGCAGCAGCAAGGTGAGAAATCTCTGCATCCAGCAAAACAGGGACCGTTTTTGACCAGGCATCAGGAGAAGTAAAATGCCTAGGAACCTTCCTCGCTACAAGACTCAGGCGACTATTGGCAGACACATTTCTACCCCATTCACCACCAACGAAAAACCAGCTGTTTTTCCATCTTTTGTTTGAAGAAGGAAAGCCCCAAATAAAGCCTTTCTTCTTCTCGTCGCTGGAGACCTCCACTTGCCCAGGGTTCGATACACCCTCTGGAATCCAATTCTCCACGGGCGAGGAAAGCAGAAAATAAGTCCCGCTGTTGCCAGCCTGCCTCAAGGTGTAGAAATGACGAATCTCGCGGGGCGTAGGGGATCCAAAACCTTTCAATTTCCACATCAAACCCAGGCACATAAGGATCCTGTAACTGTTCGGGGCAAGTTGAGCGGGTGCAATTTTGGCCTCCGCGAGGAACCGAGCGATAAAGGGCTGCAGAGGAAGGGTGATCCCACAGCTAAGCATGGCACCGTAGATGGCGACTGCGTTCTCAGGAGGATTCCACGCCGCTCGGTCACCAGGCAAAATCAAAGTCACAGAGTCTGGGATCCCGAAGCGACTCTTGAACTTGCCAAGCTCCGCCTCGCCAACCACGTTGACTTCAGTATCAAAGGAGCACGGGCGATCAAACGAAAAGTTCAGCCTGTCTCGTTGATGATCATCGACATCTGAATCAACGGTTGTTTGGGCATCCAGAAGGGATCCACGAGGAGCCCTAGAGGCACGTCGTTTGCTCGCGCTCGGCTTAGAAGATCTCGGCATCGTGGGAAAATCACTGCCAGAAGATGGAGGAGAAGTGTTAGGGATAAAAGCGTCCTCGAAAGACGGAATATAAACAGAAATTGGCACCGGAGAATCCGGATGAAAATTACGAATCAGAGATTCGATCTTGTCCGCGGTGTCTTTGTCACCAAGCTCCATAGCTTGCATCATCCGATTAAAAAGAGAGGAACGTAGAGAAGGGTCCATGGGAACTCACCAGAAAACCCTAGATTCACGAAGGATACGCAGAGAAGCAGGAACAACCGAGTCCGACGAAACCGTCCGGTAACAAAAGGAATTGAATACAAAGGAAAGGATTGTAGCAGGTACTCGAAGAAATTTGGCAGACAAAAGCAAAGGAAATCAAGCTGTTCTTTCTGTTATAAGAAGACGGTAGGGAAATAACGAAAAGGGAAAAATGAAGAGATAAAAGGAGAAGAAGGAACGTTTAGGCGTTAAAAGGGGGAACTTCGAAATTCAAAAACAAAAAGAAATCAAGTGAGTGATACGCAATTAATGAGAATGACGGCTACAGTGACCAACTACAACAGCCACCACCAAGCAAAGGACACGTGGCCTCTCGGGGACAACCAAGCAGTCAGAACGTCCCTTCGTCTGACGAAACAAATGAAAGCGTGGAAATCACGTGGCCCAGATTGAAAGCTTGCACCAGAAGAATCAATTAAGTGAAACAACGCGGGACATATAAAAGGGGGAAGAGTGAGTTGTTGCACAAAAGCGCTGAAGTCTTATAAATACTACTCGCAGAGACAAACGAAGTATGAAGGATAAGTCATTCGCCCAGCTCGAAGTATTCATGGGGGTATTGTTGTATGTATAAACTCGCCCAACTGACACGTCATCAAAGGAGCTAACAAAGGGTTGCCACGTCATTCGTTGACCGGGTAAAGGAAAGAAGTTTGACCAGTCAGGATGGAAGAATAGTTTAGACCAGAGGGAAATCAAAGGTATGGTCGCCAAAACTAAAACCTACTCGCCGGATATAGAAGTGTGCTCGCCAGAAAACGTAATACCCAGAAATTAAAGGTACTTGCTGGACCAGCACACTGAGCTTGAACTAACTCGGTAAAAATACAGAAGTAAACCCTACTCTTTTAGAAGACCCGAAGCAACAAGGAATCGTAAAAGGAAAGAAGACCCAATCCACGACAAAGAAGGATCCTAGAACAAATCAACAAAGAAAAACCCTAAGTAAACATGTATAAATAGAACCACTTATCCCACGAGGAGGGGGTTCAGAAATATAGAGAGAGAAAAGAGAGCAATTGTGAGAGATTAGAGTGTGTAACAAAGCAACGAAAACCTAGTATTATTCTTCTGTCCTTAGGGGCGCCGTGGTTTTTTCCCATTCAAGGGTTTTCCACGTAAAACTTGTCTTTTGCATGTGTTCTTAATTTTCTTGCTTCATATTAAATTGATCTAATTGTTGAGTGCGTGGCAATCCAAATTTCACCGTCAACATATAGCATTACTGATGGGAAAAATAATCAACTTTGAAGAATCCCCAGGGAAGAGTATTTGTTGGGGCTGCTAATTAAGTAGTCTCGTGGCTTTGAAATATTTGAAGTTTTGAACTAGTGGGATATGTTTTTGTTATTACAAAAGAGACAATTGTCAATTTCTTATTGAGTCCATTTTTGCTCACCTCCCTTCAAGGGGGGTGAGCAAAAGTAATCTCTTTCTTATTTCGGGGAATTGATTGAAAAGGTCATAAATATAATATACATAATTAAGTGTGCATTAAAATATTATTATATACTTGCAGCCAGCAATTTAAGATTATGTATCAATGTGTGTAATCTTTCTATTATCGGTTTGAACTGACAAAAGATATATCAGTTCCTTACATGTGAGCCATTGGATTTAAAAGATGCTTTGACAAGTGCATGCAGTCAAGTCAAAGTATTTAAATTCAATAGCCCACATGCAAGGAACTGATATATCTTTTGTCAGTTCGAACTGATAACAGAAAAATTGTCCATATGTGAACAAATCTTTGTATGTTTATCTTATTGAGGTTAATGATATAATATAACTTTTCAATTACTCAAACTCAATTGACTATAGTCATTGACCTATGAGCTTCTACACCAATCTAGAACGAGATAGTAAACGGTCAAATATTCAGACCCAAAATGCAGTATACAGCTGTATCATTGAACAATTTCCACGTCCTTGTACTGTACCATTATTTTTCTAGTAGGACGACTATAACATGTAATATTAATATGTACGAAATATTATATAGTATTTCATTTATCTGATGACCCGTTTTACTAAAAAGAATTAATTTTGGTATTGCAGATTCGACTGCGATCTTGGATGGAGAACCGGGGTGAAAATAGTTCCGGTTAACTGCTATAGCTCAAACAATTTCCAAATAACAAGAGAAGCACTAGAGGAAGCATATAAAAAAGCAAGAGAAGCCAACATCAATGTCAAAGGCTTGATCATAACCAACCCCTCCAACCCACTAGGCACCACCTTGCACAGAGACACACTTGAATCTCTCGTCAGCTTCGTCAACGAAAACAACATCCACTTAGTCGTCGATGAAATATATGCAGCCACAGTCTTCAACTCACCGAAATTCGTTAGCATCACCGAAGTCATTGAAAAAATGGGCAGCAACATTAACCGTGACAACGTCCGTGTTGTTGTACGAATAAACAATGCCGACTCTAAAGCCAGGGAGGCCCATGTCCTTCGACAAGCTGTAGATAACGTCCGTGTCGTTGTTACCTGATTCTCTGCAAGACCCATTTGGATGACTCCATCAGGATTCTGAGTTGGGTGAAAAGGGTTTCTGTCGTAGGCTTTCCATCCATCGAAATAGGGAGAATTCTCGCCGTGTCGATCGTTGGTAGCGATTTTAGATAGAGTTGCCATTATTTTCTGAATGTCCAAACACTAGTGTGAATAGTAGTACTACTAGAGAATGTTGTAGTTAATTAGCTAGCAATATTGTAGCTAGAAATATTGTAGCTAGCAATATTGTTGTAGTGATGGACATATAGGGCTCGTTTGGCCCATCGTATTGGACTGTATAGAATAGTATTGTATTGTATTCCACTATATTATTATTAATACAAACATGTGTTTGGTGATGTACTATATTATATCATATTAAATTATTCCTATGACTTTAGTGAATTTTTTTTTATTAAAAAATATAATATTTTAAAAAAATAGTTAATAATTAATATTAAATATCCTTACCATGAATAAATTAATAAATATTTTTATATAAAAGTTCAATAAATATTTAGTTTAATTGAATTTTTTTTAATAAATAATATTTTTATATATAAAATAATTATTTCCTATATAATTTTGAAATTATAAAAAAAAATATTAACAACATAACATATATTTCAACAATATTCCATATTTGTTGAAAAAAAAAAAAAAAAAAAAAGAGAAAAGAAAAGTGTTTTTTTCCTAATATGGTACAATCTAATACCACTAAATATAGTGTATTAGCTAATACGGGGTTTGATGTATTAGGCAATTAAAATGTACTAAAATAATACAATACAGTGTTTGCTCAAACACTGTATTGTATTATTTTAGTACATTTTAATTGCCTAATACAATACCATGTGGCAAAACAAACGCGGCCATAGGGAAGTATGTTTGGAATTTATAGATAAAGATTATAGGAACAAGGAGGGGAAATTATATATTTCAAAGTTTTAATAGGTGGAAAATTGGCCCTCAAATTTGGAAATAAAAAATAAGATTTGATTTAATTTGGTCTTAAGTCAAGCGCAATTCGGTAATTGCTTGCGTGATGATTGTGATATCATTTGATCAATTAGATAGCACGTGTAAGATAAACAAGTCCTCTAATTACTAATTAGTAGGGTTTTATTTTTTTATTTTTCATGTTTCGGTTATGGAATTTCAGTTCTGGGTCTGCTTGTGTTAGGCATTCCTTATTAAGGATAATCACAACCAAGGTTTGTAAAATCGACATATCCACCGATATATCCGTATTTTGGAGGGACCGATATCGAAACAGGGGTAATATCCAGTATCTAGCAAATATCTGGTCGATATCGAAATATCTATAAAAATCTCCCGATATTCCCGAAATATCCCGATATTCTCGAAATATTGTGAATTTCATCCCGAAATCCAGGGATATTTTGCAAAAAAAAATTAAATTAATCTTAAACACTTAAATTATTGTTCAAATAATCTATATTGATAATTATTTTATAAGAAGCATTAACAAATTTATAAAATTTTCAAACACAATAGTCAATAGTATAATTATTGAAGTAGAATTTGGCAAAGATTGTGAAAGCAATCTGATTTGCTTGTGTAAAACGTGTAAAACATTAAAACCCATGATTTTTATTAAAAAAAAAGACAACAAAAAGTACATTAATTATTCAAAGAATCAAAGTACATCAATTATTCACATAATCACATGCATACGTTTGAAAAGTAATAAAATGCAATCAATGCATTTGAAAAAGTGAAATGCAATCAATGCATTTGAAAAAGCATTTGAAAAAGTGAAATGCAATCAGTGCATTTGAAATAAAAAATCATCATGATGTATTATTCATTTATTTGTAGAGTTCCTGATATTTCCGAAATATTGTGAATTTCATCTCGAAATCCAGGAATATTTTGTAAATTATTTAAAAAAAAATAATCCTAAACACTTAAATTATTGTTCAAATAATTTATATTGAAAATTATTTTAGAAGAAGCATTAACAAATAAAATTTTTAAACACAATAGTCAATAGTATAATTACTGAAGTAGAATTGGGCAAAGATTGTGAAAATAATCTGATTTGCTTGTGTAAAATGTGTAAAACAGTAAAACCCATGATTTTTATTAAAAAATTAAAACAAAAAAAACAAAAAGTACATCAATAATTCAAAGAATCAAAGTACATCAATTATTCACAATTCACATGCATATGCTTGAAAAGTAGTAAATTGCATCAATCATTCACATGAATATAAATTATTAGAATTAAGACTAAGTTTGTTCATCATTTTCACTTCATATCATCTTCACTCTTCTCTTTCAAGTTTTCATCCTACACGGCTACACTACACATAGCAATTTTTACATCACAATTCACAAGTTTCTTTTAAAATCTTCATCAAATAAGCAGGTACGTAAATGTTCACTTTGATGTTTTGTGGTATTGTTTCTAAAACTCATTAGAATTTCATATTTATAAATTGATATGTAAAAAATTAATTTTTGTTTTGATAGGGAATTACATTGCATAAGATGTCTGGTACTAGAAATGATCCAGCATGGGAGTATTGCCAACCAATACCGAATAATAAAAATGGCACTATCTGCACGTTTTGCGGTCACACTATGCAAAGTGGGGGAATTACCCGGTTTAAATTTCATTTATCCGGTAATGAGGTGTACAAAAATGTAAAAGTATGCCCAAATGTGCCACCAGAAGTGAAAAAACTAATATCTCAATTGCAAAAAAAAAAAAGAAACAAAAAAAAAAAAAGTTGCAAATGAGATTGAGGAAATTCAACAAGAATTAAGGGGAAATTTGCCTGATACAGAAGAGGAAGATGACATCTATCTTTATCCTGAAGATTTGCATCCTGATGAGCGAGATGATTATCGTTCTGCAATAGATGCATCCAAAGCATCTGAATGGCAAAGAGACCAAGTAGAAAGAATCTTTGGAGGGTCAAAGAGAGGAGAGAGTTCAGGAGCCGGTGGTAGTAGCCAACCACCACAACAAGTACGTCGCACTCAAAGTGGACGAGAGCTGCGTTGTAAACCTCCAGTTGCACCTTTATTGTACAAATCATCAGGTGCAAAGCAAAAGAATATTAAAGATATGTTCAAGGGAGGTAGTATTAGAGAAAAATTGGGGAGGCTAGTATCGAAGTTTTTTATTTATGATAATGTGCCCCCATATAAAGCCGGTTCTCATCATTTTAAGAACATGATTATTGGTGCTCAAGAATCAGGTATTTTTTTAAAAAAATAATAATAATGCTTTTGAAATTTTTTATTTGTTTTATTTTTTATCTCACAATTAAATTTAATATGCATGTGAATATAGGTGTTGGAGTTCAACCACCATCAGCATATGAAATTAAACATAAGTACTTGGACATCGAGTACAAGGAAATGAAAGAGTATGTTGATAGCTTCAAAACAAAATGGGAGAAATATGGTTGCACCATAATGTGTGATGGGTGGACGGGACCGACAAGATTGTCGATAATTAATTTTATGGTGTATTGTCAATGTCACACAATTTTCCTAAAATCTGTTGACGCATCCGACAAAATTAAAGATCATCAATATATTTATGGATTGCTCAAGTCTGTGGTGAAAGAGGTTGGTGAGAAGAACGTCGTGCAAATTGTCACCGACAATGGCTCTGCATTTGTGAAAGCAGGTAAAAAATTGATAAAAAAATATTCTTTATTTTGGACTCCTTGTGCAGCACATTGTATAGATTTGATTTTTGAGGATATTGGAAAGAAGGACATTGTTGCACGTGTCATTCATGATGCTAGGGTTGTGACAAACTTTATATATAATCATGGATGGTTACTATCCTAAATGAGGGAGGTTTGTAAAGGGGAGATAGTGCGACCTGGTGCAACTCGATTTGCGACTAATCATATTGCCCTTGATAGTCTTTTTAAAAAAAAGACAAGTTTGAAACAGCTATTTATCAGTGATGCATGGGCTACAAATCGATTGAGTCGAACCGCAAATGGAAAAAAAATAGAACAGCTTATTTTAGATTCAGAGTTTTGGGATAATGTGGCTTTTGTAGTTAAAATATATGAGCCACTATACCACGTTTTGAGATTGGTTGATACTAAAGTTGTACCCACTATGCCTATCTTGTATGAGTTAATGCGTGTGATGAAAGATGCAGTAAAACAGCAAAGAGGGAATACTAAATGGATTCTAAACATTATACAAAATCAGTGGGATAAAATGCTTAATCACCCACTACATGCTGCAGGTAAATTTTATTTCGAATTGTTTGTCATTTATAATTAATATTTAGTATAGTATTTAATTATTTATACTAAAATTAATATTTTTTATTATTCTAGCTTACTATTTGAACCCAAAGTACCAATATAGAGACAATATTGGGGATAATTCAGATCTTTTGAAAGCCATACATATTGTCTATTCGCAATTAGACCCTGAAACTGCAGGGATTGCTAATTTTGGAAATGAGGTAAAAAGTTACAACTTACAATCAATTTTATAATTCCAATATTATAACTTCTTTGCATGAGAGTATTGTGTCATATACTCATATTTATATATGTTATTTACATACTGATATCATGAGTCATGAATGTAGATCACATACTTTAAGGATGGAAAAAAAAGTTTTAGTGAACGAGCAGCCATAGTAGCTAGAAGCAAAATGCAACCAGCTATATAAGTTTTATTACAAAAATCTATGTAATAATAATAAATAATAATATCATTGAAATGGTATTCATACTTATAATACTTAATAATTTTTATTACAGCTGATTGGTGGGTAATGTATGAAGATTGTGCTCCATCATTGCGTGCAATAGCAGTTCGCGTATTGTCACAAACAGCATCATCTTCTGCATGCGAAAAAAATTGGTCTACATTTGCTTTAATCCTCACAAAGCAAAGAAACTGTCTTGCCTATTCTAAGCTTGAACAACTTGTTTATTGTTATTATAATATGAAGTTGAAAATTAGGGATATGGCAGCTGAAAAAGATAAAGTAGATGAAACTGATTTTATGGATCTACTTCAAGTAGCTGCTGAAGCAGGGGACGACAATGAGAATCCTTTTTTTGACTAGGTTAGACCTGCCTATTTGGATGATGATGAGGGAAATCCTAATCCACAAATTGCTTCTCATGCTCGAGACATGAGAATAAATGTTGAACAAGTGGTTAGAGAAGAAGTTGGTGTAGATTGTGGAGTTACTGTTAGCAGCTCTTCTGATGACCAACATACCTCTGATGGAAATAGTGGAGGAAAAGATGATGGAGATGATGGAGATGATGGAGGAGGTTGGGATTCTGGTGCAAGAGGTTGGGATGCTGGTGCAACAAGTTGGGATGTTCGTGCAGGAGGTTGGGATGCTGGTGCAACAGGTTGGAATGCTGGTGCAACAGATTGGGATGCTCATGCTAATTTTGATCAAAATCGTGGTAGACAACATGGAGGAAGAGGAACAAGTCAAATTGATGAAGATTCTTTGAATATGTCTCTCTCCTCAATGAGTATGGGCACAGAAAATAGTTCTTTGATGATTCGCAGACAAGGTCAGGTTCTAATGTGCCATATTATGGTAGTTATGGTAGTTGCAGTATATTTGATTATCCTTCTCAACAAATGCCATATGCAATACCTATGCATGCAGATCAACAATATCCACCAAATTGGGTAAATCCAAACTACCCAATTCATGGATCAGTTGGAAGAGATCAAGTAACATACGTGTGGCATATTAATAACTACCTTGAAAACTATGCTAGCACATTTTCCTGGGAAAATTATTGTTTGAATCAAGATAGAAATGTATATTATGTATTTGAACCAGCAAGGAATTCATTTTGGTTTTAAATTTCAGACATGCAATGTATTATTATGTATGAATTATGATTTATGATTGAATCTTGGAAGTATGGAACTATATATATTTTAATGATAATTTTGCTTATTAAATATTTAATCTCTTTATATTGTATATAATATTGTAAAAGTGAAACAAAATATTATTCTAATAAATACTAAATTTTAAAAATTATATACAGACTCTATATATGTTATAATTTATAATAAACTCATAACTATGCTAATTTATCATTGAAATATGATTCATTTGATGTATAATTATTTGTTTAAGCTTGTCCTAAAGTTTCACAAAAAAATTCTAAACTTTAGATGTAAATATCCATCATTTTTTTAATTTTTTACCGAATATCCACCGATATCGATAATATCCCCGATATATCCATAAATTTAAAAGCCCGATATGGATACCGATACCGATATTTTATTCCTTGCAAATAACAAAATAATAATAAGACAACCCATCTTCAAGTAGCACGTGCAACACATTACCCAAGGTGTATCTAATCCATGCCTGCCAAGACCTACACATCAAAATCACGTAGAGAGAAAGAGAGGGAGTGTGTGTGTTCATTTTCATAATTAGAATCAAAGAAAATATTTTGTAATGATTTTGGGAAAGTTTATTTTCTTTCTTTGTTTGACGAGACTAAGGGGGGTGTATTCAACTTGGAGTTTGTTGGATTTGATTTGATTTTGTTGGATTTTAGAAATCAGGGTGTATTCAACTCAGATTTCATTGGATTTGTTTGAAATCCAACAAAGTCTGGGGGTATTCAATCCAGATTTCGTTGGATTTCAAACAAATCCAACGAAATCTGGGTGTATTGGAAATCCAATGGATTTGGAAGGATTTGTTTAAGTGATGGATTTGATTGGATTTTGATGGATTTGGAAGGGGAAAATATAAATAGAGAGGTGATTCTCAAATCTTGCCATTTATGCCAAGATTTGGATGGATTTGGTCTGAATCCAATTTGACTCCTCTGCTCAAGAACATCGCCCAAGCAAAAAAAATTCTGCTCAAAACCTCAAAATTCTCTGCTCAAAACCTGGATGGATTTGCTCTGAATCCAATTTTTTACTCCTCCCACCACCCCCAAAATCCAGCCTCCACCATACAACAACCCAGATAATCCCACCACTACCACCACCCCAAAATCCAGCCACCACCCACCAAACCAGAAACAAGAAATTGAAGCCAATGAAGTTTCCCCAGCTCACAATGTCAGGAAAATACAGAAAATTCACAAAAAGCTTTCAATTACCAAGCGACTGTTTTGACAATCTCATGCATTGAAGATGAAGCCTCAAGTTTCAAAAATGAAAATTTTGAGGAGCTCTATTGAGTTGGTTTTTAATGATTACAGAGGCAGTGCAAATTGCATAACCTTTGCATACAAGAAGAAATCAAAACATTCAAATCAAGATGTCAGTGGATATGAGCAGGCAAAAGAGAAACATATATATATATATATATATATATATATATATATTTGAACTGCAATATCATAGGAAAGGCCAGAAAAGGCCAACACCAGCTACAAAGAAAAGGCCACCACCAGGGGAACAAAAACAACACAGGAAAGAAAACAAAGCCGAAATGAAGGCACAACACACCCAAAACAAGGCGGGCACCCAAAAAACACCCCAAAACCCGCCCCAGTTACAACAAGCTACAGGTCGCTCCAAACCAACTTCTCGCTGCCCTTGTTCGAACCCATCTTCTCTAAACTGTATATAAAGAAGAAGATTGCCCTTGTTCAAACACTTGCACAGTATATAAAGAAAAGAAGAAGCAATATTCTCATAGACAACAAAAGGAAAGAAGAAGATTTGAGGTTTTGGTTGTCGAAGAAGAAGAAGAAGTTAGGGATTTAGATATGAAGAATTTGGATATTTTTTGTTTGTAAAACTCGAAACAGTGTCATATTGAAGCTCTCTATTGGGTTGGGTCATCAGCAAACTTGGGCCAATTGGGAAATCCAAATCCATTTTAAACTTCAATTTTTTATTTTTATTTTAAGACAAATCTATCGAAATCCATCCAAATCCATCCAATTCTACATAACGAATTCCAATGAAATCCAACTAACTCTTTACACAATTCCTACAAAATCTAATGAAATCCATGAGATTTGTGAATTCCACCAAAATCCGTCACTTAAAACAAATCCATCAAACTCCAATGAAATCTGGGTTGAATACACCCCCCTAATACTTAAAAAAAAAAAAATCATTTCCAAGCTGTGTTCTAGTGTTCTACTGATGATTGAGTGAGTGATGGTTAACATCAATGATATGCAGAAAATAAATATATTGTATTTCAATAAATCCCTTAATTTCATTTGGATCCAACTTATCACTGTGCATGATATTTTTGTACTCATCTTTGTATTTTTGGTTTTCTAGACTCTAAAATTTGAAAAAATCATCATTTGGGTAAATTTGACCAAAACTTTAACGGTCAAAATTGACGAAAGGCATTAAAGACCATTTTACCCCTAACATTCAATTAAGTGGGTTTGAAAGTCCAATCTACTCCTAAAAACATAAAAATATCTAATTTAATTATAGAGATTTTATACTTACAATCCCAAATTTTCTTTTGAGTGCTTTTTCTAAAGAAACTCTATTACAAAAACTAGATTTTAAAAATTTATAAGAACACGTTATTTTATTCTAAAACTATTCTATTTTATCTTTTAACACTCTTATTTTAAAGACAAGTTATTTTAGAAAAAAATAAATTAAATTTATAAAGACTACATTTTATTTTAAAATATAAATTAATCAAAACACAAAAAAAGAAAAAAAAAAAGTATCATCTGTACTAATAGAATCATTGAGATGAACATATTTACCCCATATTTGAGAGTCATGATGAAACGCCATATTTACAAGAATAATGTTTGGGTACTAACCGATCAGTACCAAAAATACTGACCCCACCAATGGGAGTGTAGCACATGGCCCAATTTGTGAGATAAATGTAAAAAGTAAAATAAAAAAGTCTACATGCTACACTCCCATTGGCGAGGTCAGTATTGGGTACTGACTTAGGCCCCGTTTGATTTTTTGTCTGAAGACTGAACAGTACTGAATGTTACTGAAGACTGAATAGTGACTGAAAACTGAAAACTGAAAAACATGTTTGTTTTTTAAAAGAGAGCTTCTTTTGACAATCCATTTTTTTCTTTTTACACTTCTTTTCTAAAAACACTCCATTCTCTAAATTTAAATTTTAAAAAATTCTAAAGACACTTCATTTTATACAGGATTATCCTTTTTATTTTTTTTAATTAAATTATTAAAAAAGAAATAATATCTCCTAAATCATTAGATTAATTATTGCATATTAAATACTCTCTCCTAAATTTTTAATTACCATATTAAACTCTCTCTCCTCCAATACATATCTTTAATTTTCTATCTCCATTTTTTCTCAAGTAAGACTAACAGTTAAAAAAAAAAAAAAAAAAAAAAAAAACTTACTAATAAACTTGATTTTTAGGAACAATATGTATGTATATACTAAAAAAAAAAAAAAAACTCAAAAAACAAGTACCTTGTTTTTTTGTTTGTTTTTTTTTTAATTTTATTTTATATAAAAAAATCAAAATATAAAAATGTTTTTTGTTACTCTTGTAAGTATATGATTGCCTATAGAACTTTAATCCTTCAATTAGTCTTAAAATTTCTAAGTTTAATCGAATCTAGTTGAAACAATTCAAGCTTTTATATATCTATTTTTATTTATTTTTTGAAAATTGACTTTTTAATATATATATATATATATATATATTACTGTTTGTAAAAAATTAAAATATTCATAATTTTTTTTTCTTATAATTATTAATCAAAGATTGATTGAGAAAATAAGGAAATATGATTTATTTATTTATTTTTGAAAAATGGAGAGAGATTAATTAGGAGAGGGTGTGAAATATGGTAATAATAGATTTAGGAGAGAGATTTTTAAAAAAAAAAATAATTTAATTAGTTTGAAGTGTCTTTAATTTTTTTTGTCTTGTTTAGTAATTTTAATTTAGGTTAAAATTGTCATTAATAAAAAAATTAAATTGGAGTGTGAAAAGATAATTTGTGGATTGTAAGGAGAAGCTCTCTTTTTAAAATTGAAAACTGAATATAAGTAATAAGTTGTTTGATTTTTTAAGTTATAAATATCTGAAAATAAATACTTTTACATCTATGTCCTTCTAATTATTATTTGTTATATATTTACATTTTAATATATTATGGACAACTCTAACATATAAATTAATTCTAAAATAAATTTATTTAGTTATTAATAATATTTCAAATTTATATTATTGTATAGAATCTAATAATTACTAAGCTATTAGCTAGTGACATTATAAAACTGATAGGCTACTTCATGTGTATATTACGATCAAAATGAAGTTCATCAATAAATATATATATATATTTGAAACAGCAGCTTTATTGAAAGGAAAAACAAAAACAACCCAACCACACCACAACAAAGAAGCAAAAATAGGGCAGCCACAAAAACACAAAACGCCTAGCCACAAGTTCATCAATATGCTCTTATCAGCAATCTACTTCGTGTGTATAATTTAATTTTTAATTGATTTGGAATAAACTTGAATAATTATATATTTTATAGATTCCATGTAAAATAAAAAATAAAATAAAAAAACATTATAGAACAAGTGGTAAGTTTTGGAAATAGATTAAATTAGTGAGGATAGTTTTGGAATTAAAATTTTGCATTAAATTCTATTGGATTTGTGTTAAGTGAAAAGTGAAAAATTTTCACTTTTCAAAACAAGTGATTTTAGGAGTTCATTAAGTGATTTTAACACTTAAAAAATCAAACAAAATAACTGAATGGAACACATTAAGTACCATTCAATGTTAAATGGAAAAATCAAACAGGGCCTTAGTATCTAACCATTATTCTATTTACAATATACAATGTCAAACCAGCGGGCAGAATTAGCTTTCCCAACTTGACATCTCCTTCAACTTTTCTAGCAATGCTATTGGCAGGAGCATATAGTCTTAGAGAGATTCATTGATGATCATGGTCACCTACAAGCAATATTTGCAATAGACATGAAGGATTTGATACTCTTTTTTATCGCCCAAATAAACACTACAAAAAAACTGGCTATCAGCGACCAAACATTTTCGACGGCCCCCAATAACCCTCGAAAATACTGTCATTTTCGACGGCTAAATATAAAGCCGTCGCTCATATTGTAAATAGAGGTACTATATTTTCGAGGGCAAATTCCCGTCGAAAATGGTCTTTTTGCCGTCGGAAATACACTACAAAAATAGCGACCAACTATTTTCGACGGCCATTACCGTCGGTGATTCATCCTTTTTCGACGGGCATTTCAACACCGTCGAAAATGATGAAAAAAGTAATACCACATTTTCGACAGCAAAAGGCCGTCGAAAATAGTCGAATAAACCCTCGAAAATGACCCTCATTTTCGACAGCACTATTTGTACCGTCGAAAATGACCCACATTTTCGACGGCACTATTTGCACCGTCGAAAATGACCCACATTTCCGACGGCATATATACCGTCGAAAATGATGAAAGAAGTAATATTACAATTCCGACGGCCCAATGGCCATCGGAAACAGTCGAATAATTTGGTACTATTTTTTATATTATTTGTTACAGTGTTCTCATGAAAAATATAATTAGTTAAATATTATAATATTAATTAATAAATTATAATGGAATATATTTATGTATGTGCTAATTTATAAACTAAAAAAAAAAATGACTTATAGGTCGATATTTTAAATGCATCACAATAGGTACTTTTTTTTTTGTCAATACTTTTTTTTATCGAAATCACTATATGAATTTTTTTCACCAAGTATTTTGGTTCAATTTTAAAATATCAATTAATTAAAAAAAACTTATAATTTGTGACAATCACTAATAAGAAGTATACTCTAAAGATACATTAGACTAAATTAATTGAGTATGAAATATAGCAAAATTATTAGTAATTACAAGAATATTTAGTTATTTTTAATTATATTTACTAAACACGACTATGTTAAATGCTCTAAACATTACAAGAAAAAAAGGCCTATTGGGACGAAAAAATTATTCGTTCATAAAAAATGTAAAACTGATCAAATATTTAGGGACGAACAAATTTGTCCCAATAGAATGTCTCTTGGGACGAAATAAATTTTTTGTCCATAAAAAGTACAAATCTAACAAGACCTTTAGGGATGAAATAATTTTGTCCCAGTAGACATTCTATTGGGACGAAGTAAATTATTCGTCCCAATAGATTGTCTTTCGGGACAAATTGTGTCCAAATTTTGTCCAATATAGTTAATTAATTTTGTTGAAAATTCTTGATTTTTTTTGAAGTTTTTCCTTAAAGATAGACATTTATGGATGAATTTTTTTTGGTCCCAATATAACATCTACTGGGATAAAATACATAATTCGTCCTAATAGACTATCTATTGGGACAAATTATTTTCGTCCCAATAGGTTTTTTTTATATTTAAAATTATAATAATTAAATAATTTTGTAGAAAATTCTTGATTTTTTTTTAAGTTTTTCCTTAAAGAAATATTAATAATTAAATTACCATATAAATTAGAAAATTAGGCAATATAGATCATTTTGTTTGTCCAAAGTGGTTCTCTATCGAGATGAATTTTTTTTTCCCAATAAGTTCTTCATAAGGATCAATAACTATTAATATTGAGAGGTTTTCTATTATTAAAAAAAAAAAGGAAATGAACCGTTGAAATCAGACCATAATCGAGGAACCGGAACCGAAACCGAAACTAAGGTCATGTTTAATTTCGAGTACGATTAACGATAGACCATTTGATTTGACAATATATGATTTTAACAAAATAGTTTAATTAAATGCTATAATAAAAGTTTTTTTTTTTAATATCAATTTGTAAATTAGTGGAATCAATCTAAAAAAAATGGGTTAATTGTATGAATCAAATATTATACCCTCTGACTTTTTCCAAATAAAAGCATTGTTTTTTAGTCCACAATAATTGTTTCAAAAATAAAAACATTTGTATATAGACATTCAATAATAGTTTAAAGGTGAGGGGATGTTTTTAATATTAAACCAAAAAAAATTAATGAGATATAGAGGTTATATATAAATAGTATGCCTTAATTGACAGATTTGAAGCAATAGCAAAGTGGATAAGCATGCCACGCCTTGCATCACATGTGCCAGGTTCAACTCTGGTGGACGACTAAAAATTAAATGAGGCGAGAGGGAGTTGATGGTGGGTCATGGGTGGGTGGGTCGGGTCGGGTTCTAAGAGATGGTGGAGCGTCAAAAATACAACTATTTTTTATTATTATTTATTACTATTATCGACGGTAAATGACCGTCGAAAAAGGTGGTATATGACCGTCGAAAAAGGTGGTATTTTCGACGGTTGATCACCAATTTTTAATACTATTACCGACGGCCATTTTAATTTTTTTCGACGGCAATTACCGTCGAAAAAAGTGGTATTTTTGACGGCCCGTCGATAAAAGTTTATTTCCGACGAGCGTATTTTCGACGGCATTCGACGGCCATTTCCCGTCGAAAAAGCGTATTTTCGACAGCAAACAGCCTTTTTCGACGGCATTTTGCCCTCGCTGATGACCATTTTTTTTGTAGTGAAATTTTAGGGTTTGTAAAAAAATATTTTAGTGTTTGTAAAACATTAGATAGGGAGAAAAATAACTTGAATTCTAAAAAATTGGTTTGGAGTGTATTTGAAACTTTTTTATCCTTTTTAGTAATTTTAATTTAGGGTATTATTAATTTAGTCCCTAAGTTTGGTGAAACATCAATTTTTTAAACTTCTTCACTTTTTTAGGACCTTTGGTCCCATTCTTTTCAAAAATACATCAAATAGATCCATTTGACCAGAAATTTAATGGTCAAAGGTGACCAAGTATGCGAATTGATATTTTTACCCATAAATTAAATGATATTTTTTTTCCAATAACATTACCAAACACATTTTTCCCTCTTTGTTAAGCATGATAAAAGGAGGAGGTTTAAGTATGTAAATAAGTACTTTTAACTGAATTTTTTGTCTTTTATATCAGTTTTATCACTTAAGCAAAAGCAGCTTTTTTAAAAGCTCTCATAAGTCACAACGTTTCTGATCAAGATCAAATAAAGCTAAGGGATTTTGTGTGATTGGTGAAAGCATTTTGAAGTGGTCCAATCTTTCCAAAATAGTGAACTAACTTGCTGCAATGGAGGGAGGAAATGGGTCAAAAAGCTTAAATAAAATGGGTCAAAAAGCTGCATCATTTACTTGTGCAGGTTTCCTCCCTCCATTGCAGCAAGTTAGTTCACTATTTTGGAAAGATTGGACCACTTCAAAATGCTTTCATCAATCACACAAAATCCCTTAGCTTTATTTGATTTTGATCAAAAACGTTGTGACTTGTGAGGGCTTTTAAAAAAGCTGCTTTTGCTTAAGTGATAAAACTGATCATATAGAGCTAGCCCAATTCGTGAATGTACCGTTTCATCACATCTCCTTGTCTAATTTTCCCCGTTGAATCAAATTCTAGTTCTCCATGTTTTGTGATTGATTATTGATAGAAAATAAAGTGGGATAATTAAGACATTTTATCACTTAATGATATGAATTGCACCGTTGATAATCAAATATGTTATTATTAAAATGTGCAATAATCTTGGAATGCATGCCTAACACTCTAACAGAATCAACTGCTCCCAATTTTCGTTAATGGAAGCAGAGAAGATTGTCCGTTGCTTTGCCTTCTAAAGGTCAGAATCAATCAAAAAGAGAACACAGAACAAGAAACAATAACATAAGCAAATAAAAATGTTGAAGAACACGGAACAATCTTAGCACAATCATTAAAAAAGAAAAAAAAAAAAAAAAAAAAAAAGGATAACGAGGCGTCAGAGGTGCAAGATAATGGAGGTAGATTCATTATCTTAATGAAGGTAGGTTCATTATCTTGAACCTCCAACCCCAATATCCAGAAAATAAGATAAGGTGTAATGCTATATGTCCCAAAAAAACATCCCAAACCAACATGGGTGTGCCACATGGGTTTGGGGTGTTTTTTATCTTGAACCTCCAACCTCGATATCCAGAAAATAAGATAAGGTGTAATGCTACATGTCCCAAAAAAACATCCCAAACCAACATGGGTGTGCCACATGGGTTGTGGAATTGGTGAGAAATGTCACCTTTTTAAAGAGAGTTGGTGACTTTGTCAGTACTTTAATAAGTTAAGTTTAAAAGGCACCTATTATGGTGAACTACCAAAATTGCCCTCACTTAAATGATTTATGTTATTCCCTTTCTTTGTACTTTTCTCTGTCCTCCCTGACAGTTAAAAAAACTGACAATAGCTCTCTCTCTCTCTCTCTGGAATTTGTTCTTCGTGTTACCTCTCTCTCTCTCTCTGGAATTTCTTCCAGACTTGACGTGGTTCAGTAAAATAAGGTAAAATTTCTTGAACTTTCTTGTTTTAATTTGTTAACATTTTCATTTGTTCCTTTTCATATGTTTTCCGAGTATTTTTTGATTATTTTTTAAACCGTAAGCCATTTTTGGATCTCTGAGAGTTTTCCATAGATCTGTTCCCGAGCCTTTTCATGTTTGATGTGTGCCTTACCCGTGACTTTTCATGCCTTACCCGTGACTTTTCATGCCTTACCCGTGACTTTTGTTGCCTTACCCGTGACTTTTCATGCCTTACCCGTGACTTTTCATGCCTTACCCGTGACTTTTGTTGCTTTACCCGTGACTTTTCATGCCTTACCCGTGACTTTTGTTGCCTTACCCGTGACTTTTCATGCCTTACCCGTGACTTTTCATGCCTTACCCATGACTTTTGTTGCCTTACCCGTGACTTTTGTTGCCTTACCTGTGACTTTTCATGCCTTACCCGTGACTTTTCATGCCTTACCCATGACTTTTCACCCCACTTTGATGTGTTTTCTTTTATTAATGGTTTGTGATTATTAATTTGACAGCGTCATGAATCGGGTTAGAATAGTAATATCTTACAACGGTCGATGGGAGCAGTTACCTGATGGAAGTCAGAGGTTTGTTGGATCTGATAACCGGGGAATGTATGTGTCCAAGAATATGACTTACGAAGAATTGGTGGCGATCGTACAAACTATTGTGAACTATGATGTAAACAAATACAATGTTGATTTGTCATCAATATCAATCGTTCCCGGCAGTACGTGTCGCACATTTATAAGGAATGACGACGATGTTCAGTTTATGCTAGGGGAAGATCGAGTGATCCCTCAAGTATGTGTCAGTCTAACTGAGCGGACAGCTGGCGATATGGTAGGGAATGATATTCCTCCTCTTGAAAATGCCCAACAATTAGGATCCTTTAGCGGTAGTAACCAAGTGTACACCCAAAGGAGTGGCAGCGAAGGTGTGGGAAACATGTGTGGTGTCCCACAGGTTGCAGTCAACCATGCAGCTGCAGTTGAACCTCAAATTGGTGATGTGTTTGGTTGTCGAATTGAGCAGTACAATGCGCAGTATGATGCGCAGTACGATGCGCTGAACAATGAGGTGGATAATGAGGCAAATAATCAACAGGTTGATGATCTGCAAAATGTGGATGAAGAGCCTGCACAAATGCAAACACGTGGTAGACGTGTACAAGGAGGTAGTGGCACTGCACCAGATATGCTAGGGACGTCCGAGGTCCGTTATAATGTGACAACATCTGATTCTGTTAATGCTACAACTTGGGTTATTCCGGGAGCAGATTCATACTCGTTTGGTACTGGTAGAAGCAACACCTTGGCAGCGCCAGAACCGACAACCATGATTTATAAAGGTCAATTTTTTCCGAGTAAAAAGGATTTGAAGAGGCTAGTTGGCGATTTTGCGATGCGGCAGAACTTTGAATGGAAGGTGAAAAGGTCCAATAAGACAACATTACATCTGGTTTGCATCGTTGATGACTGTTCGTGGAAATTAAGAGCGGTGAGGAGAGATGAAGGGACTTACTTTCAAGTCAGAAGTTTTGTCAATGAACACAGTTGTCCTTTGGAGGAGGTTCACCGTCGCCACAGACAAGCCAGTGCAGTCACAATCGGAGAACTCATTGCACCTAGACTTCAACAACATGATGGTCGTCTCATGCGTCCGAAGGACGTAATTGCCGATATGAAAACAATGTATGGCATCCAAATCATGTACAGTAAGGCACATGATGCCCTGCAATATGCATTGTCATTGACCTATGGAACCCATGAAGAAAGTTTCCAGCTGCTGCCATCTTTTGCATACGTTCTGGAACAGCAAAATCCTGGCACAATCACAGACTTATAGTGCGCAGACGATGGTAAATTCCTTTACTTTTTCATGTCGTTAGGGTCCTCAATTAGAGGTTTCCGGAGGTGTATGCGTCCTGTGATTGCAGTTGATGGTACCCATTTGAAGGGAAGATTCGGTGGTACAATGTTTGTGGCAACTGCACAAGATGGAAACGAACAGGTGTATCCAATTGCTTTTGGGTACGGTGACTCAGAGAACAACCTTTCATGGGAGTGGTTTTTGGAATGCTTGAGAGGTGCCCTTGGTCATATAGATGATCTGGTTTTCATTTCCGATCGTCATGCAAGCATTGAAGCAGGGATTTCTAAAGTGTTCCCTTATGCAACCCATACCATATGTTGCTGGCATTTTGGTGAAAATATGAAGAAGCGATTCCACAGAAAGGATGTTGCCGACATAATGGATAACGCTGCCAGGTCGTACAGGCAAATCCAGTATGATCGCCACATGGAGGAGTTACGTAAGCTGCACAAGGGTGCATACAATTATGCCATTGATGCCGGTCCACACAAGTGGTCCCGCGTTCACTGTCCCCAAAGAAGGTACAGGTTGATGACCACAAATGTTGCAGAGTGCATAAACTCATGCCTAAGATTCGCACGGCAACTGCCACTGATGACATTGGCAAAGTTCATTCGGAATATGCTACAAAAGTGGTTCCACGATCGACATGCAAATGCACAGTCCATGCGGCATCGATTGACCGACGCAGCACATCTTGTGATTCTCAAACGTGTCGAGAAGTGCGGTTATATGACCGTAAATCCAGTTGACTGGAACATATTCTCCGTCAGACACAAGGGAAAATAGTGGACGGTTGACTTAGCCCGGAAGACATGCACATGCAACAAATTCCAAATGGACTTTTTACCATGTTCACACGCACTCGTAGCGGCAAGGTACATGCGGACTTTGTTCAGTTAACGCTTTATATTACCCAAACGTGAATCTAACTGTTTCCATTGTTGCAGGGAGCGGAACGTGGATTTCACATCTCTATGTGCGGACTACTACAAGAAGGAGACACTTATTGATGCATACTCGGTTCCTATTATGCCTGTTGGTCATCCTTCTTCATGGGTAGTGCCATCTGACATCGCAGCGCGGGTGGTTTTAAATCCAAAGACGAAGAGACAATCCGGTCGCCCGATGGAGGGTCGACATGTCTCGTCTTCTGAGAGGACAACCTCACAGTCGTGTAGAAGATGTGGACAACCAGGACATAACAGCAGGAAGTGTTCCAACCCGCCTATGGTTAATGAAGGTCCCAGTACAATTGTTCCCGAAGAATACCGTCGCAAGTGCAGCATCTGTCATTCAACTGGACACAACAAACAAACATGCCCTCAGAAGGACTCTACCGTGGAATGAATGGAGCCTTACAAGAGGAGACTTGACCCCACGTCATAAATGTTGTCATGGAAGCGATTGAAGGGATGAGAGTTGCATTGGGTGCTGCTGTTGTGCTAAACTACTGTCTGTAGGGGCTTTTCCATCCTGCTCGGAAGGTTAGGGAAGTGTACTGGAAGATTTACAACTCCCTATATATTGGCGCTTAAGATGCTCTTGTGGCTGCTTATCCGACACTAGACGACGAGCATAATAACATATACAGTGGCCCAGAGTTAGTGATGTTTATCTGAGTGAACGATGCAATCATCTTAGGACTTTTCATGCTTTGAAACTTTTTAACTTTGTGTATGCTTTGATATATGTCAATATTTTAGAAATGAAAACCACATGGTGTAGTTTCTTGCAATGTGTAGTTTCTTCCAGAGCCTTTTCATGTTTGATGTGTGCCTTACCCGTGACTTTTCATGCCTTACCCGTGACTTTTGTTGCCTTACCCGTGACTTTTCATGCCTTACCCGTGACTTTTCATGCTTTACCCGTGACTTTTGTTGCTTTACCCGTGACTTTTCATGCCTTACCCGTGACTTTTCATGCCTTACCCGTGACTTTTGTTGCTTTACCCGTGACTTTTCATGCCTTACCCGTGACTTTTGTTGCCTTACCCGTGACTTTTCATGCCTTACCCGTGACTTTTCATGCTTTACCCGTGACTTTTGTTGCTTTACCCGTGACTTTTCATGCTTTACCCGTGACTTTTGTTGCTTTACCCGTGACTTTTCATGCCTTACCCGTGACTTTTGTTGCCTTACCCGTGACTTTTCAGAAAATTTTCTTTTATTAATGGTTTTCTTTTATTATTCTTATTCACTTAAATAGGCAAAATCATGTTTGGTGGAATTGAAGAAATTTAATCGAATAATTTAAACAAAAAATACATATGTTATGTACATCAAATGTATAATACAGAACAACACATATATACATCAGCTACACAACACTGTTGTGTAGCGAGTTGCAAAAGACCTCCACAGCCATCTTCTCCCTGATGGTGCCTATATCATCTTCCGTCCAGTCGAACTCCTTCCTGTTCGCTAGCAAGTACTCTGCCAATCTCAAAGCATGGGCACCACAGTTACCGCTGCAAAATCACCAATTAAATAACCATTAGACTGTAATTTTATTAAAACCTAATGGGATAGAATAAAATCTTAAAAATAACATACCTCTGCTGTTGTTGAGGCACCCCATGTCTTCCGTCCAGGATGCTCATCCGAAAGGCACTCTTCGACAATTTGTACGTCGTATCATCCGCCTTTCTGCTATCGTGAAACCCGATCTGATGCAACATCGACGGAATAAACCAACGTAGGCAAGCAACCTGCTTAAGCCTGTGCTCCCAGGGAACCTGCTGTCTGAACGAGTCTAACAGGAAGATCTTCCCCTCCCTGAGATCTAGGCTCGCCAGTACCCAATGCTCCCTTCCAAGGTTGCAAGGAATGAGAACCTGTACGTGGTTTAACATAGTTTTACCCGTGACGGAATTTTAAACATAATATATTACATTATGGAAACAAAAATAATTGGAACACTTACATAATCAACCTCGTGCCATGGTCGGGATCCGTATGGGATCATTCCTCGGACCATCTTCAGGTCTTCAGTAGGCCACTTGTGTTCCAGCATCTTCCATGCAGTTGGGGGTTTGCCCTCAACCCTAGGACCGAATATTTGCCGCCACTGAATCTCTAAGTATGACTGTACACCAATTACATAATCGCAGCATTAATTAACACATCAATGCACAAATGAAAACCTATCAGTACAGACACTTACAAAGAACTGTGTATGGAGTAAGTTGACCCTTGGAGTGTACACGTCGGGGTATGCTCGCTGACGCTTCCGTAGAATATTCAGGTACGCGTCCATGTGCTGACAATGTAAACATTTTATATTATTATGAATCAACTATTACTCATACAAACTTATACACAGTACGTTAACTAATTAACATACCGATTCCTCCAAGTCCATGAAGTTGGTCTGGAACCGTTGGAACCAAGTTACGCCAACTGGTAAAGGTAGATCCACATCACGTCTGCATAATTGTTGAACAAGTTAGAGAACCAAGTAATAATAATAAAATATTGCAAAATGAACACGAATACTTACGTTTCCCCCGTCGTGTTCCTCTTGTAGGCTTTGTACGCTGCAATGTAATAGGGATCTATCAAGTCATGGGGACTGAATACATGCGCCAATGCAGCTGATGTCGGTGGCATGGTCCTCGGCTTCTTCGGTAGACAGGGGTTTGTGTATGGGGATAGCAACATCCAACCTGGCTTGCGAACACGCGGTACCATAGGTGGAGTATGGTACTGACCACTGGGATCCGTATGAGGAGGGGTGCGCTCATGAGGGGTCTGCTGTCTGGATGAACTCACCCTCTGTGCATCACTCTGAGAATGGCTGTGATGTGAGGATACACTATCCCTCCGTGTATTGCGAGGAGGAGGGGTGCACTGTCTGGAGGAACTCTCCCTCCGTGTATCGCTCTGAGGAGGAGGGGTGCGCTGTCTGGAGGAACTCTCCCTCCGTGTATCGCTCTGAGGAGGATGGCTGCGGTGTGAGGATACACTCTCCCTCCGTGTATCGCTCTGAGGAGGAGGGGTGCGCTGTCTGGAGGAACTCTCCCTCCGTGTATCGCTTTGAGGAGGAGGGGTGCGCTGTCTGGAGGAACTATCCCTCCGTGTATCGCTCTGGGGAATGGGAAGGCCACGCCGGATTCGCTTCAGGGGTCGCACTTCACTGGTGTCCACGACCGGAGGTGGGGTGCTCTGTAAGGACGGACTCTGTCCCAGTGGTAGCTCTGAGCCACCAGCTGCCGCCCATGGAACCAGTGCTGTCTCAATCGCGGGAGTGCTGTCAGGTAAAACCGGAGGTGGTACCTGTGCTGCCTCTGCTATCTCTGTATCACCGGGTACCTCCTCTCGTTCTGTCGCACCTTGACCTCCCTGACCGGATACTGTATCCATAGATTGACCTTCCGTAGTTGGTGGCTGCCCATGTCTGCTCCCTGGCTCTGTCCTATCCTGACCAGCACCTGTCCTGCCGGGGCTAAAGTCTCCTCCGTGCCCGTCATCTAATGGTGGGTCATCAAATGGTGGACCATCCATACGGGACTGCGGCGTCTTCCCCTGTAGCGCCCTGATCATATCCAGCAACTCTCCATACTGCTTATCTCGCGCCTCATCACTTTTTCTGATAGCAGCCATGACCTCATCCCGTACAGATTTAACTTCAGCCATCACTTCATCGATTTTTTGGTCCCAACCCTGAAAGGATTTCACACTCTGTTAGAACTTAAAATGTTCAATCGAGTGGAATTAAATAATAGGGTTTTATTTTTTTTACGTACCTCTGGATCCCCTCTACGTGAATCACCTCCAGGTTGAGGCTGTGTACGCGTCCAGAGACTCTCAGTGCGAGCCTCTAGGTCTACATCACCTTCACGTCTAGGCTGTCTGGGCATCGTGAATCGTACCCGCCTACGCCTATTGCCACCCTCAAGTTCTGAACCCTCCGTACCAGTGCCTTCAGAATACGAAGCCTCCCTATCATCCCGTCGGGAAAACATAGCCTCGGTATCACTGGGTCGGGAAAACGGACCTTCCATATCATTGGGTCCTGCAGGCCTATGTCATTCCGGATCTGGGATGTGATCGGAATCATACAGATTTGCTTCTAGGTTTATGCCTTCGATGTACCGTTCAGCCCTCTCCGCAACCGTCGGCACCAATTCAGGCCATGCGACCATCTGAAATTGAAGTTAAATAGTTGTCATTGTATATATAGTATTAACTATCAACATTAACAACATCAGCACTTACCCTTTTTGTAAAAACAGCATCCAGCTTTTTCCCCCTAGGTCGCTGACTCAATTCCCATTTCAGAATACGTGGGGGGGGGGGGGGGGGGGGGGGGGGGGGGGGGGGGGTAGCTCGATTGTCCAGCGAATCCCACATTTACTGATGCCAAGCTCTGGGATAACCTCAAAGGCAAATACCTGCGTAATAGAAAAAGTACTATACACGTAAATACAACAGTCATATAAAATAAACTACTATTAAAGTACGGATTCAAACTTGAAATTCTCACCAGTAGTGCATGCGGTAGACCGTATATGTTGTACGACAACTCGAGGTTCTGTACGTTGTCGCCGTTTTTCAGCCAACCGCTGTCGTGGACCATCAAACGCCCGCTTGAAACCGTAAATAGACCGCCTATACACGTGTGTGCCCCACGGGAACACATCAAAAGCGTCCAGGTCCTCAACTAGGCGAAACTGCCATACTGGAACTTTATCTCTCCCATCGAACCCCATCAGTATCCGGTTCAGCATAAACAATAAGGCAAGCTTCACCGCATCGTACTGCTGTTCAAAAATACCAATCCGCAGCACCGCTCTCAACTTTTCAATCTCGACTTCTTCTTGACCCCGAAAGTACCGATCATGTATGCCATTCTCAACCACTTCATACCTCGCCGTGTCGGGTTCGACTCCAAACTTCAAACCGGTGATTAGACAAAACTTAGTCTTCGAGAACCGGACAATATGCTTCCCTAACAAAAATCTCATCTCATCAGCCGGCCCATCATGATGCAACTCGCGTAGAAGTAACCGATGGACAATCCCACTCGAAAAATTATTCTGACGATGCATCTGAAGGAAATGACCGAAACATGACTCAGTAAACCGACGTACGTCTTCGATCTTCAAATCTTCAGGTACACTATTAAGTGCAGTGTCAACATATTCCAGGTCATCGAAATGGTCATGGCGATTAATTTTTCCGTTGAACCAATCTTCCTCTGGAGTCTTCAGAAAATCCTTTGGGTCATTCCTCATCTGCATATTCACAGAAAAAAAGCATATAAGTTCATGATTGGACCACTGAATTAAAAGTCATGGGAAGTGTATTAAAAGTCACGGGAAATTCATTAAAAGTCACGAGACACTTATCAAAAGTCACGGGACACTATACAAAAGTCACGGGAAACTTATCAAAAGTCACGGGACACTATACAAAAGTCACGAGACACTATAAAAAAGTCACGAGACACTATACAAAAGTCATGGGACACTTATCAAAAGTCACGGGACAGTATACAAAAGTCACGGGACACTTATCAAAAGTCACGGGAAACTATACTGCTATCATGAAACACTTAACAAAAGCCAAAAGTCACGGGACACAATACAAAAGTCACGACACACCATACAAAAGTCACGACACACTAAACAAAAGTCACGACACACTATACAAAAGTCACGATACAATATACAAAAGTCACGACACACTAAAAAAAAGTCACGATTCACTAAACAAAAGTCACGATTCACTAAATAAAAGTCACGACACACTAAACAAAAGTCACGGAAACCCAGAAATTCATCGTCCTCAAAACAACTCTTTTCTGAAACTAAAACCCTAACCTAACCTCATCGTGCAAACACAGTCAACCACAATCAACCACAATCACAAATCCAACCTAATCTACATCATGAGTATGGCATCAAACATCAAAAAACATGAAATTATCAACCGGAAAAACGCGTCAGGAACAAGAACTTACCCGAGTCTTTTGAGATCTCCGGTGACTTCTCGTCGATGCCATTACTGTTGGGTTTACTGTAGCGCCGTCGCCGGGGGTTCACCGTACAGTTTCCGTCGAGTTTAGGGCTGTTGGACCGTCCGGTGACTTTTGGGCTGTTCACTTTTCACTTTTTCTCTCACTTTCTCTCACCGTTTGAAATTGCACAAACAGACAAATGAGGGTATTTTTGTCTGGTCACTCAAATAGGTGCCTTTTAAACTTACATTAGTAAAGTGGTGACAGTTACCAAAAAACCGCCCCAAATAGTGCTATTTAATTTTTGAACCCCACATGGGTTTGGGGTGTTTTTTTTGGATGTTTTTTTGGGACATGTAGCATTTTCCATAAGTTAATTTGTAAAAAATAACATTTTAATTTTGTGAGAATTCCCGAAAATACCCCATTTAAAAATGATTGTTTACAACCAAACTTGAATTGTAAAAATCAGAAATAGCCTCAATAGATCGAAAAAATGCCCTTGGAGACGTATCTTATTCCAAAATGTCCAAAAACAAATTCTCCACATACAAGTGCATCGAACACAATATATAGATGTATAGAGTCTCAAGTACATCATTAATTCTACTGCATTTTAATATAAAAACAGCATATTGCATTCAAAAAATAAAAAAGCAAATAAATATAAGTAAACTAGAGATCCATGAATATATAGATGTATAGAGTCTCAAGTACAAAATGATTTTTTAAACAGAAGAAGGAAACAATTAAATAAGCAAATAAAAAGGTTGATCGAACACAATCACCTAGAGGTCGAGAGATTGGGAATTTAAAACTAAGAGGTTGGGAAGAGGAAAGAAGAGGTGGAAATCATAGGGTTGGGAGGTGTTGGAAAGAAGTTTTTATAAAAACAAATTAAGGTTGTTTTTCTTCTCTCCAGTCCTCCCACACCCCAAACTTCCACCAACTCTCTCCTTTTCCCTCTCTCTCTCTCTCTAGAGAAAAACTGAAGAGAATATCTTGTAAAACAAATGAGGAGGCCGGCTCTAGGTTTATATAATAATAAGGTTGGATATTAGGGTTTCAGGTTTGGTTGTGAGACTTGATAATCAAACAAATAAAAAGGTTGATCGACCACAATCCCCAAGAGGTCAAGAGATTGGGAATTTGAAACTAAGAGGTTGGGAAGAGGAAAGAAGAGGTGGAAATCATAGGTTTGGGAGGTGTTGGAAAGAAGTTTTTATAAAAACAAATTAAGGTTGTTTTTCTTCTCTCCAATCCTCCCACACCCCAAACTTCCACCAACTCTCTCCTTTTCCCTCTCTCTCTCTCTCTCTCTAGAGAAAAACTGAAGAGAATATCTTGTGAAACAAATGAGGAGGCTCTAGGTTTATATAATAATAAGGTGGGAGGGAGAAGAGATAGTAGGGTTTGGTGGTGCATGAGAGTATGAGACTTAATAATCAAACAAATTTCATGCTATGTTATTAATTATTCACTCCGGCCAACAACCAATATTAAATTTCCATCACTTTTTCGGTCAAACTCAAGCAAGTTATTATTGTGGTTGTGACTTGTGATGTATAAAATGTTTTTGTAAGAAGATAAAATGCTACATTTGTAACTGAAGGTACTAAAATATTGGCTTCGATTACTTTAGGTAATATTTTTAATCAATAATATAAATAAATTAAAATGGAAGGGTTAATTATAAAAATTTACAATAATATCTGACCACATCTAGCAGGATCAATTGCTAACGATTGTATGTTGCCTTGCCTCTTTATGGAGGTCAAAATCAATCAAAAGACTAAAAGCTTTTAGGTGTAGACTATATTCCTGTCCTGATCGAAGAGTTAAATGGTTTCAGAGTGGTCAAAGATATGGTCAATGATACTATGATGCAAGATATTCCCATCACAATGTACTGATCAGAGAAAGAAATGGATCACAAAAGACTGGAAACAGAAGCATGTGAAGAGAGAGATAGAGAGAAGCATGCGAGTATTGTTCAAATATATTGTGATATTTCCAACGACAACATTCTGTTTGTTTTATACATGTAAAACCGAACCCAAATATTTTTTCTACTGTCTAAAAAATATTCTAAAAAATATGCGCATATTTATTTTTTCTTCGTGTCGATGCTCGATGGACGTTAAACAAATAAAAAATTGAAGACTGAAACAAATGGGGATTTCCTCAGAATTTTTTTTGATCATGTGAATAGTACTTTTGCATAAATGATATATATATATATATATATATACGTACATCTTATTTTTGAGACTATATTAATAGATTTCTGATAATTTGAGATCACGTGAATTTAGATGAATTCTTGGTGAGTTTGATTTGTTGTGATTTTAAGGGTCATAAGAGAGAAAAAGTAATTATTAAATAGATTGTGACTTTACTGTCAAGTTTTGATAAAGAGAAGAAAGGTTGAGAAAAGATGGTCTCTTTCCTGCTGGTTATAGTTCAGATTCTGTGGTTTGATATTTCACTTAAGCTGTGTTGGGTTTAATGGTGCATTGTGGTAGCCAAAAATGGTCCAACGGCCCAACATGCCAAGGCCCAATCTCTACAAGTCTAACCCAGGCCCATTGTGCTGGGTCGACCCAAACACAGCTGCCAGCAGAAGCTACCGTTGAAGACACATTCAAATTGATCAGTTACGAAACAAGATGTAACTGCCCACTGAGAGGAAATCTCTCCTAGAATCACGTCCACTATCAAATGCAGATAGTGGACGTTGGAGCCAAGACACCTAGTATAAATAGGGGAGGCCTCCTCCACTAGAGCTCTCTGAAATCTCTCTCAAGAAAAGCTTATCAAGGCGTACAAAAACTCTGGTTCCATTATTTTCCGGCCATCGGAATTGGTTCATCAATCATCTGACTATCTTGCTCAGCCCAAGCATACCTAAGGCTACCATCGAGCCTCCACCTTTCTCTTCCCCACCTTATATTTTTATTCACAGTTCTTTTGCAGGTTTAAACAAAGTTCAAATGACAACGCATAAACGGCAGTCGACATCAGCCAACTTCCAACCTAGTTGCCTTGGGCCTGTTTCTACCCGACCCGTTCGACGTACCAAGTCGTTCGACCACTTACAGTTTGGCGCCCACCGTGGGGCCCATTGCAACTACCTTCAAGTTCAGATCAGTCTACTCCAACCACAATTGAACATGTCAGGAAGTGGATCCGCTCCAACCATTGAGGAACAGATTGCTGTGCTGACCGCCCAAATGACCGCGAGCGCTGAGAGGTTGCAAGCACTTGAAGCAGAGAATGCAGCGATCCAAGTGGCAAATGAAGAATTGAGAGCGCTGGTAGACGGAGTGGTGCCTGATTCCGCAACATTGGAGCATCCAGTATCAGAACCAAACGGTGAACCGTTTGTCGATCGACCTGCTCCAAGAGCACAGGGCAACCCCGTCGAACCCGAAATCAATCCAGTCGACCGTCGAAATCAGCCAGCATTTCAAACCGCAAGGGTTGATATCGACCTCAATGACATACCAGCTAGGAACGATATGATGAACGAACAGGATCCACCGATGGATCAACGACCAGATAACGTCCTTAAGACGGCCATGTCTCTCCAGTCGACACCGGGATTGGTAAATGTAAATAACTAAATACTCGAGGTGTGTTATCAATATATTAATCTAGAGGGGGGGGGTGGGGGGGGGGGGGGGGTGAATAGATTTTAGCTTTTATTACCCAATTTTCGCATACAAGTCAATATTACGAAAATGACCCTACTAGTCAAAAATACAAGCAAGTGTAATATAGTGTGGAATTAAAAAATGACACTTGATGTATACGTGGAAACCCAACCACTGGGAAAAACCACGGGCTGTATAGTGCGCCACACTCGGAACTCGAAATCACTAATTGAAATGAAGTTTACAACCTATGTAGACCTCGTCTAACAATCCGGTCTGTAACCCCTCACTTCTACCCTACGGGCCTTTATTAGCAACCTTATTCCAATTTGCTTGAGGCCTAAGCACTCTTAGCCTCAAGTCTTAATTCTCTAAGAAGAGATTATGCAACCTATGTGAATATGTATGAATATTCAAATAACAAACAAGGCTAGGGAACCTTAGATGCTTATCTAGGATGATGATATATTCAATTAAAATCAATCCTAGATATCAAGTGCTAAATGACATGTCATAATAGCTTAGATAAACATAGATTATAAAAACCTAGATATCTATCACAATACAACACTCAATCAATTCATCACAATTAATTCTCTAATCTTGTATTTATCATATGATCAAAACATACAAGTAAATTAAAGAGAATAGCTTGATAATAAAAATAATCAAATAAGATGAACTTAATCAAAATCTTACCAAGCAAGTTGTGATGATGCAAATCCAATCATGGATGCATTCTATATAGTAATAGAAGATGCAATATGAAATATGATGCAAAAGGGATTTGATTTGAGTGGTTAAAGGAGAGTTCTTTTAATGATTTTTCTCTTGAAAAATGTTCTAAGGAAAATATATGATATTTTTGACTCTCTTGGACGACCTAAAATCATAGAAGACTATATATAGGCAACTCTAGTAGAGTGAGGTCGTTTTGAAAAATCGCACCTGATTGTGCGTTGTGCGCTGGTCAGCTTGCGCTGGACGTCCAGCGCACCACCAGCGCATAGACCAACTTTCATGGTGCGCTGGTGGACCAGCGCACAACTAGCGACAGACCACTGGGCGATCTGCACTGGTGGGCTGCGCTGGTCCGGCGCATGACGACCAGGGCACAGCAGAGCCCACTCCTTTGAACCCAAAAACACATGCAAGGGTAAAAAGGTAAAACAAGATGCATCCTAAAAGCCTATCATGGTATGACATTAAAGACACAAGATGCAATCAATACTTATGTAAGAAGAGATGATATATGATCATGAATGCACATAATAACAACACATACACAACATACAAGAAAAAGAATTAAGCATGAGATGTGAGTGTGTGTGTGCAACTAATCTCTTCAAAGCAAATTAAGCACATAGAAATTTACCTTTGGTGCTTATCAACCTTGAGGACATGAGAGGGTCTTGAGCTTGAATATCAATCACTTAATCTACCCTTACATATAATCCCCAACACGTGGTTTGTTCACGAAATAAGCCAATTAAAATATGGGAATCCTTACAATCTCCCCCTTTGGCTATTTCGTGACAAAACCACCACTCACATTGATTCCTCACAAAAAAATTAAACCTATGGGTCAATGAAGATTTTCTACAATACAAAGAGATAAAAAAAAATAAATCTTGAAGTCTTCAATCTCTTGTAGAACAATCATTCCCTGAAATAAGGTTTCTAAACTTTCCAAAACAAGAAAAGGTGAGATGAATCAAGTGAGATTAAAAACAAGCATTTGCATTCTAAGAAATTTAAGTACAACAAACAACATCATGCAATGTTTGATGAATGCAATGCTCCCCCTCAATGTGTTGTCTCCCCAACATGCACAATTGCCACCACAATTTGCAACTCCCCTTACATCCAATCTACTCCCCCTTTTTGTCATGATATAGGCAAAGGAGTAGTCCCCAACCGGGTCATTTAGCAAAGAGAGATGATAGCATTCAAGTCATTTGCATAATCATTAAATGCACTTTATGCAACTCTATCAAATGGAGAGAAACAAGGAGATTTATTTTGATAAAATGTGTGAATCAAAAATGCTTTGCATGCAAGACATGTAGCATTCAAGTCCAAAATACAATGGTATTTGGCAAAGCAAATGACAAAGGTTTCTAATAGGAATTCAAACCAATTTCACCAATGTCATAAGAGAAGCAAGGATATAGAGTTTTCATTGATTTTAATTTATGAGCAACTATATCCATCTTTATAAGTCAAACATGTCATGAGCAACTTTGTACCCTATTTGATTTTTCTGGGAATGAAACCCGTATTATAGTAGACATGTTCAACAAATAAAGAAAGAGAGACATTTGGATTTTATAATCCTTTGAACGGATACAAGATCCTTTATTCATTTTGAGTCTCATAAGCTTTTTCACACAAGTTTTGCATTTAAAAATTGCAATCATCAATTCATGTTTTTTCATTTGAGCATGTCATATGAATTTCATGCTTTTCAATATTCATTAGCATGTCATTAAGAATCATCATGTCATGGAGATAACTATAGGTCATTCAAATCATACTTCCTATGTTAATCTCCTAGTCCAAAAATGCATGTTTGAACATAAATATGACATGGATTGTAAACAAGCAAGGTTCACACTTATTGAATTGAAAACATATATACATATGTGCAACCAAGCTTACTCAAGCAATCAACAAAGAAGCATAAGATTTTTCAAATGTTTGCATGCAACAAGTATGCAATTAGCTCTCTTTGCTTGAGTTCCCCATATGGGGTCATCACCAACCTTCATCAATGAAGGTCATGAGATCCTATGGACCTCCCAAGTCCATTTGACTTGGATGAACCTATTTGAGACTTGTTAGTCTCGGAGCAAGCGGGTTCATTTTTCCTTATCCACATAGATATGACTTTTTTCTTCTTAGTGGACAATGGTTCAAGAGTTCTAAAAATAATAGGATCATGAATATGAATATTTTCCTTCCTATTAGCATGCATTATAGCTCTTGTCATTCTCTTTTCAATCATGCTTTTGATTCTACATAATTTAATGAAATGAAAGCAATTTGGTCTTATGTGACCATTAATACCACAAAAGTGACATGTAGGGATAAATTTAGAATTCATACCATGTCCTTGTGCATGCATAGGAACCTTCCCATGACTTTGTGGTTGAACGGTTCTTGCTTGCTTCCTTGATCCATTTTGCATGATTGGACTCTTCCCTTGATGAATGTGAGCTTGAGGGAAGTTTGGTTGAGGAACTTTTTGAGCTTGAGGTTGTCTCCTTGGAGCTTCCTTCACTTGTGCATTTTTTGAACATTATCCTAGATCAATTTTCTTCCTAGGAGTGTGCACCGGCGAGGCTTCTATCTTGCCCAAACTCTTGACAAAGACGGTCTTGGTTGGAGTAGTGATCTCCTTGCTTTCTTCATACCCAATACCTCTCTTGTCACAAGGGTTCTTTCCACCACCAAGAATGTGGTCAAGGTTCTTGGTGCTTGTAGTCATCCTAGTCAATGACTTTATAGCTTCATCAAGCTCTCTTTTCAACCCTTCTTCATTCCTCTTAGACATAGCTAGCTCATCCCTTAGCTTGTCTTCAATCTTCTTGGATGCTTCCACTTGATTACTTAAGTGGTCATTGTGTGTTGAAAGTTCAAGATTTTCATCCTCTAAAATCTTCAATTTTCTATTGTTCTTCTTCAATGAACTTTCACACTTGAGTATGAAGTCATTTACATCCATTTTCTCTACATTTCCATTTGTAGAGTTAGATGAGGATTCATCTTCACTTGAGTTATCTCCTCCACTCTCTTTCTCACTAATGGAGTCATTTCCCCCATTAAGACCTTCACGATGGTCTCTTGAGTCAATGAGAGCCATATCCCAATGAGTAGCTACATTTATCTTCTCTAGAACTACTTCTTCAATTTTTTCTTCTATGGGATCACTAGTCAAGTCATTCTTACCAACAACTTTGCCATCTACACAAGTGGCCCCAAAAGCCGTGTAGTTGATGGTAAGCTCATCATCACTTGATGACTTGTCTCCATTTTCGGAGTCATCACTTTCACTCCAAGTGGTGGCCATCACTTTTGCCATCTTGTTCTTCAAGTTCCCACAATCCGGTGAGATGTGACCTATACCACCACACTCATAGCATTGGACCCCTTTCTTCTCACTATGCTCTTTCCTAGGCTCAAAATTCTTGAAGGGAGCTTTTTTCTTTAAGTCTTGGCCCTTGGATCCAACGCCATTTTTCTCGAACTTGACAAACTTCTTGAATCTTCTAAGTAGCAAAGCCATGTCTTGGTCTGAGTCACCTTTTTCCTCCTTCACAACCTTGGAAGCATTCAAAGCAATTCCTTTTTGCTTTTTAGGAGGTGAAATACTAGGAGCCTTCCTAGATTCATAGGCGAGGAGTCTTCCAATCACCTCGCTCTGCTTCATATCCTTATATGTGCTATTTTCCTCTAAAGCCGTCACTTTTGATTCGAACCTAGCGGGGAGAGACCTCATAATTTTCTGCTTAACTCTCCTATCCGAATAAGGATCACCGAGTTGATGGCTTTGATTCACAATATCCATCAACTTGACTTCAAAGTCATTGAAGCACTCGTCCTCCTCCATTTTAAGCAACTCAAATTGCATTTGAAGGACTTGTAGCTTGGAATCCTTAACCACATCGGTTCCCTCATGTGCAACCTCTAGGATATCCCATGCCTCCTTGGCTATCCTAGTGTTCTGAATCAGTTTGTACTGATTTTCATCCACTGCACATAGAAGAGCATGCCATGCCTTCCTATTCCATTTTGAAGTCTCAAACTCTTCAGGTGACCACTGGGCCTTTGGCTTGAGTACTTGTTCTCCACCACTCGTGGGAGTCATCATAGGAGGTGCATACCCATCTTCAATCGCCATCCATGCCCTATCATGGATTTGGCACACATACGCCTCCATCTTGCCTTTCCATGAGGCATAATTCACACCGGTGAGGAGAGGGGGCCGTGTGCTTGAAGCACCCTCATGGTTGCCACCGAATCCACTCATTGTATCAAATGAAGTGAATATGAATGCAAAATGTATGAATGAGCAAAAAATCACACAAATGCACAACACACCAAAAATGAGCAAAGGATCACCTAAGTATATCTAGGAACCCGCTATGATACCAATTGTAAATAACTAAATACTCGAGGCGTGTTATCAATATATTAATCTAGGAGGGGGGGGGGGGGGGGGGGGGGGGGGGGGGTGAATAGATTTTAGCTTTTATTACCCAATTTTCGCATACAAGTTAATATTACGAAAATGACCCTACTAGTCAAAAATACAAGCAAGTGTAATATAGTGCGGAATTAAAAAATGACACTTGATGTATACGTGGAAACCTAACCACTGGGAAAAACCACGGGCTGTATAGTGCGCCACACTCGGAACTCGAAATCACTAATTGAAATGAAGTTTACAACCTATGTAGACCTCGTCTAACAATCCGGTCTGTAACCCCTTACTTCTACCCTACGGGCCTTTATTAGCAACCCTATTCCAATTTGCTTGAGGCCTAAGCACTCTTAGCCTCAAGTCTTAATTCTCTAAGAAGAGATTATGCAACCTATGTGAATATGTATGAATATTCAAATAACAAACAAGGCTAGGGAACCTTAGATGCTTATCTAGGATGATGATATATTCAATTAAAATCAATCCTAGATATCAAGTGCTAAATGACATGTCATAATAGCTTAGATAAACATAGATTATAAAAACCTAGATATCTATCACAATACAACACTCAATCAATTCATCACAATTAATTCTCTAATCTTGTATTTATCATATGATCAAAACATACAAGTAAATTAAAGAGAATAGCTTGATAATAAAAATAATCAAATAAGATGAACTTAATCAAAATCTTACCAAGCAAGTTGTGATGATGCAAATCCAATCATGGATGCATTCTATATAGTAATAGAAGATGCAATATGAAATATGATGCAAAAGGGATTTGATTTGAGTGGTTAAAGGAGAGTTCTTTTAATGATTTTTCTCTTGAAAAATGTTCTAAGGAAAATATATGATATTTTTGACTCTCTTGGACGACCTAAAATCATAGAAGACTATATATAGGCAACTCTAGTAGAGTGAGGTCGTTTTGAAAAATCGCACCTGATTGTGCGTTGTGCGCTGGTCAGCTTGCGCTGGACGTCCAGCGCACCACCAGCGCATAGACCAACTTTCATGGTGCACTGGTGGACCAGCACACGACCAGCGACAGACCACTGGGCGATCTGCGCTGGTGGGCTGCGCTGGTCCGGCGCATGACGACCAGCGCATAGCAGAGCCCACTCCTTTGAATCCAAAAACACATGCAAGGGTAAAAAGGTAAAATAAGATGCATCCTAAAAGCCTATCATGGTATGACATTAAAGACACAAGATGCAATCAATACTTATGCAAGAAGAGATGATATATGATCATGAATGCACATAATAACAATACATACACAACATACAAGAAAATGAATTAAGCATGAGATGTGAGTGTGTGTGTGCAACTAATCTCTTCAAAGCAAATTAAGCACATAGAAATTTACCTTTGGTGCTTATCAACCTTGAGGACATGAGAGGGTCTTGAGCTTGAATATCAATCACTTAATCTACCCTTACATATAATCCCCAACACGTGGTTTGTCCACGAAATAAGCCAATTAAAATATGGGAATCCTTACAGTAAAACCCATGCCCGATTTACATTTCTGCTAATGTAGAATTTCTCGCAGGTTTGCAGAAATGGAAGCTCTAATGCAGAGAATCCCAGGAGTCCCAGCTCCCATCAAGAAAAGTTAGCCAATAGCTTCGCCGACTCGCCCTTCGTCGATGCAATTGCTCTCATCGAGATGCCCAAGAAGTTCAACTTCCCAAACATGAAGCAGTATGAGGGGACGACCGATCTAGCGACTGATCTAGACGACCAGATTGCACAATACAACACAGGATGTTCACTACTGTAATCCCACGCGACCTCCGGGAGCGTGCATGTGC
>CM059877.1:26976227-27162344 GCA_030490815.1 Acer saccharum | reverse complement strand
CAAGACGAGATCCTACAGACAGGCCAGAGATTTTATTCGAAAGATTAGCCAGGGGAGTAGGGAGCATAGAGAGGAGAAGGATTCTGACAAAGGGTATGACCAAGATCGGATGGACAGGGATCGGACCGTCCCAGGAGAAGTACTTACCGGAGGGATCGGTCATCGTCTTCGGAGGAAAGTGAAGCAGATCATCATCGCAAGAGCCAAAGGGGCACAGTTCGGTTGCATGGCCTAAACGCGAGAACACAGAGAATGAATCGGAGGAAGGGGCCAAAAGCGACTATAAGTCAGAATTTCCAATGCGATGGGGGAACTAGAAGGAGACAGGGACATGCTCATACGAGTTTGGACCGGGAGGTTCAGAATAATCGTCGACAAATGGGAGCCTTTAGTCAGGCGGTGTGGGCGTAATGAGTTGTCAAAACGACGAATCTAGAAGCCCTTTCACCAATAGAGTCCTAGGCATGCCTTTCCCGGGAGAGATTCAGGATGCCACATATGGAGCAGTTCAAGAAAGATACCGATCCGAAGAGCACGTCGGAGGTTATAGGAGCGTATGGCACAATACGTCCACAATGACGCACTGCTATGTTTGAATTTTCCACAAGACTATGGGATCTAGGCTCGGTGGTTCGATAGATTACCAGCAGCAAGCATAAGCCAGCTTCGCGAAAATGAGCAAGGCTTTTGAAGGCAGTTCCTTGGGAATGTACTAGGAAGAAATCAGTAGCTCACTGGCCAGCTCAAACAGGGAATGATGAGTTGCTGAAGAACTACTGGGAAGGTCAATCAGGAAGTGTCGAAATAGAGAGTGCGAACGATGAAGCCATCATTGCAGCATTCACAACAACCTCAGAACGGCCAATATCCTTGATTTAAGAAGAGCTCGCTTAACCAGTTATGCAGGACCTGATGGACATGCGGGGGGTATGCCTTAGCCGAGGAAGAAAGAGAGTTGCGACAGGAGGTTACTTTGTACATGGTAGTCGTCTAGAAGGAGCCAAAATCAAAAAAGACCAAGCTAAAGCACAAACAAAGGTGACAAGTAAAGAATAAGCACGAGATGGACGGGATAGCCGCTGGGCTTCTGATCCAAAGAACGATCAGTCGCGCCAAAAATAAACAGGGCACGATTACACGAATTACCCCCATTGAAGAAAGACCAGGAGAATGTATAGCTATCTGGAAGAAAGAATATGTCCAAGAAGGCCACCTAAGCAGTCGACTATGCTCGGAGGGATACAACAAGTATGCATATTCCTAAAGAGAACGGACACGAGATCCAAGTGCTTCCAGCTAAGGGATCACATCGAGACCTCATCCGAGAAGGGCACTAAAGGATATCGTCCTGAAAAAAAGTTAAGAAGGTAGATGGACAGAAAGATAGCCGGGATAGGGGGACGGGAAAAGGAAAGCTAAAGTCCCAAGAGAGCTGGAGATGAAGGAGCAGTCAACACATCTTTGGTAGGCCAGCAAAGTAAAAAAGTAACATGGAGAGAACCTAGGAAATTCGGGAAGCCAGAAGCCGAAGAGACCTCGACGTCACTCTATTGAACACGATCCGAAAAGGATCAAGGAAGGCTGGGGGATCAAATCATCTTCAGAGGCTAATTCTCACGGAGTAGTAGATGTAAAGCCAAATGATGGTTGGTCATCAATGCTCGAATTGGGCACAGGGAGGTCATCGGATCTTGATGATAACGGAAGCTTAGCGGATATCTTAAGGCAGGAGGTATACGATCAGTTAAGATTAGGATAGAAAAGGACTTGCAGTCCTTTCATACCCACTCAGAGGGTTTGGCGGGGTAGAGGTAAGGTCAACGGCACAGTAAAACTACCAGTGAAGATCGGGAAGGCCCTGTCAGAAACAGGTTGCTCGATTTTGTGGTTGTAGGACACAGAGAATGGCCATATAACGCCCTGCTCGGCCGACCATTCCTGAATAAAGCAAAGGCAGTAATGGCAATATATGCCCCATGATGAAATTCCCAATGAGTATGGGGTAGGCGTGGTCAAAGGATCACATGAGATGGCGGCGAAGGGCGAATCTGCTAGTTACAAGGATAGGGAAGTACACCAATTATACACTATATCAGCGAGCAAGCCAATGAACCCGATGAGCAAGCAGAGGCACCGAAGGAATTTGAACTAAACCCCAGAGAAGAGCCTGAAGCCAAAAAAGATGAGCCGACCAAAGAAGTAATATTTGACCAGATGAGCCGAGTAGAACAGTGAAGGTAGGAGCAAGCCTAAGTGGGCACATCAAAGCCAAACTCATCACTTACTGAGGGATTATCGGGATGTGTTTGCTTGGAGTCATAAAGATATGCCCGGGATAGATACAAAGGTGATATCACATTATCTCTCCATCGACTCGGAGTTCCGCCCAGTGGTACAAAAGAGAAGATTGTTCAATCCAGAGAGAAGCATCGCAATCAAGAAAGAAGTGGAGAGTTGCTTTCTGCAGGTTCAATAAGGGAAGTCAAATACCCGGAGTGGGTAGCCAATGTAGTGTTAGTCAAGAAAAAGAACAATCAATGGAGGAAGTGTGTGGATTTCACGGATTTAAACAAGCTTGTCCGAAAGACTACTTCCCACTGCCGAGGATGACCAGTTGGTAGACGCAATAGCAGGACACGAACTGCTGAGTTTCATGGATGCTTACTCGGGATACATCAGATTCGGATGAACAAGGCAGATGAAGAAAAAACAGCTTTCACCACGGATCTGGGATTGTATTGCTACAAGGTGATGCCATTTGTATTAAAGAATGCTGGGGCGACGTACCAGAGGTTTGTGAATAGGATATTTGCTCGGTAGATTGGGAGAAACATGGAGGTATATGTGGATGACATGTTGACCAAAAGCACCACGGCGGAAAGACATTCAGAAGATTTGAAGGAAACCTTTGATGTCCTGAGAAGCTCAACCCAAGTAAATGTGTGTTCGGAGTACCGTCAGAAGGTTTTTAGGCTTTCAGGTACACCAAAGAGGAATTGAGGTAAATCCTGAGAAGATTAAAGCATTAGAGGAAATGGCTTCACCAAAGACATTGAAGGATGTGCAGAGGCTGACAGGATGTCTTGCATCACTCAACCAGTTCATAGCCAAATCATAGACAAGTGCCCTATTCTTCAGAGCAATAAAAAAGGGAAAAGGGCTCGAATGGAGTGAAGAATGTGAAACAGCCTTTCAGAAGTTGAAAGAGTATTTAGGAAGAGCATCCATTCTTTCAAAACAGGTGGTCAGAGAAACACTGTACCTGTACCTCTCGGTTACAGAAGTGGCGACAAGTTCGGTATTGATTCGGTTAGAGGAGGGAGTACAAAGACCAGTGTATTACACAAGCAAGGCGTTGCTACGGTAGAAACCAGGTATTCGCCAGCTGAGAAAATAGCGCTGGCCCTGATCACAGCAGCCAGGAAATGAGGCCGTACTTTCAAGCACATACAATAGAAGTATACAAGGACTGCTGTTGAAACTCATCCTCCAAAAGCCGGAGTTGTCAGGAAGATTGACCAAGTGGGCAGTAGAACTCAGCGAATTCGACATCAGGTACACGCCAAAAGCGGCAATCAAAGGGCAGGCGGTGTCAGATTTTATAGCAGAATTCATCGAGCCGGATGCCGAGGTAAGAAGGATAATGCAAGATGAACAGGCGAGTGAGTTCCAATGGAAGTTACATGTAGACGGATCATCAAACACACATGGCAGCGGGGCAGGAATAGTCATAACAACCCCGGAAGGAGACGCTGTGGAGTGTGCCATGAGGTTCGATTTCAAAGCAACCAACAATCAAGCAGAGTATGAAGCTTTATTGGCCGGCTTGAGGGTCTGTATAGCATTAGGAGCAGATGAGTTGGAAATTTACAACGATTCGCAGGTTGTGGTTAACCAGGTACTGGACGAATACCAGGCGAGGGAGGAGCACATGATAGCTTACTTGGACATTGCAAAAAGATTGCTCAGAAAATTCAAGATGTACAAAATCTTTTAGATCCCTCGGGAAGAGAACGAAAAAAGTAGATGCATTGTCCAAATTAGCTTCTGCCACCATGAGTATCAGGTCCAAAGTAATACCGGTGGCACACCTGACTAAGCTAAGTACAGCAGAATCGAGGAAGTCATGATAGCAAAGATCCGACCAGGTCCAGGCGACTAGACATCCCAGCTCAGAAAGTACTTGGAGGAAAATGTGTTACCGGAAGATGCTGTGGAAGCTAAACGCATCAAATATAGGTCAACCCGGTACACAATTCTGAGGGGAGAATTATACAGGAGAGGGTTCTCAAAAGTACCAAATGTGTGTTGCCGGCGAAGAAACTAGAAAGATCCTAAAGGATGTTCACAGTGGAGTATGCGGGAACCATACTGGTGGTAAGAGCCTAGCACACAAGGTACTTAGACAAAGATTCTACTGGCCGACTCTGTTCGCAGAGGCGTAGCGATTCACGGAGAGTTGCGAGACATGCCAAAGAATAGCAAACGACATTCGGCAACCCCTAGAGTTACTCAGAAGCTTAACCTCACCTTGGCCTTTTACCATGTGGGGCCTCGATCTAATAGGACCAATGCCCATAGGAACAAAGAGAGGTGCAAAGCAAGCTACTGTGGCAGTGGACTACTTTACCAAATGGGCAGAAGCAGAAGCACTCGTGCACATCACCGAGGCAAACACCACCAGCTTTGTCAGAAAGAACATAATATATAGGTTCAGGATCCCGAGCATCATCATAACGGACAATGGGACTCAATTCGACAGCAGCAAGTTCAGAGAAATGTGCGAAGAGTATAAGATTGCAAACTACTACGCATCACCTGCTCACCCTCAAACCAATGGCTAGACCGAAGCTGTGAACAAAGTGATCAACCACACACTAAAAGCAAAATTGAAGGTAAAGAAAGGCAGCTGGGCGGACAAACTATCCGAGGTGTTATGGGCATACCGAACAACCGTAAGGTCATCCACAGGGGAGACTCCTTTTGCACTGGCATTTGGAACAGAGGTTGTTATCTCAGGGGAAATAACTTTTACATCCCCAGGGTTCAACTATACAGCCTCGAGCACAATGTAAACATGCTGCAGCAGAACCTAGACGAGCTTGAGGAAGTCAGAGATACAGCGCAAGAAAGAAAAGCCGTATACCACCAAAGGGCTGCAAGGTACTATAATTCCCATGTTCAGGAGCGTAGATTCCAGCTCGAAGATTTGGTGCTAAGGAGAGTATCCCCGAACACCAAAGACAAATCAACCGGATCCCTTGCTGACAAATGGGATGGGCCGTACATCATTAAAGGAATCGCGGGGCACGGGGCCTACATGATAGCCCAACCATAGGGCAGCCTGGTACCCCGACCATGCAACGCACAATATCTCAAGATCTTCTATCCCTAAGGAAACCATCCATGGTTTTATGTTAATTTATTCTGCTTTAGTTCAGTTTTAGCTTCGCATTAATTGTTTCAGATTTATTCGTTGATTTCATAATCGTTGATTATCTAATAAAGTTCAGTTGCTAATAAAAAGTTATTCAGTGGAGTCGATAAGTTCCATGATCAAAGAGCAAACACTTCAACAGCGGCCACTCAAAAGCCGACCAAATAAACACCAAAAACGATTCGGGTGCTATGAAGCCGCGAGAGAGTGGACGAGTAGTGCTCGAAGGGTAAAAAGCTGAAGTAGCGTGCCCGCCTAGTTAAGACAATGCGAACGCATCTCTTAGCAAAAAGGTAAAACCGAGGCACCAGGGTAACTGGAAAACTGCTTGGAGCGCCGCTAGAAAGGCTAGTGAGATGCACAGCCGTGTGGCCATTACATATTACCCCAATGATTCGGTGAAGCCTTGCACAGACAAAAGGGAGATGTCCTAGGTGACTTGTGCAAGGACCTTAACGTATGGTCGTGGCGAGCCTCGGCGCAACGTTGAGGTAAAATGACCTTAATAAAATGCCGAAAGACAAATGCCAGTTAAATGAGATACTTGGTTAAATTAATCAAATGCCGGTTAAATAAGATACTCGGTTGAATTAATTTAATGCCAGTTAAATAAGATACTCGGCTAAATTAGTTAATTGCCAGTCAAATAAGATACTCGGTCTAATTAATTAAACTACCGATTAATAAGATACTCGGTTTAATTAACTGCCGGTTAATAAGATACTCGGCCAAAGTAAAGCTAGGGATTTCCAAAAATCCATAAGCTCAAAGATAGCCGAGTACAGGCCGTCAAATAAATTATACTCAATACAGATTTAGTTCATCCCATTTATATGTTTATCATGCAGGAAGTTAGAAACAGCGGAACAGCATAAAGAATAAAAATTCATATAATGAGTAAAGGTGAATACAAAGATCGTTACAAAAATAATCAAAGATCAAGAAGACGGCGCTGGGGGTTGTGAGCTGCTCCCGTCGACGCTTGGGTCAGGTTCCATCACATATTCGCTCAGGAGGCTATCATCAGAGGGCCACACAATCACATCTTCTTCTTCATCACCATCCAGGCATTATAGTCAGTCCCGAGGATGGGCCATGAAACAAATTATAGCACGATGTGTATAAAACTATCTAGAGGGGGGGTGAATAGATTTTAAACTTATTACCCAATTTTTCGTGTTAAGACAATATATGAAATTACCCCTAACTAGATAAAGCAATAAATCAAGTATAAAATGTGAAAATTAAAAACACTGATTCTTACATGGAAACCATCACGGGAAAAACCACGAGCTGTTATGTGCATCACACATGAACCTCGAATCCACTAATTGAAATGATTACAACCTAATCCCGGTTAAATGATCTAATCCCGATCAATAATCATCACAACTATCTAATCCCGGTATGAGTGGACCTAGTCCAATTGTTTGCGAATTAAGTAACCTAATCCCGGTCACAACACAAGACTTAATTCTCTAAGAAGAGATAATACAACCTAAGTGAATATATGAAATATCCAAAAATGCAATTAGAGCTAGGTAACCCTATATGCTTATCTAGGATGATGAATATGCAATTAGAACAATCCTAGATATTAAAACTAAATGACATTTCAAATAGTTTAGCTAATCAAGATTAACAAAAACCTAATTAGCTACCACAATACAACACTCAATCATGTCAAACACAACAATATCTATTTTGAATATTAGATTTTAATCTAAAAACAAACAAATAATAAAATAGATGCCTTGATAAATAAAACACTAATTATAAATAATAATAGTGAAGAACATACCAAGGGAAGTTTGTTGACCAAGATCCATGCAAGTAAACATCCTAACTATGCTAGAAAATGCTTAGATGATATTTTGATGCATATGAAAATGGGTTTTGAGAGTTAAAGACAAGTTCTTGGGAGTTTCTCTCTTGAAGATATTTGTCTCTCAAAAGTGTGTTGCATAAAAAAAAACATGAAGAAGAAAATATATATATATATATAAATGAATCAGGTTTTACAAAAAAAAAGAGATGCACGATTATATATATATATATATAATATTTAGGTGCAGCAAAGAACAAAAAAGCACGTTACATATATATATATATATATATATATATATATATATATATAATATTTAAGTGAAGTAAAAGACAAAAAAAAGGGTTATATAAATATATATATATATATATATATATATATTGACACAATCAGAGCAAGAGGAACAAAACAAAAAGTTAAAAAAAATTAAAGTGTGCCGTGTCTGTCCCCGTGGCACCAACGCGGGCAGAGAAGACTTTTGGGCGTGGGGAGCCCGTGAGGAGCATGCTGCACGCCACCCCTTGCAGCCTTGCTAGGTGTGGCTATCATGCCACACTAAATTGACTTCGGACCCGAGCGTTCTTCAGTCCAGTTGACCTCGAATCTTGGAATTCAATTCCGTCTTCGGAATATTGACCCGGATTTAATTATAAATATAGAAAATTATATAACTTTCCAATTTAAGCTCGGAATTGAAATTCGGTTTTCGATAAAAACACGGAATGTCCCAAATGTCTCGGAAATCATCTGAAACATATAGAAAAGTCTCCGAATCGCTCAGAACTCATCTATGGACAAATCCACACATAAAAAATATAACAAAGAAGTGCAAGTGTGAAATGACATGTGAAGAGAATGCACACAAGTGCAAGTATGCTAAGTGTGTGTGTGCTAACTAAATCTCTTCAAAGAAAAACTAAGCACTATAAATTATACCTTTGGCGTGCTTATCCCTTGAGGTTTGAAAGGGGCCTTTGAGCTTTAACCTCACTCACTTAAACTACCCTTACACAATTAACCCCAACATGTGGTTTGTCCACAAAATAAGCCAATCAACAACCGGGAATCCTTACAATCTCCCCCTTTGGCTATTTCGTGACAAAACCACCACTCACATTGATTCTTCACAAAAAAAATAGAAACTACAGGACCAATAGATCTTCTACATTACACAGAGATATTTAAAGAATAAAATCTTCAAGGCATCAATCTCTTGTAGAACAATCAAACCTGCAAGACAAGGTTTCTATACTTTCCAAATAAAACATGTGAGATTAATCAAGTGAGTACAAAGCACAAGCATTTGCATTTTAAGAGATTTGGCACAACATTATACAATGTATGTGTATGCAATGCTCCCCCTCAACGGGTTACTCCCCCTCAATGAATATTCTCCCCAACATGCACAATTGCTACTACAATTTGCAACTCCCCTTACCATATCCTACTCCCCCTTTTTGTCATGATATAGGCAAAGGAGTAGTCCCCAACCAGGTCACTCTTAGTAAAGAGAGATAGTAGCATGCACGAAATTTGCATAATAATATAAGTCACTTTATGCATCCCAATTAATTGAAGAGAAACAAGGAGATTTATTTGAAGAAAATGTGTGAATCAAACATGCTTTGCATACAAGACATGTAGCATTCAAGTCCAAAATACAATGGTATTTGGCAAAGCAAATGACAAAGGTTTCTAAAAAGAATTCAAACCAATTTCACCATTGTCATGAGAAAAGCAAGGATATAGAGATTTCATTGATTTTAATTAAAGAGCAACTATATCCAACTTTATAAGCGAAACATGGCATGAGCGACTTTGCTCCCTATTTGATTTTTCCGGATAAGATATCCGTATGATAGTAGTCATGTTCAACTAATAAAGAAAGAGAGACATATGGATGTTTAGATCCTTTGAATGGATACAAGATCCTTATTCATTTGAGTCTCATAAGTCTTTTTCACACAAGTTTTGCATTTTAAGAACACAATCATCAATTCATGCTTTTTCATTTGAGCATGTTATATGAATTTCATGCTTTTTCATTTGACATTAGCATGTTATAAAAGAATCATCATGACATAGAGATAACTATAGGTTATTAAAATCATACTTCCTATGTAGATCTCCTAGTCCAAAAATGCATGTTTGAACATAAATATGACATGGATTGTAAACAAGCAAGGTTCACACTTATTGAATTGAAAAACATATATACATATGTGCACCAAGCTTACTCAAGCAATTAAAAAAGAAGCATAAGATATTTCAATTTTTTTTTTTTTTTTTTTTTTTTTTTTTTTGCAAGTGACAAGAATGCAAAATAGCTCTCTTTGCTTGAATTCCCCATATGGGGTCATCACCATCCTTCATCATTGAAAGTCATGAGGTCCTATGGACGTACTAAGTCCATTGGACTTAGTTGAACCTATTAGAGACAAGTTTGTCTCGTAGCAAGCGGGTTCATCTTTTCTTATCCACTTAGGTGAAACAATTTTCTTCCTAGTGGTCAAAAGTTCTAGAGATCTAGATGTCATAGGATCATGTAAATGAATTTCTTCCTTCCTATGAGCATGCATTCTAGCTCTAGCTTTCTTCTTCTCAATCATGCTTTTAACTCTACACATTTTAATGTAACGAAGTACTTTGGTCTAATATGACCATCAACACCACAAAAATGACATGTAAAGACAAATTTAGGAATCATACCATGTCCTTGTGCATGCATAGGAGCCTTCCCATGTCTTTGTGGTTGTCTTGGTTGTTGGATAGGATCTCTCCTTCTTTGTTGTTGACCAGGACTTGATTGCTTCCTCGGTTTAGCTTGCACGATTGGTCTCTTCCCTTGATGGATTTGAGGTTGAGGGAAGTTAGCATGAGGAACTCTTGTAGGTTGAGCTTGAGGTTGTCTTCTTGGAGCTACCTTCACTTGTGCACTATGAGAGCATTGTCCTAGATCAATCTTCTTCCTAAGAATTTGCACCGGTGAAGCTTCTTTGTAGCTCAAGCTCTTGACAACCACAGTCTTGTTAGGAGTGAAGGACTCCTTACCATCTTCAAACCCAAGACCTCTCTTGTCACAAGGACTCTTTCCAACACTTAACATGTGGTCAAGTTTTTCGGTGCTAGAAACTATCCTAGTCCTTGACCCTTTAGCCTCTTCAAGCTCTTTTTTAATTCTTCTTCATTCCTCTTAGATAAGTCTAACTCCTTTCTTAGCTTATCTTCAATATTCTTGGATCTATCCACTTGTTCACTTAAGTGGTCAACATGAGCCAAAAGGTCTAGATTCTTTTCTCTCAATCTTCGCATCTTTTCCTTGGTCTTTATTTCTAAGTTTTTAAACTCAGCAAGGAATTCATCTAGAACCTTTTTCTCCACATATCCATGTGTGGAGTTAGATGAAGAGTCATCTTCACTAGAGTCACTTTCTTCTTGACTCTCATTCTCTTCTTCATTGTAGGAGATCAGAAAGGCAAAATAGTTGTTCTCACAATCATTCAAGCTTGAGGGACTTCCTTCAACAACTTTCACTTTGTTGTCCCGCTTGTGAGAGCAACCTAATGCCAAAAATTTTGCCATAACCTCTTCATCACTCTCACCTGAAGTGGCGGCATCCTCTCTTTCATCTTCCAAGTTAGCACAATCCTTGGAGATATGCCCGAATCCTCCACATTCATAGCATTGAATCTTCTCTCTTGAAGGCATCTCATGATATGGCTTGACATTCTTGATAGTAGTCTTCTTATTCTTGAAGTCATTCCCCTTTGAGCCAAAACCACTCTTTTGTAGATTCAAAAACTTCTTGAATCCCTTGGCAATGAGTGCCATGTCTTCATATGAGTCATCCTCCTCCTCTTCCATCTTGGATGTCTTCAAGGCAATATCCTTTTTCTTCTTAGGAGGTGATGTGGTAGCTTTTCTTGATTCATAGGCTAGAAGTCTTCCAAAGACTTCGCTCGGCTTCATTTCCTTGTAAGTGTCATTTTCTTCTAAATCCATCACTTTGGGCTCGAACCTCTCGGGAAGTGATCGCATGATCTTTTGCTTGATTCTTCTATCCGAGTAAGGATCACAAAGTTGGTGACTTTGGTTCACAATGTCCATTAGTCTCACTTGGAAGTCATTGAAGTGCTCGTGCTCTTCCATCCTAATGGTCTCAAACCGAGTTTGAAGGACTTGAAGCTTTGAGTCCTTGACAACCTCAGTGCCTTCATGTGCAACTTCTAGGATGTCCCATGCCTCTTTAGCAATCTTAGTAATTTGAATCAGTTTGTACTGATTTTCACTCACTGCACATCGGATGGCATGAATAGCCTTGTTGTTCCACATGGAGTCAATAAATTCTTGAGGACTCCACTGTGCCTTAGGCTTGAGAACTTCTTCTCCTCCATCCGTAAGAGTCATCATAGGTGGAGCATATCCATCTTCAACCGCCATCCACGCCCTATCATGGATTTGGCATATGTATGCTTCCATCTTCCCCTTCCATGAGGAGTAATTATCCCCGGTGAGCAATGGTGGCCTTACGCTCGACGCTCCCTCTTTGCTCATCCCGAAACCACTCATAGTGTTTGGATGAATGCAAAATGTATGAATAAATCAAAAAATCACACAAGATGCAAAACACACCAAAATGAGCAAAGATCACCTATGTATGTCTAGGAACCCGCTCTGATACCAATTGATACAAATTATAGCACGGTGTGTATAAAACTATCTAGAGGGGGGGTGAATAGATTTTAAACTTATTACCCAATTTTTCGTGTTAAGACAATATTACGAAATTACCCCTAACTAGATAAAGCAATAAATCAAGTATAAAATGCGGAAATTAAATAACACTTGATTTTTACGTGGAAACCCTCACGGGAAAAACCACGAGCTGTTATGTGCATCACACACGAACCTCGAATCCACTAATTGAAATGATTACAACCTAATCCCGGTTAAATGATCTAATCCCGATCAATAATCATCACAACTACCTAATCCCGGTATGAGTGGACCTAGTCCAATTGTTTGCGAATTAAGTAACCTAATCCCGGTCACAACACAAGACTTAATTCTCTAAGAAGAGATAATACAACCTAAGTGAATATATGAAATATCCAAAAATGCAATTAGAGCTAGGTAACCCTATATGCTTATCTAGGATGATGAATATGCAATTAGAACAATCCTAGATATTAAAACTAAATGACATTTCAAATAGTTTAGCTAATCAAGATTAAACAAAAACCTAATTAGCTACCACAATACAACACTCAATCATGTCAAACAAAACAATCTCTATTTGAATATTAGATTTTAATCTAAGAACAAGCAAATAATAAAATAGATGCCTTGATAAATAAAACACTAATTATAAATGATAATAGTGAAGAACATACCAAGGGAAGTGTGTTGACCAAGACCCATGCAAGTAAACATCCTAACTATGCTAGAAAATGCTTAGATGATATTTTGATGCATATGAAAATGGGTTTTGAGAGTTAAAGACAAGTTCTTGGGAGTTTCTCTCTTGAAGATATTTGTCTCTCAAAAGTTGTCTCTTGAAGATAGTTGGTTAGCTTCATGACTAAGTTATATTAGTTGGAATATTACTCTATCAACCCCTCTCATACTTGCCTATATATGACTTGGACTTTCAATTGTAAGGGTTGTTGATTAGCTGATATAATACAAAGAGCAAAAGCTTTCTCTCTCTCTCTCTCTCTCTCTCTCTCTCTCTCGTGTTCTCTTCTCTCTCGTCTAACTCTCTCATCTCTCTTTATCTGATACTCTTCATTTTTCTCATATTTTATTTCATATGTTATTTGTTTAATTTACAACACGTTATCAGCACGATCGTATGTAAGTAAAAAGTATCTCTAGGTGAGTGATTACTTACAGCTCGATATTCGTGTGTAAGTAAAAAGGATCCCTGATGGGTGATTTACTTACATCTCAATATTCTGAATCTATTTATAATTCCGTATACAAGATGGCTTATGCCATCAACGGATCCTCTATATATAGTTCTGGATTTATTTAAACTGTTTTAATATTCAGTACTTATTTTTTGCAATATATGAGACTGGCTTATGCTGTGTCTCGGGACTGGCTTTATGCTATGTCCTAGGACTGGCTTATGCTGTGTCTCCAGATAAACTGTTTTAATATTCAGTATTTATTTTCATGCAATATATGAGACTGGCTTATGCTGTGTCTCGGGACTGGCTTTATGCTGTGTCCTAGGACTGGCCTTATGCTGTGTCTCCAGATAAACTGTTTTAATATTCAATATTTATTTTTTATGCAATATATGAGACTGGCTTATGCTGTGTCTCGGGACTGGCTTATCCTGTGTCTTAGGATTGGCTTTATGATGTGTCTCCAGATAAATTGTTTAAATATTTAGCATTTATTTTTATGCAATATAAGAGATTGGCTAGACCGACTAACCAGAACTTAAAGTTTCTGGAATTATGATATTTAAGTCAGCACGGTTTTAAAAACCGATAAGAACCTGGAGTTTTAGATCCAGTATTATATACAAGAATTTCATAATTCATTATTTGGAACCTGAGATTTCAAATCCAATCAGAATCTGAAGTTTTATGAATTTTATATATGAACTTACAGTTCATGGTCAAACAGAGAGTTCGAAAAATTAATATGATCCATGATTTTATTTTCTCATATATGTGAAGTGATATGTTTACATATCATTCATTTGAGAAAAAGGATCTATACACCCAACATGACATTGTGGGTATTACAAAAGGGATTTAAGATCCTAACGTATAATGAAACTGGAAATAATATTTTATCCATTTCATTCATGTTTGATGCTCATGAAGAGCAATATTCAAAGAAGGATCTACACATCCAACAGGATGTTGTGAGTATTATAAAAATGATTTAAAATCCTAATATCATGTATAATGAATTTGGAAATATTTTACAAGAAAAGAGAAGAAAAATGAGGTGTGTGCAGAAATTGTGTGAAGAACATCACTGCGCAATCGTGATCAAACTATTATATCTCTCTCGTCTAAGATCGGTTTGAGTTGAAATTTAGTTAGCATATTCTACTCTTGTAGTTCTTGAATATGTACAGTGGGATTGTCAATCAGAAGTCCCTATGGTGAATTCTGCAGCTCCGAACAGGGCTGGGCAAAAAAATAGGGAAGAAAATTCTAGTATTGTGCAGGTTTCATCGAAGAGTGATATCTTTTTGATCTGTGGTCCGATCGGGTTGAAATTTTGTCAGAACGTTCCTCACTCATGTTTCTACAATCTGATCAATTGGATTGTTTATCGGAACTTTCTACAGAGAGATATACCCCTCGAACTGAGCATCCAAGTTTGTACTATTCTCTCTATTATTTCACTTATTGATATTCTATATTTGTATTAATAGTGTTATGTATATATATTTGTTGCAAAATTAAAAGCATGGATTCAGGCCGTGATTTCTATATGGTTGGGATAATTAAATTTATCCATGCAATGATGATAGTGCAACGAATCAAACAATTCTATTGAATTATTATCATTTCAGATGAGATAGAAAATGACATTACAAATAATGTCCATAAAATTTCCAAAAGGGAAAATATATGCCTTGCCGCTAGTTCAACGACTCATACGTTTCTGCGGAGTCAGAAATATTTAACGAATTTAACTTTGTTGAGAGCAAATGTTATTTATGTATCAACTCCAATGGATCTGATAGAAAGCTCTAGAAGAGCCACTATACTGTTATCAAACAATACTAAATTATGTGTTAATGATACTTGATATTATTCAAGCAGACCATAAAGAAATATATTTAGTTCAAAAGCATATAAGTTTAATACCGAATCAGATCCAACGGATCTGAATAAAGGCTCTAGAAGAGTCACAATCTTATTACTAGATGATATTAAATTGTATATCAGTGATACTTTATATCATTCAAGCAGAACATAAAGAAATCTGCTTAGATCAAAGACATATAACTTTATTAATGTCATTTGAGACCATGAATAATAAGAATGTTGAATATATGTGCGTGATTCAGGCCAGAAGCTGATTATAGAAAAGCTGTGTGATTTATCATCTGGATTATATCACTGATCAAAAAGGGGTTACATGTGAATATATTCATTCACCAAATAAACCATCTTATTCTAAAGTTGGTTTTGAATCCCCATCATTCAAGAGGGTATATGTGGATATATTCATCCACCAAATGAATCCTTCCATTATTTTATGGTTTTAATTGATGCATCTACGAGATCATCACATGTTCATGTATTATCAAATCACTCCAATTGAGATCGATGTTCAACATCCAGTTTTCGCATGTACTCATAATCAGAATGGATCAGCGGAATCACTTATCAAACGTTTTCAGGTAATTATGAGAACTTTATTATTTTGATTCAATTACTAATTTTTATATGGGACGTTCTATATTACATGTTGATACATTCATCTATGATCATTACTTATCATCATTATTTACAATTACAACTTGTAATTAGTCATTGACTTTCTCACGTTTTTAAGATATTTGATTGTGTAGTATATCTCCTTATTATATATTTGGCATGATCTAAGATAAGAATTCTATATCATTATGAGATTAATATTGATTTTGATTAATCTTCTATTAGATCATTTAAACTTCTGATAGTTTATATTTTTACACACAATCTATGTATTATTATATTGATTAATTTCCAAATGGAAAGTTTCTCCAGAAAGAGTAAATGAAAAGTTACTCTTATACAAAATAGAGATACCAGTTCAGTTCTCTATATATAAATGTGTCTCATTTTAATCTTCGTATCACTCAAATACGAAAAATAATTTATCATCAGATAATTATTAACCAGTTACCTGATATATTAAAGGTAACAAAATTTTATAAGTTGTCATCTCATAAACCCCGGCCGGGTGATTGTTCTTAAAGAATGATCAGAGTAAATGACAACAAATAAATCATCTGATGCATATCATAAGCTTATGAACCTTTTTGATAGGTATTATTATCAGGATCCAAAAGTAAACAAAACTCGAGTTATAAATAAATCCACTTTCTCTAAATCAACTCTATAAGAGTCTGATATATCTACAGAGACACGAGTCTATGAAATGACTAAATCCATTGAAATTAAAAGAAATCTCAACAGAGATATAACTATATTGAAATTGAGAAAATTTCTATAAAGTCCATATAGTGACTAAATCCATTGAAATGAAAGAAATCTCAATAGAGATTCAAGTATATTGAAATTGAGAAAATTTCTATAAATTATATAAGAGAAATGTGGAATCATAAAGAAACAATCATTGATGATGTATTTTATACACAGTAGCGCTACTGAAATTATAAATGATAATTATGATATTCATAATATCAATGATTGTATACAAAAGGCATGACTGGCCTAAGTAAAAAGAAGCAATTCAAGAAGAATTGACTTTATAAGCCAAACATAAAGTATTTAGACCAATAGTACTCTAGACAACTGGAGATGTCAAATTAGTTGGATACTAATGGGTTTTTATACGGAAAACGTAATGAGAAAAATGAGATCGTGAGATATGAGGCACGACTCGTAGTACAAGATTTCTTACAGAAACTTGGTATTCACTACTGATGAATACGATTACGTTCTAAATTTTTGATAAATTTGGTTGCCTTTGAAAGGCTTGAAATATGTCTTCTAAACGTAATAATAATTTATCTATATGATTCACTCAATGTAGATATTTATAATCCCGGAAAGATTTAAAATGCTAGAAGCATGTAAATCGAGATCTCGTAATCTATATTTGATGAACATACAAAAGTCCTTATATGGATTAAAAACAATCTGGACAGATGTGGTATAACCGTCTCAGTGAATATTTGATAAAATAAGGGTATAATAATTATATTATATACCCAAGTGTCTTCAGAAAGAAATCAGAATTCGAATTTACTATATTCACAACATATGTTGATGATATGAATTTAATTGGAGCTCTTAGAGAGCCCTTGAAAACTCTTGAATTTTTGGTAAATGAGTTTAAAAATGAAAGACATGGGAAAGGAAATATGGTCTCGACCTGAAGGTCGAGCATATATTAAAATGGAATGTTTGTCCATCAATCAGAATATGTTGAAAAGATTCTGAAAAGATTCCATATGGATATTACTCCATAAAGCAAGTCTTTGCTTATACTCCCTCCAATCATTTATGATGTTATTTCATTTCATGAAATAAACATCTGTATACCCCACTTTAGCAATCTAGAAGATTGTTTTAAAATGAACTTTTATCTGGGGAAGCGTCCATTAGGGGGAGCATATCAAATGAAGTATATTAATTATATTGGGGCATATGTGCATTGTACTCTTTTCCCTTTCAATCAGGTTTTTCGTCTCATTGGGTTTTCCTGATAAGGTTTTAATGAGACAATTCTCTTAACACACCTAAAAATCATTTGATCCACATAATCATCATAAATATTACATTGATTCAATTTGTCATCGTATATATGTTATGTTGATCAAAAATATCATTGTAAATATTACTTTGATCTTGCTAATCATCGTATATATATTACCTTGATCCAAAAGATCATCATAAATATTACTTTGATCCGACAGATCAATGGATATCTTTGCTCAGGTTTTTATCCCACTGGATTTTTCCCTAGCAAAGTATAAATGTGAGAAATGTTTTGAAGAAAACATTAATTATTGTTATATTTGCATTGTACTCTTTTTTCCTTTGATCAGGTTTTGTCCCACTGGGTTTTCCTGACAAGGTTTTTAATGAAACAATCAGGGGGAGCAAAGTTCAGAATGGACATATGTATACTATACTCTTTTTCCCTTCGATAAGGTTTTATCCCACTGGGTTTTCCTGACAAGGTTTTTAACGAGATAGTTTTGTGAACACCCAACACCACAAGATCTAGAAGATAATTGTATATATTATTTTCTCTAGGTTTTGTCCCATTGGATTTTTCATAGAAAATTAAATTACAAGTGTATAAATCCAAGGGGAATTGTTATAATATGTGGATTTACTCCACTTACATCACCACCTTCTCTTACTTATCTTCTTGGGTATCTCCCACCCACGTGCACTTGGTTAGTTGGTTAACTTCATGACTAAGTTATATTAGTTGGAATATTACTCTATCAACCCCTCTCATACTTGCCTATATATATGACTTGGACTTTCAATTGTAAGGGTTGTTGATTAGCTGATATAATACAAAGAGCAAAAGCTCTCTCTCTCTCTCTCGTGTTCTCTTCTCTCTCGTCTAACTCTCTCATCTCTCTTTATCTGATACTCTTCATTTTTCTCATATTTTATTTCATATGTTATTTATTTAATTTACAACATATATATAATATTTAGGTGCAGCAAAGAACAAAAAAGCACGTTTACATATATATATATATATATATATATATAATATTTAAGTGAAGTAAAAGACAAAAAAAAGGGTTATATAAATATATATATATATATATATATATTGACACAATCAGAGCAAGAGGAACAAAACAAAAAAGTTAAAAAAAAATTAAAGTGTGCCGTGTGTGTCCCCGTGGCACCAACGCGGGCAGAGAAGACTTTTGGGCGTGGGGAGCCCGTGAGGAGCATGCTGCACGCCACCCCTTGCAGCCTTGCTAGGTGTGGCTATCATGCCACACTAAGTTGACTTCGGACCCGAGCGTTCTTTAGTCCAGTTAACCTCGAATCTTGGAATTCAATTCCGTCTTCGGAATATTGACCCGGATTTAATTATAAATATAGAAAATTATATAACTTTCCAATTTAAGCTCGGAATTAAAATTTGGTTTCCGATAAAAACACGGAATGTCCCAAATATCTCGGAAATCATCCGAAACATATAGAAAAGTCTCCGAATCGCTCGGAACTCATCTATGGACAAATCCACACATAAAAAATATAACAAAGAAGTGCAAGTGTGAAATGACATGTGAAGAGAATGCACACAAGTGCAAGTATGCTAAGTGTGTGTTTGCTAACTAAATCTCTTCAAAGAAAAACTAAGCACTATAAATTATACCTTTGGCGTGCTTATCCCTTGAGGTTTGAAAGGGCCTTTGAGCTTTAACCTCACTCACTTAAACTACCCTTACACAATAAACCCCAATATGTGGTTTGTCCACGAAATAAGCCAATCAACAACCGGGAATCCTTACAGGCCCCAAGTCAGGGTTCTCACCATCGATCTCCGCTTTCTGACAAGCGTAAAAAGTGGAGAAGGAATCGGCAGTGGGAACCTCCAGGTGCATGGGATGTGGTGCCTTACCTTTACTTCGACAATACGCTCGCCACTCCTTTATCTGGATCCGAAGAGACTCTAGAGACGTATCCACATGCTTTTTAATTGAAAGGCTCCAGTTGGCCCGAGCCCGGTCAGTCGCCCTATTCTTCATCTTGAAGAACTCTCCAGCCGAGACCATCCCCCGCTGGAACTCCCGGAGAAGCAAAGCATCATAGGCCGGAGATCTCTTGAAACGATCGACACCCTGTATCTCCAGTTCTAGCCTAGCTTCCTTCGATAAGGACTTGACTGTCAAAGCCTAACGCTCCAAGTCTTCGATTTGGCGTTCATAAGATGACTTGGCGTCTTCAGAGTTCTGCTTGGCCTGGAGCAAAGCGTCCTGAGTGGATGACAACTGATCTTGCAAAGTTTTGGCCTCCTCAACAGCGAAAGATGCTTTTTGTTCAGCCTCCATTTGGTGTGTGAAGCATTGATCCAGGAGCACCTGATTTGACCTGGCCCCTTCCTGACAAGCTAACTCAACCCGAGCGCAGCGATCTTTGCTCTCCTTTAATTGGGCTTCTAGCCGTTTTATTCTTTCCTCCTGGGCTTCACCGGTTCGGTAGGCCTCAGACATCTCGGCTACCATCTACAGCAAATCAATAGTGAATAACTAAGTAAAGCAACAGTAGCAAAAGAAAATACAAAATTATACATATAGTTGAAGCGTTACTCACATAGGAAGCGATGTTGAAGAAGCTGCAGAGTCGGTCAGACGGAGTACCAACCCTGGGGCGACTCCAATGATCCTCTAGTCGGGCTCAACTGAACGAGGTTGGTATCCAAGTTAAATCGACTTATGTATTTACCCACTTCGGTGGGACTAACCACATTTGGCTCAACATCGTAAGCACATGCCTGCTTGGGAGAAAAAACGAGGTGAGCTGCCCGATGCTCCTCCTCCACATCACTCTTATGCAATCTCTGAGAGCCGATACAACTCTCTTTGGAATGGGAGTCCTTGTACACCTTGCGTTTGCTAGCATGCTTCCCCATTCGTCTCCACGACGGCCGAGTAGAACTAGGGTTAGAGGTAGATGAATCCAACTGAACCTCAGGGTGATAAGACTCCTCGGGATGGTAAGACTCGGGTGTTGTAGAATCAGAAGAAACATAATGAACTTTGGGAGTGGGAGGAACTTCGGAAGTAGGAGGGTTGTCACGGTAAACTCCAGAAACGTCGGCGTCAGTGAAACGTGGTTGATCGGAGGGAGGATCCTCTAATAACCTGTGAACATGTGCAGCAGTGAGAGTATCATTTTGCTCAATAGCAATCATACCAATAGTAAAAAGATGACGTCTAGCTTCAAAATCCATGAGAACTAACCTTGGGACAACATGAAGCTGAAGAAGTAACGACCGCAAAAAGAGAACCTTCAAACAGAAATCAGGGGGGATAGAAACTAAGGTTCTGACAAAAACAGATCAAGGGATACCCGAGATTTAAAGCGAGTTGGAGGTTCAAGAAGGCTTTTCAGAAAATTTTTCCAGAAAATCTACAGCAAAGATCAGAGGAGTTTCTTGAAGGAAGGTGAAAATGACAGAGATAGAGATTTTCCCATAAATGCAAGGCTCATATATATAGGCATGATATCGATTTCAAAAAAAAGACCAAAACCCTAGGAGATGTGGGGAAGCGGGAAAACAGAGAGACGTGGGTCGTGTCATGGGCGGTTCACAGGCGAGCAGAAGGGTTACGTCTCATAAATGCCTTGTACCACGACCAAACAGGAAGAGACAGGTGGCAACCAGAGAGTGTCTTGAGCCGTCAGAGAGCCAAAACGTCACTATCAAGAGATCTCTGAATGAGTGGTAAATCGGATGCGTGCGGACGTAATTAAGACACGTCATTTAATACTTTGAATCAAACGAGGATACATTAATGCAGAAAACGACGAATGAAGACAAGTTATAACAAAAGGAAGTATATGAAGTTAAATATTTGTCCCGAGAAGACCTGACTCGGCACAGTTGGCTCAAATATTTAAGGGGTATTGTTATAGGTAAAAATCATCATAAAGGACACGTCATCACCGTAAGAAGCCACGTAAGTAGGAGTCAAGAGAAGTCAACTCAAAGGGGCAGAAATCCCCCAAAGCAACTTACTCGGAAAAGATTAAAGCAACCCGATCACAAATGAAGAGAATCGGCTCGGGCAGCAAAGCCTGCTTGGGCATACTCGGGACTCGATAATAAAGATAGTCACCAGCATTCACATTCCGAACGCGATGGCAGAATCAACAACCAGTATCACCACAATAAACAACGGTGTGGCTGCCCAGAGTTCAACAAGGAAACAAATAGGTTTTCCGCAAGAAAAGGAGAAGGAATCAGTCCCAAACTCGGACTCAGCCAAATCAGGAAATATATTACACTTAAGGAAACAGAATCCTTTTAGGACTGGACAATCGCCCAAAACTTGGGCACCACGACACCAAACCCTAGCGGCACCCACAAACCCTAGTAACATTATGTATAAATACCCCTGTAACACACAAAATAAGGGGTACGCGAGAAAAAGAGAGAGATTTGAGCGCAATATTTTGTAATAGTTTTTCATAGTGGATTTTACTGCGTTGCTTAGGCAACAACCCGTGGATGTTTCTCCGGTCACCGGAGTTTTACCACGTATCTCCGTTTGTTATTCTTTTCATTCTCAATACTTTCAACCATTCCCATTCGTAAACTAAAATAAATTGAAATCGAATCGTTGACCAGGTGACCACGAAAAATCACCGTCAACACATGTAATGCTTTTCCTCATTACAAAATATGGCTCCCTGGCAATATATTTTTAGTGACAATGAAATTAAAAGTATTCTGTAAAATTTTGAATCTCTAGTAGTGTTATTCAAAAAAAAAAAATTGTTCATCAGAAAATATTATGTACAATCGCATTACATTTCTAAACAAGTTGACACAACTTGGACTGAAATTAAGCATGCCTTATTTTATAATAATAAATTAGGGATCCTATAGTTATCATGTGATATTTCCATCTTTTTATTTTGACTAAATCTGAAATTTATTGATGTATATGTTATTATGGATGAAATGAAACAAGTCACTTTAGCTTGGAGTCCATTTTTGCTCACCCCCTACAAGGGGGGTAAGCATTACCTCCCTCCCAAAAAGATGACATGTGTCTAAGGAGGGGTAAATTTGTCTGAAAAGATAACTATGTTTAAACAATTTACCCCCTCTATGGACACATGTCATCCATTTAAGAGGGGGGTAATGGTTACCTCCCTTGAAGGGGGTGAGTAAAAGTGTTCCCCATCTCATATGCATGTGTGAATGCCAATGCCAAATTTAGTACATAGAAGAGTAAAAATTTTCAATCCCTGGAATTTCGCAATTTTTAAAATTTCCACTAATCTTTGAAATTTATATGTTTCTACACTTATTTCATATTTTAAATTTATATTTCTTTTATAAATTAAACTGTTAATAATTTCTCTTAATCACGTACATAATATATTTGATTATAAATATACTATTAACCCAACTAGTTGTGTGTCAAATGACAGTTGGAAATATACATATAATTATGTTTAACATCCCTCGTCACATTATATGGATAAAATTGTCTAAGTTACAAGGACAAAAATGAGTTTGAATATGTAGCATTGTTCTTATTTATATTATGTTTTCATCACATTCAAGGATCATTTTAAATAATTAATAAAACTTTTGAGATATACGTTAATTACTAATATAGACAGCAAATTTTTTTAATTTATGTTTTGTTTAACATAACTTATGAGATATAAACATCAACAACTTTGAATTGGATCAGTCTCTAATATCTCCTCAACAAATAAGCGCTTGGACCACTAAAACCCTACCTAATGGATACATATTTGGAGAAGTGACAAAGCCCAATACTTTTCATTACAAAACGAATAAGCCGGAAAACGATGGAATATTCTTGGAAAGATTTTTTGGCCTATTGTTTCATGATTCAATAGGTACAATACACCGACGTTCCAGTGGGCATTATGCACTTGTAACCCAACAAACCCTTTAAGGAAGGTCCAAGCAAGGGGGCAACTGGTCGAGATTGGAGTTTTGGGCTCTTCAGGGCTTTGGTGTTGCTCATATTTTACAAGAGATGCTTACTTACAAAATCAGATCATATTAGAGCTCACCAAGAAGTACCGGGTACTAAGATCATTGGAGGAACAATACTTAAACCCGAAGATGCTCCGAAATCTTTTTCGATTACTCGTTCGAAAACTACGATATTTGGCTTTGTAACTGATTCACTTCCTTGTATCTGGGAAAAACTTCAAGATTATTAAGATAGAAGTTTAATCGGAATGAATCACAAATTTTCTTCTACTCCTTGGAGCATACAGATTTGGATGCATACGAGTCCGATCCGTCTTTTTAATGCCCAGTTCCGATCAAATCCTGTATTATACAGGATCGGTTCAATTCGATCAAATAAATAAAATATCTGGATATTGATCGATTTTAAGTATTATATGTTTTGGTTATGGATTCAGCCATGTCATGTCTGATTCGATAATTCGAACAACATTTGTTTTTAACAATATATGATGTTTTAGACCCATCCTACTCAGTAAAACAATAAACACTTGTTTATTACTTTTACAAAATAAGCAACATTTTTAATCTTCGACTACCACTTAAATTGTGTATAAATTAGGGTTACAAGACTTACAAGTCTCTGTGAATTGGTTATAATCAAGGTCCTTATTACGAATGTCGTCAAACCCTTTTAAACTTACAAGTATAGGTAAACCATGAATAAACCGATATATTTGAACTCAATACCTTAATTTAAGTTTGATAATTAGTTGCACACTTACTTTATTCTTTATTTCATTAAATGTAATGTTCGATTGTTAAATATTATTTCATTAAAAGTTTTACTAGTCTTTTTTCCTAATATCTGAAACAATTTTAATTATATAAATCAACAATTGTTCTTAAATAAATAAAAAAGGGCAAACAAAACTTAAGAATAATGACGTGTAGATAAATTAAAAATCAAACTATTCTCAACATATTATCAAAAGCGTTTATTACTTATTAATTATTATTCAAAAGTTTTCAAAAAAAAACGTTTATTACTTTTAAAAAATAAGCAACATTTTAAATCCTCGACTACCACTAAAATTGTGTATAAATTAGGGTTACAAGTGTTTGTCTTTATCATAATATCCTTTTCTTCTCTTCTCCTTCATTGTTTGCAAAAATATCAATTTTATGAAATCTCGATATCCATCGGTTCTACACAATGGATGAAAATAAATGCAAATCGGCTGAAAATACTAAAATGAATGAGTTCGTCAATTTCTTTTTCAAACAACTGGAAAAACGAGTGAAAGCTTTGGAGGAGGAACACGTTGACCTCGCTTATCAAGCGTCTGATGATGGCCTTTTCAAGCGATTCAAGGCATCCAAATACAGTATTCGTGATTTCCAACGGTGTTATTCAAATGGTCACCAGACCGGCTTCAACCTCTTCAAAGACTACATGAAGAAGATGCAGCCGAATGAAAACTGGGATGAGGTTAACCACACTGTTGTCAATGCTACCTTAGGCTGCTGATGTTTTTACCTGATTCTTTGTAAACAGAGTCTTCTGTGTTTGTTAAATATATTGTCTGATTGTTAACCAGTGATGTTGATCTTTATAAAAAAATTGAAGTTTCTTATTGATTTTGAATGTTAATTTGTGTAACGTTACAAACTGTTTAATTTATTTGCAACAATGCTTCGTGCCATCTCCCAAATATAATCGAGATCATTTAATAAAATCTATACAAAATCCAAGACGCTATGTTTTTCCCTGATGATTTTTACTTGTTAACAATTTTACTATCATTTGTAAAATAGTTTTTATAATCACAATTTTAGTTCTATGACTGTATATGGTAAATGATGTTTAATTCTTTTATATTTGTTCAAAAGTTTCGAATCGTTGAAAAGTCAAGTTTTACACCTTTAAGAGAAAGTCTAATTGGCACTGATGCCTCTCAATATTGGACTATTGAAAACCTGTACATAAATTTTAAATTATAGGCTTTTGATAATGGCGAATTGGAAAGAAAATGGTTGTAGAAAACAAAAAACAAATAATTTAGATTTCTAAACAAAACAATTAATGGTGTTGAAAACTGTGTAAAGAGGGATGGTAATTAATGGTTCGCCGCCACACAGAAGAAGTAACCATCTCTTCACGTCACTTGATGAAGAATATTAGAGGTTGCACTGAGAAATTACTGTGTTTGAAGCAGAAAAACTACAAGAAAAGTTAGAAAGTGTTTGAAAAGCGTGAAGCAGTTTCATTTGGTTGAAAGATGGTAAAGGGATTGTAATAATTGCTCGACTGTTGAACTTTGCATCGTTTTATTTCAAAGTGGCTATAAGGCAGAATAAGTAATCATCACGCTTTTCTTGGTGTAAAAACCGTAAGCGTTTTAATTTATTTTAAATTAAGCAGGATATTTGTGTAATTTAACTCGATTGTTATGTAGGATATTTGTGTAATTTAAGCGACTTATACTATAATATATATTCAGCACACTAACTCACTTTTACTCTCAACAGACGCATTCATCAAACTAAAGATGAATCACCAACACGCAACAACCCAGATACATCTAGATTTTTTACTGTAACCCATCTTTCAAAATCCAAAAATCCTCATTTATTTTTTAAAATTAAATCCCCAATTCCTCTTTTTATCTTCATCTTCTTCTTAAATCCATAAGTCATATTATTGAATGAGATTCTTCTTCTCAGATTAGGATCAATTCAAACATATATCATGAACTGTCACGTGACATAATTTTTTCACATTATTCATTTTCGTTTTTCTCTTTACATAATATCTTGTCTCCATTGATTTATTTGTTACAAGACTCTTTCAAATTAAAGAAAATTTAAGCAAGATCTTTTGGAAGAGGGAAGTGAAAATGAATGATGTGAATTTTTTTTGTAAAGTGACAATTCATGAAATATGTTTCAAGGGATTTTACTATTTACAGGTGTGATGTATTTCATTAGGCTACCCATGATGGCTGATGTTGGTTGTAAGTTAAGATGGTATATTGTATGTTTCTGAGTTCTTTTTAGGTTTTGGGTAACTCTAGCCAAGAAGCTTGTTTTCCATCTGATTCCTCTGAGGTGATATTGTTTCAATCGACTACACTGGTACCTATCTCTTGTAATCTTAATGAAGAACAGATGTGTTCAATGGAGAAGATTCTTGGCTGTAAAGGAGCACCCCTCCACTACCAAATGACCATCTGATTCCTTTGAGGTGATACTGTTTGAATCGACTCCAACGGAACCTATCTTTTAATATTAATGTGTTCAAGGAGCACCCCTCCATTAGCAACTAAGTCAGAGAGTTTTAAGAAGATTATGAAAATTTTGTGAAGTGATTATACTTTTTACAGCTGTTAAATATTTTCAACATGGCGGATGTTGGTTCTAAGTTTGATGTTTTTCTAGGTATTGTTTAATCACATGTTCTTTTTGAAGTGATGATAATTTTTATAGCAGTTCATCATGTCTGATGTTGGTTGTAAGTGAATCACATGTGTTTTAGGTTTTGTGTAATCACACGTTCGAAAGTGATTTTATTTGAAATTTGTTACAAAGTAATAGATTATGTTTGTTGTTTCGTTAACCAGAAAATATGCTAACTTATTAATTTGTGACCATATCACAACTCCTTGCAGGTTAATGAGTTTTCATTGCTAATGGTATAAACTATATACTTTCATTATGCTTGTTGTTTGGTTACATTAATGCTTTATTCCACGTTACATAACATACTTGCTTATTAATTTGTGACAATTTCAATTTAATATTACCATTTATGTTTGATGGAAACACAGTTAATGGCTCCATGCCTCCATGGCAATATATTTAGTCGAATAGAAATTAAAAGCATGTCAAACGTTTATGTTCAGTTTCTATCCATATTATATATTTAGTTTCATTACAAATTTCTTTAAACGATCACAAAATATTATTTATAATCGCATTAAATTTCTAAAAAAAGCTGACACTAGTGGATTGATATTAAGCCTGCCAAATTTTATAAAAACAAACTAGGGATCCTATACTTATCCCTCGTTATTTCTATCTTTTTATTTTGAGAAAATTTGAAATTTATTTATTTTGAGTAATACAATTCCTTTTTCAAGGTCTGATAATTTCACATTCTAATTGTGGCTTGTAGTGGACTAAGTCAATTTTGCTTATATCAATGTGTTGTAGTGATGTGGTCCGTATGGCCCAATTCAAACTCCATGTGTCAATTGAAATAATATTTTTAGATGGTCCAAAAATTCCAAGAAGGCCTATTATGAGTATAATAAACAACACAATGAATATACTCAATTGCATCTACACTAATGAAGTTGGTGGCCCAATTCAAACTCCACCAGTAAATTGAAATAATATTTTTAGAAGGTCCAACAATTCCAAAAAAGGCCCATTATGAGTACAAAAAACAACACAATGACTAAATTCAAGTACTGACTACTTGTCCAAGTCCTTTAGTTTACAGTTGCGCGAGTCATGCCCAGGAGTGTGGCAAATACGGCACTGATTTGGTCTTCTACGTTTCTGGGGTTTTCCTGCTGGTGTGCTAGGTGCAGTTGGCCCACTGGGCCTCCCTTTGGTTTTGACAACCTTTGGATCTTTTATAATATGGCTCTGTGGACCAGAATCAGTTTGATTTTTTTTTGGCCTTATTTCTAATTTCGTTGTTCAACCCTTGCAAAGTATTTTGCAAAGCAAGGAGTTCCTTTTTCACCAAATTGAATCCTTCTTCAGTTTGGCTCCCGTTGTGACAGAGATAGTTGCACTCTGCACTCAATGAAGCGAACTGGGATATATCGATTCCTTTTGAAAACTCATCATCTGGCTGAAGCTTGATAAGAACATCATGTGCGCCTGACTTCGTCCACCTCTTAAATATCATGGACTCGGGAATCTTTCTAAGGTGCTCCACTTTCATAACATAAAACATATGATGACAAGGAATTCCTTTACCTTCGAACAAATTGCAGTCACATGAAATTAAAGGCTGATTATGTTTTTCTGAATCCCAAACACCATCTTCATCGACTTCCTGAAAGCTAACCCTGTCCAAATGGTAAACAACTTTCCTTTTCTTATCAGGAAATTGATATCTGGACAGATGGTATGCACAACAGTTATCCTCCTCCTCCGGTGCAATGTGCATATATTTTAATTCATGCATAATCTATTCAGCAATGTCAAGATAAATTTGATAAGTGTATACGGAAGATGCCTGCTCCTCCAATGGCTTCAGGTGGCTTAAAATGATCGGACTCTTACACTTAGATACATATTCGTCACCAAAGAAATTGTTTCTTAACCACATAAGGGCCCTATCAATTTGAGGGATGAATTCAAACAATTTCTCACGGCTGCAAACATAATCCTTCATGTAATTGTTCATACCCTCGCATCTTTGAGTTGTGCGCATGCCTGGAAAAAAATGGCCCTTAAAATATGCTTCCGCCCACCTATGCTTCTTCTCATACATCCTACTCATCCAATCGTTTTCTTCTAGACCATGCTGCTCCAACATCTATCTCCAAAGTTCCTCAAATTCATCCTCCGATATTTGCTTATACAATAAGTATCGAAATGGTGATTTCTTCTCCTCTTTGTGAAAGTGAGTGGATGCATTCTTGGATACGTGTCATCCACATATCCTGTGCCGTGAGTTGGGAAATATCTCGTCGATGGCTTGTCGCATTGCTTCGTCTCCGTCAGTCAGTATAGAAATGGGATGTTTGTGGCCCATGGAATCCATGAGAGTATTAAGGACCCACATGTACGACTGCATAGTCTCATCCAACAACAGTGCAACTCCAAATACACAAGTTGCACGGTGGTTGTTTACACTGACAAATAGGACCAAAGGCTTGGCATAGGCATTTGTCTTGTAAGTGCTATCGAAAACAAGAACATCACCGAAGCACTGGTATTCGAACAGCGAATGAGAGTCCCTCCAAAATATATTAGCTAGCCTATCTTTCTCATCTGTGCTGAACCTACAGTAGAAATTGGTTTCAGAATTCACCTTTGACTGCAGGTACATAAGTGCAACATATGAATCGCTTTCAAAAGCTTCATCCTGTCTCTTCGCATCAATCCGGTTGTACATGTCTTTCTGTGTGAATCCAATTTTAGAGTAACCCCCTTTCTGGTTAACCATGTATTCATATGTCAAACAAGGTCTTATGCAGTAGTTTCCTATGGTATCGATTTAGGATAAGTTTTTAGCGTCAATGTTTCTGTGAGATCGTACCCAAGCAACCTCACGAAACGTTGCTACTTTGTGGCAATGATTTTCAACGAATGCACTTACGCTGTACTTGTTAGTATCACGGTCTAACCTGATGGAGAAACAAGCTTTGCAGCCCACTCTTGTCTATAGCCGTGGCCTGCATTTAGAATTTGTATTGCACATGTACTTCTTATGTCGAAAACCTCCCTTCTCACAAACCCATACTCTGCTGGTTATTCTACCTTCACTGTCATAGATTTTGTTGGACAATCTTACACCGAACCCAACTGCCCTAGAATAACCATGATAAAATGCACCTGCGTCTTCAACCGAATCAAATTTCATTTCAATGACATCTTGGTAACTCAAACCACAAATTTCTTTTAAAGTTCCAACCACAGACGAATAAGCCACAAAATCAACAACATAATAGTCCATATCTGGGGACACTTCAAATTTTTTCAATTCGTCGTTGGTATCAACCGAACTTTCACCTCCATGCATTTCCATTACTACAGAACATGTAAAAAAAAAATATTACAATACGTAAGTAACGATTATCTTATAATAACAGTAATCTCATTAACGTAAGATCGATCATATGATTATATGTCCGACTCGATAATTATAATAGTTTCGAATGTATTTGTATCTAATGATTATGTTTTCTGTGTGTCTTCCATGAAAGTATAGTAATCGCAACAATATGTATCAAATTAACGTGATGTTATTTTCCATTTACACCTAAAAACTATAGAATGACGAATACAACAGGCATTAAAACACCATATATACGACAAATCACTAACAGTGAAGACCCTAATTAAAAACGAAATTTGGAGACACACCTGATGAAGCAGCGAACAACTTTAAAGAAGAAATGAAGAAATGAAACAGTGAAGAACAAGCAGCGAACAACTTTAAAGAAGAACTGAATAACTGAAGCAATGAAGAACTTTGTGGATTCTGGATATATGAAGAACTAAAGCAGCGAAGACCTTTGTGGATTCTAGATATATGAAGAACTAAAGAACTTTAAGGCTGGAAGAGAGATATAGAGGAAGAAGAGTAGAAAACCGGCAAGAGATTAGTTGTTTATGGCTGGAAGAGAAAAGAAGAACAACACAAGAGAAGAAGATCAAACGGTAACTATTGAGATTCTTGAAGAACAAACGGTAAAGTATTTTAGTGAGTGGGAAGTGACTTGCTTAGTAGGTCATTTTAGGATTCCTATGCATTCATTAAGAGAATAAATCATGACCATTGGATGTTTGTCTAAAAGCAATCAATGGCTGAGATTAGAATGACGTGGACTATTTTTTAAAATTGTATGGTGTCATGTTGCACTCAATAATGGGCCAATAATAAATATATAATATATACTATTTAATATAATAATATATAATATATATTATATATTACAAATTATATTATATATTATAAAACATTCATAATATATAATTTTTTTATTGTTAATAATTTTTTTTAAACTCTTACTTCCTATTTTCAACACCAAACAAAATTCCAATATGGATTTATTTTGCAGTAAGATATCAGTTTTTGGGTAAACCGATATTGGATAAGTAAAATTTTAAATTTAATAAATTTACTTTTAAATCATTTAATTTTAAAAAATTCAAAAAAATAATTTTAAAATAATTGTTTATTTATTTTGCTCCCTCTTGTTTCATATTAAGAGACACGTTAATAATTCAATTACCCATATAAATTAGTATTCTAAGTCTTACATTTGTTCATTAAATTGCAAGATTCATGTTGAGAAATATCTCTCATGTTGAGAAATAGCTCCCATGTAGTGAGAGTTGTATTTCAAATCATGCTTATTACAATAGATGTCACGAGTCTCCTATAGGCCATGTTTGCTTGAATGGAATAGAATGGAAAGAAAGTCATTCCATTCGTTTGGTTTGTTAAAATGCAATAGAATAGTGATTCCATTGGAATGGGGATTCCACCATTTTAGTTGAATGGGCATTCCATCCAAAAACCAATGGAATGACCTGCCATTCAGAACTAAAATTTATATTCCATAAATACCCTCATATGCTCCAATCCCATTCCAAAAATACCCTCCTTTCAAAAATAATATATTATTATTATATATTATATTAATGATATATAAATATTATATATATTATTATATATTATATTATTTTATAATATATATATATTATATTATTATATAAATAATATATAATATATATAATAGTATATATTACATTATATATTATATATATTATATTATATAATATATATAATATTAATATATCATATAATATATATAATATTATATATATAATATATTAATATATAATATTATATATATAATATTAATATATTAATATATATATTATATTATATTATATATATTTATATATATTATATAATATATATATTATTATATATATTATATATTATTTAATATATTAATAATATATATAAAAAAATGTTAGTTATTTGTTGACAGTTTTTAACTGTCATAAATCCTTAACAGTTAAAAACTGTCAACAAATAACTATTAAGAAAACCATATTTTCTTGTAGACTTGTAGTGGTTATTTGGCATCTAACCAGATATCTGGCATAACTAGCATTAAGGTTGCGTTTGTTATAAGGGATTGGATTAATCTCAATCCAATCTCATGTTTATGATCTACACGGGATTGAATTTCTCCAATCCCATGTAGATAAATGGTCTTACTCTGATGGGACTATTTAGTCCCACCTCAAGGGCTGGGCCAATATTTAGTCTCTACCTTTCGTTATACTTTTGTTTTAGGGCCTGTTTGATTTTTTCACTGAACACTTAATGACACTTAATCTGTGTCATTAAGTTGTTTCGTTTGATTTTTTAAGTTATAAAATCACTGAATGAGCTCCTAAAACCACTTGTTATGAAAAGTGATTTTTTTCACTTTTCACTTAATGAAAAATAACTAAAATACATATCAATTTATTACTTCCAAATTTATCCTTACAAATCTTATTTATTTTTAGTTTTCTCTTCCCTCACACCACTTAACCATATTACTATATATTTTTTCTTCTTACTATTTAAAAAACTTTAGCAGCCACTTTCAAAAATAAAATAAAAATTAATAGAGATATAGGTTTTATTATAAATATGTTATTATATTATTATTCCACATATATAGTATAAATATTGTACATATTATTAGTGGCTGACTCTAATCTATTGTTATTTCTTAAACTAAATTTCAATTAACTTGTTCATTTATATTCTAAAGGTTATATTTAATATGGTAGTTTTTTTTATTTTTTATTTTTTATAACAAATTTGTAATTATATTATTAAATTACTCTTTAGTTGTTTTTATTATATTAAAATATAAATATATAACAAATGATAGTTGAAAGGGCATAAATGTAAAAGGGTTTATTTTAAGATATTTTAAACTTAAATAAACAAACAACTTATCACTTATATTAAGTTTTCAGTGAAAAAAAACAAACATGTTTTCCAGTTTCAGTTTTCAGTCACTATATTCAATTTTCAGTACAATTCAGCACTGTTCAGTCTTCAGATGAAAAATCAAACGCAACCTTAGTTAATGCAATGCAATGCAAAGTACAAAACAAGCTAAGCATTATATATTCTAACACATTTTAAACTCCTAATACTATGCAATACAAGGTACCAAACAAGCTCTAAGAGTTGTACGTGCTAAAACACTATCTCAGGTGATTCCAATATATTACACCATTTTAATAGTAAAAGAGTATCTTTATAGAATATGTTTACAATGAATTTTTTTTTTTTCAGTCTAATATTTTCTACACCAAATCGGTGTAAAGAACATCTTTGAAGAATATTTTACAACAACTACTTATACAATATTAATTCATTTATATTAGTTAATTTATACAATATTGATTAATTTATTTGACCTAACTGTGTTCATCTGCTCCTTCATCTACCACCAAATGTGGAAAAAATTCTTCATATTCCACTTCAACTTTCTAAACCTTCTTTTATAAAAGCAGGTTTCAACTTCTAACCAAGCCTATAGGGGCACAAAGTAAGAGAGTTCACATTTGGAAAAACATCCGACAATGTCCCCAGGAAATATTTCATCACTTTAATAAGTTCAACTAACTTCAGTGAGTTTGTCGTCAGCATTTTAATTGCATTTACCATAACGAAATTTTGAAAATGTGGCTGAAAAGACCTAAAGATTCAAGCTAAAGGTTCTTCAAATTTTAAAATATTGTGTGGTGATTAGTGAAGTTTGAGTCAGTAAATCAGGTTAGGTCGAGCTGCCCGATCAGCTCGATGGCCCCTAGAGCAAAATTTTAGTTTACTGTTTTAATTTATTCGTTAGAGGATTTCTATTGAGAAGTTATTAAAGAAAATAATAACAATAATAAAAATAATGGATTTAGGTTTTTTAGGATAGAGGCTAGATGCATAGTTTATTTTGATACGAGTGATTTGATTTAATATCTTATCGTAAAAGAGAAAAGAAGTCAATTTTTTTGAGTAAAATTTAATTACACAATTTTTTTTTTTTTTGATATACCACATGTGATGATATGGATTTGAACCTCAGACATTGTCAGATTGAATGAATGCTCTTACCAATAAGTTACATCTGACAATAATAATTACACAATGTATTTTAAATAATATTTTCTAAAACCAAGAACTACGTGTATCACATGGTTGGCACACTAGTATATTTGTATTTACATGTGTAAGACCATACTACACGACAAACTTTAGTTTGTTGAAAAGCTTAAATGAGCCACTAGCATGGCATTAATTAGGTTAGTTTGTATAAGAATAGAATGAGATATTGAATTTTTTAGTCTATCAAATGGAGGAGAGCGATTGAGGGAAGCTTTCTACCTACCTACATTGACCTGCCTTTGGTTCATATTTCACAATTGTTTAATGTATCTCGTGTCTTTACCCAAATATTGAATGTCAGTATGTGTAGAGCTAATCATCTAATTAAGAATTAGATGGAGATGGGGAACGTGGAATGAAGGAGCAGATGAACACAGTTAGGTCAAAGAAATTAATTAATATTGTATAACTTAACTAATATAAATTAATTAATATTGTATAAATAATTGTTGTAAAATATTCTTCAAAGATGTTCTTTACACCGATTTGGTGTAGAAAATATTAGAGTGAATAAAAAATTCATTGTAAACATATTCTATAAAAATACTCTTTTAATATTAAAATGGTGTAATATATTGGAATCACCTTAGATAGTGGTTTAGCACAACTCTTAGGGCTTTTTTGGTACCTTGTATTGCATAATATTAGAAGTTTAAAATGTATTAGAATATATAATGCTTAGCTTGTTTTGTACTTTGCATTGCATTGCATTAACCAAAACGAAAGTATAACGAAAGGCGGAGACTAAATATTGGCCCAGCCCTTGAGGTGGGACTAAATAGTCCCATCATAGTAAGACCATTTATCTACATGGGATTGGATAAATATGAGATTAAATCCAATCCCGTGTAGACCATAAATATGAGATTGGATTGAGATTAATCCAATCCCTTATAACAAACGCAACATTAATGCTAGTTATGCCAGATATCTGGTTAGATGCCAAATAACCACTATAAGAAAATTTGGTTTTCATTACAATTATTTGTTGACAGTTTTTAACTGTTAAGGATTTATGACAGTTAAAAACTATCAACAAATAACTAACATTTTTTTTAATATATTAATATATCAAATAATATAAATAATATACATATATAATATATATAATGATATAATATATATGCATATATATATATATATATATATATTATATAATACATATAATACATATATATATATATTATAATATAATATAATATATATATTATATATTATATATATTATACTATATTATTAGATATTATATATATATATTATTATACGTATTATATATAATATATATATATATGTATAAATATTTTATTATTATATATATTATATATTTATATTATATATTATTTAATATATTAATAATATATATAAAAAAATGTTAGTTATTTGTTGACAGTTTTTAACTGTCATAAATTCTTAACAGTTAAAAACTGTCAACAAAGTTAAAAACTGTCAAGAATTTATAACAATTAAAAACTATCAACAAATAACTGTGAAGAAAACCATATTTTCTTGTAGTGGTTATTTGGCATCTAACCAGATATTTGTCATAACTAGCATTAAGGTTGCGTTTGTTATAAGGGATTGGATTAAACTCAATCCAATCTCATGTTTATGGTCTATACGGGATTGGATTTCTCCAATCCCAAGTAGATAAATGGTCTTACTCTGATGGGACTATTTAGTCCCACCTCAAGGGTTGGGCCAATATTTAGTCTCTGCCTTTCGTTATACGTTTGTTTTAATTAATGCAATGCAAAGTACAAAACAAGTTAAGCATTATATATTCTAATACATTTTAAATTCCTAATACTATGCAATACAAGGTACCAAACAAGCCCTAAGAGTTGTGCTAAACCACTATCTTAGGCGATTCCAATATATTAAACCATTTTAATATTAAAAGAGTATTTTTATAGAATATGTTTACAATGATTTTTTTTTTCACCCTAATATTTTCTACACCAAATCAGTGTAAAGAACATCTTTGAAGAATATTTTACAACAATTATTTATACAATATTAATTAATTTATATTTGTTAACTTATACAATATTAATTAATTTCTTTGACCTAACTGTGTTCATCTGCTCCTTCATTCCACGTTCCCCATCTCCATTTAATTCTTTATTAGATGATTAGCAGTACACATACTGACATGCTAACATAGAGATGAGGTTGCTAGCGATGCTGAAATATACTTCGCTGTAGATAAGAATCTAGTTCTTGGACGATTAGCTGTACACGTAGAGATAAGGTTGCTAATTAACAATGCTGGTATCTACTTCTCGCTGGATAAGCAAGGCCATGTTGTCCACTTGTCGGACAAGTTAGAGAATATGAATGACGACAGGTAACATCAATATCATCTACCACCAAATGTGGAAAAAATTCTTCATATTCCACTTCAACTTTCTAAACCATCTTTTATGAAAGCATGTTTCAACTTCTAACCAAGCCTATAGGGACACAAAGTAAGAGAGTTCACGTTTGGAAATACATCCAACAATGTCCCCAGGAAATATTTCATCACTTTAATAAGTTCAACTAACTTTAGTGAGTTTATCATCAGTTTTCTAATTGTATTTACCAGAATGAAATTTTGAAAATGTGGCTGAAAAAACCTAAAGATTTAAGCTAAAGGTTCTTCAAATTTTGAAATATTGGGATGTGATTAGTGAAGTTTGAGTCAGTAAATCGGGTTAGGTCGAGCTGCCCGATCAGCTCGATGGCCCCTAGAGCAAAATTTTAGTTTGCTGTTTTATTTTATTCATTAGAGGATTTCTATTGAGAAGTTATTAAAGAAAATAATAACAATAATAAAAATAATGGATTTAGGTTTTTTAGGATAGAGGCTAGATGCATAGTATTTTTTGATACGAGTGAATTTGATTTAGTATCTTATCGTAAAAGAGAAAAGAAGTCAAATTTTTTGAGTAAAATTTAATTACACTATATTTTTTTTTCTTTTGAAATACCACATGTGATGATATGGATTTGAACCTGAGACATTATTATAATGAATGAATGCTCTTACCAATAAGTTACATATGGCAACAATAATTACACAATGTATTTTAAATAAATTCTTTTTTTAAACCAAGCACCACGTGTATCACATGGTTGGCAGACCGCACAGTAGTATATTTGTATTTTCATGTGTAAGACCATACTAAATTACAAACTTTAGTTTATTGAAAAACATAAATGGGCCACTAGCATGGCATTAATTAGGTTAGTTTGTATAAGAATAGAAATGAGAAATTGAATATTTTAGCCTATCAAATGGAGGAGAGCGATTGAGGGAAGCTTTCTACCTGCCTACATTGACCTGCCGTTGGTTCATATTTCACAATTGTTGAATGTATCTCGTGCCTTTACCCAAATATTGAATGTCAGTATGTGTAGAGCTAATCATCTAATTAAGAATTTGATGGAGATGGGGAACATGGAATGAAGGAGCCGATGAACACAGTTAGGTCAAAGAAATTAATTAATATTGTATAATTTAACTAATATAAATTAATTATTGTATAAATAATTGTTGTAAAATATTCTCCAAAGATGTTCTTTACACCGATTTGGTGTAGAATATTAGAGTGAAAAAAAAAAAAAAATTCCATGTAAACATATTCTATAAAAATACTCTTTTAATATTAAAATGGTGTAATATATTGGAATCGCCTAAGATAGTGGTTTAGCACAGCTCTTATGGCTTGTTTGGTACCTTGTATTGCATTGTATTAGGAGTTTAAAATATAGTAGAATATATAATGCTTATCATGTTTTGTACTTTGCATTGCATTGCATTAACTAAAACAAAAGTATAATGAAAGGTAGAGACTGAGTAATGGCCCAACCCTCGAGGTGGGACTAAATAGTCCCATCAGAGTAAGACCATTTATCTACATGGGGTTAGAGAAATCAAATCCCGTGTAGACCATAAACATGAGATTGGATTGAGATTAATCCAATCCCTTATAACAAATGCAACCTTAATGCTAGTTATGCCAGATATCTGGTTAGATGCCGAATAACCACTACAAAAAAAATATGGTTTTCTTGAAAGTTATTTGTTGACAGTTTTTAGCTATTATAAATTCTTGACAGTTTTTAACTTTGTTGACAATTTTTAACTGTTAAGGATTTATGACAGTTAAAAACTGTCAACAAATAACTAACATTTTTTTATATATATTATTAATATATTATATATATTTATATATATTGTATTATCTAATATATACTGTATATATATATATATATATATATAAATGTATATGTCTATATATTATATATTTATATTATATATTATGTATTATCTAATATATACTGTGTATATATATATATATGTATATGTCTATATATTATATTATTATATATATTATATATTTATATTATATATTATTTAATATATTAATAATATATATAAAAATATGTTAGTTATTTGCTGACAGTTTTTACCTGTCATAAATCCTTAACAGTTAAAAACTGTCAAGAATTTATAACAGTTAAAAACTGTCAAGAAAACCATATTTTCTTGTAGTGGTTATTTGGCATCTAACCAGATATCTGGCATAACTAGCAGTAAGGTTGTGTTTGTTATAAGGGATTGGATTAATCTCAATCCAATCCCATCCAATCTCATGTTTATGGTCTACACGAGATTGGATTTCTCCAATCCCATGTAAATAAATGGTCTTACTCTGATGGGACTATTTAGTCCGATCTCAAGGGTTAGGCCAATATTTAGTCTCTGCCTTTCGTTATACTTTTGTTTTAGTTAATGCAATGCATTGCAAAGTACAAAACAAGCTAAGCATTATATATTCTAATACATTTTAAACTCCTAATACTATGCAATACAAGGTACCAAACAAGCCCTAAGAGTTGTGCTAAACCACTATATTAGGTGATTCCAATATATTACACCATTTTAATATTAAAAGAGTATTTTTATAGAATATGTTTACACTGAATTTTTTTCACTCTAATATTTTCTATACCAAATCGGTGTAGAGAACATCTTTGATGAATATTTTACAACAATTATTAATACAATATTAATTAATTTATATTAGTTAAGTTATACAATATTAATTAATTTCTTTGACCTAACTCTGTTCATCTGCTACTTCATTCCATGTTCCCCATCTCCATCTAATTCTTAATTAGATGATTAGCTGTACACATACTGACATACTAACATAGAGATGAGGTTGCTAGCGATGCTGAAATCTACTTCGCTGTAGATAAGAATCTAATTCTTGGACGATTAGCTGTACACGTAGAGATAAGGTTGCTAATTAACAATGCTGGTATCTACTTCTCGGTGGATAAGCAAGGCCATGTTTTCCACTCATCGGACAAGTTAGAGAATATGAATGACGACAGGTAACATCAATATCATCTACCACCAAATGTGGAAAAAATTCTTCATATTCCACTTCAACTTTCTAAACCTTCTTTTATGAAAGCAGGTTTCAACTTCTAACCAAACCTATAGGGGCACAAAGTAAGAGAGTTCACGTTTGGAAATACATCCAACAATGTCCCCATGAAATATTTCATCACTTTAATAAGTTCAACAAACTTCATTGAGTTTATTGTCAGTTTTTTAATTGTATTTACCAGAATGAAATTTTGAAAATGTGGCTAAAAAAACCTAAAGATTTAAGCTAAAGGTTCTTCAAATTTTGAAATATTGGGATGTGCTTAGTGAAGTTTGAGTCAGTTAATCGGGTTAGGTTGAGCTGCCTGATCAGCTCGATGGCCCCTAGAGCAAAATTTTAGTTTACTGTTTTAATTTATTCGTCAGAGGATTTCTATTGAGAAGTTATTAAAGAAAATAATAACAATAATAAAAATAATGGATTTAGGTTTTTTAGGATAGAGGCTAGATGCATAGTATATTTTGATACGAGTGAATTTGATTTAATATCTTATCGTAAAAGAGAAAAGAAGTCAATTTTTTTGAGTAAAATTTAATTACACTATTTTTTTTTTTTGAAACACCACATGTGATGATATGGATTTGAACCTGAGACATTATCAGAATGAATGAATGCTCTTACCAATAAGTTACATATGGCAATAATAATTACACAATGTATTTTAAATAATATTTTTTTTAAACCAAGCACCACGTGTATCACATGGTTGGCACACTAGTATATTTGTATTTACATGTGTAAGACCATACTCCATGACAAACTTTAGTTTATTGAAAAGCATAAATGTGCCATTAGCATGGCATTAATTAGGTTAGTTTGTATAAGAATAGAAATGAGAAATTAAATTTTTTAGTCTATCAAATGGAAGAGAGCGATTGAGGGAAGCTTTCTACCTGCCTACATTGATATGCCGTTGGTTCATATTTCACAATTGTTGAATGTATCTCGTGTCTTTACCCAAATATTGAATGTCAGTATGTGTACAGCTAGTCATCTAATTAAGAATTTGATGGAGATGGGGAACATGGAATGAAGGAGCAGATGAACACAGTTAGGTGAAAGAAATTAATTAATATTGTATAAGTTAGCTAATATAAATTAATTAATATTGTATAAATAATTGTTGTAAAATATTCTTCAAAGATGTTCTTTACACCGATTTGGTGTAGAAAATATTAGAGTGAAAAAAAAAAATTCAGTGTAAACATATTCTATAAAAATACTCTTTTAATATTAAAATGGTGTAATATATTGGAATCGCCTAAGATAGTGGTTTAGCACAACTCTTATTGCTTGTTTGATACCTTGTATTGCATAATATTAGGAGTTTAAAATGTCGTAGAATATATAATGCTTAGCTTGTTTTGTACTTTGCATTGCATTGCGTTAACTAAAACAAAAGTATAATGAAAGGCAGAGACTAAATATTGGCCCAGCCCTCGAGGTGGGACTATATAGTCCCATCAGAGTAAGACCATTTATCTACATGGGGTTGGAGAAATCCAATCCCATGTAGACCATAAACATGAGATTGAATTGAGATTAATCCAATCCCTTATAACAAATGCAACCTTAATGCTAGTTATGCCAGATATTTGGTTAGATGCCAAATAACCACTACAAAAAAATATGGTTTTCTTAATAATTATTTGTTGACAGTTTTTAACTTTGTTGACAATTTTTAACTGTTAAGGATTTATGACAGTTAAAAACTGTCACCAAATAACTAACATTTTTTTATATATATTATTAATATATTAAATAATATATAATATAATTATATAATATATATAATAATATATAATATAATATATATACATATACATATATATATTATATATAATACATATAATAATATATATATATTATATATATATATTATATATTATATATTATATATATTTATATACATTATATTATAAAATATATATATGTATTATATATATAATATATATATATATGTATATGTCTATATATTATATTATTATATATATTATATATTTATATTATATATTATTTAATATATTAATAATATATATAAAAAAATGTTAGTTATTTGTTGACAGTTTTTAACTGTCATAAATCCTTAACAATTAAAAACTGTCAAGAAAACCATATTTTCTTATAGTGGTTATTTGGCATGTAACCAAATATCTGGCATAACTAACAGTAAGGTTGTGTTTGTTATAAGGGATTGGATTAATCTCAATCCAATCTCATGTTTATGGTCTACACGGGATTAGATTTCTCCAATCCCATGTAGATAAATGGTCTTACTCTGATGGGACTATTTAGTCCCACCTCAAGGGCTGGGCCAATATTTAGTCTTTGCCTTTCGTTATACTTTTGTTTTAGTTAATGCAATGCATTGCAAAGTACAAAACAAGCTAAGCATTATATATTCTAATACATTTTAAACTCCTAATACTATGCAATACAAGGTACCAAACAAGCCATAAGAGTTGTGCTAAACCTGTATCTTAGGTGATTCCAATATATTACACCATTTTAATATTAAAAGAGTATTTTTATAGAATATGTTTACACTGAATTTTTTTTTTCACTCTAATATTTTCTACACCAAATCGGTGTAGAGAAGATCTTCGAAGAATATTTTACAACAATTATTTATACAATATTAATTAATTTATTTTTGTTAAGTTATACAATATTAATTAATTTCTTTGACCTAACTGTGTTCATCTGCTACTTCATTCCACGTTCCCCATCTCCATCTAATTCTTAATTAGATAATTAGTTGTACACATACTGACATACTAACATAGAGATGAGGTTGCTAGCGATGCTGAAATCTACTTCGTTGCAGATAAGAATCTAATTCTTGGACGATTAGCTGTACACGTAGAGATAAGGCTGCTAATTAACAATGCTGGTATCTACTTCTCAGTGGATAAGCAAAGCCATGTTGTCCACTCGTCAGACAAGTTAGAGAATATGAATGACGACAGGTAACATCAATATCATCTACCACCAAATGTGGAAAAAATTCTTCATATTCCACTTCAACTTTCTAAACCTTCTTTTATGAAAGCAGGTTTCAACTTCTAACCAAGCCTATAGGGGCACAAAGTAAGAGAGTTCACATTTGGAAATACATCCAACAATGTCCCCAGGAAATATTTCATCACTCTAATAAGTTCAACTAACTTCAGTGAGTTTATCGTCAGCTTTTAATTGTATTTACCATAACGAAATTTTGAAAATGTGGCTGAAAAGACCTAAAGATTCAAGCTAAAGGTTCTTCAAATTTTAAAATATTGTGTGGTGATTAGTGAAGTTTGAGTCAGTAAATCGGGTTAGGTCGAGCTGCCCGATCAGCTCGATGGCCCCTAGAGCAAAATTTTAGTTTACTGTTTTAATTTATTCGTTAGAGGATTTCTATTGAGAAGTTATTAAAGAAAATAATAACAATAATAAAAATAATGGATTTAGGTTTTTTAGGATAGAGGCTAGATGCATAGTATATTTTGATACGAGTGAATTTGATTTAGTATCTTATCGTAAAAGAGAAAAGAAGACAATTTTTTTAGTACAATTTAATTACACAATTTTTTTTTTTTTTTTTTTTTTTAAAGTAACACATGTGATGATAGAGATTTGAACCTGAGACATTATCAGATTGAATGAATGCTCTTACTAGCAAGTTACATTAGGCAATAATAATTACACAATGTATTTTAAATAATATTTTTTTTAAACCAAGCACCATGTGTATCACATGGTTGGCACACTAGTATATTTGTATTTACATGTGTAAGACCATACTACACAACAAACTTTAGTTTGTTGAAAAGCATAAATGAGTCAAGAGCATGGCATTAATTTGGTTAGTTTTCGTAGCAGTTCGAATTATACCAATGACAAAAAGCTTAAAAAAAAAATCTATTCTAAATAGGTGGATAGATAGATAAGATAAAAAAGAAATGAGAAATTGCATTTATTAGTCTATCCAATGGAAGAGAGCGATTGAGGTAAGCTTTCTACCTGCGTACTTTGACTTGCCTTTCTCGGTTCATATTTCACAATTGTTGAATGTATCTCATGTCTTTACCCGAATATTGAAGGTTATTTGGCATCTAACCAATCATCTGGCATTAAGGGTGTGTTTGCTACAAGGGATTGGACTGGGATTGGACTAATCTCAGTCCAATCCTATGTTTGTGGTCTATACCGGATTGAATTTCTCTAATCTCGTGTAGACAAATAGTCCCACCTCAAAGGTTGGGACAATATTTAGTCCCTGCCTTTTGTTATACTTTTGTTTTTTGTTTTTAATTAAATTATTTATATATAAAATATTAAATTTATTTAATCCATTTTGAAAGCAATAATTTATTATATTTTATTTCTTTTTATTATTAATATATTTTATTCTAACATTTTAATTTTTTTAATATAAATTAAAAAATAATAAATGTTATTTTATTTAAAATTAATTTTAAATAATTTTAAAAATAAATTCAAAAAAATGTAATATATATATATATATATTTTTAACCAAATTTAGTCTAAAATAAATTTATATTGATTTAATGTAATTTTCTGTCATGTTTTTTGTTATATTCATACAAATGCACTAGTTTCATGCACGTGAACATGTTATTCTTTTACAAATGCACTAGTTTCATACACATGAAAAGAGTAGGTGAAATTTCCCTTAAGTAGTAGTGCAAAATATACTTAGAGGGGGGGTGAATAGGTATAGACTCAAATTCTTCCAATATTAAAAATAAAGCGGAATATAACAAAGAAAATGCACACTTGATTAGATTTAACAAATGAATTGATTTCACTAATACAAGAGTTAATCAATTTACAAGATATGCAATCAATGTAAGATATGGAAGATAAAGAAAAGTAAAACAAAAATGAACACAAAGTATTTTTTACGTGGTAAAACCTCAATGAGGAAACATCCACAGGTTGATACCACAACCACCGGCAAAGCAATCCACTATGTGAAAAAGGACTTACACACTCAAGCTACTAACTCATGATATCCGCTCAAGCTATCAACTCCTAATCTACCCTCGGGCTAGTGAATCACCAAGCCTACTTTGTTAGTGAAATTTCCCTTAATGTAGTAGTGAAATATACCTAGAGAGGGGGTGAATAGGTATAGGCTCCAAATTCTTCCAATTAAAAATAATGCGGAAAATTACAATGCAAAATGCACACTTGATAAGATTTAGCAAATGAATTGATTTCACTAAGACAAGAGTTAATCAATTTACAAGATGTGCAAACAATGTAATATATGGAAGATAAAAGAAAGTAAAGCAAAATTGAACACAATGATTTTAACGTGGTAAAACCTCAATGAGGAAACATCCACGGGTTGATACCACAACCACCGGCGAAGCAATCCACTATGTGAAAAAGGACTTACACACTCAAGCTATCACTCATGATATCCGCTCAAGCTATCAACTCCTAATCTACCCTCGGGCTAGTGAATCACCAAGCCTACTTCCTATCCGAGATGTGTCCTACACTTCTAGAAAGCAACTTCCTATCCAAGACGCTCACGTCTCTAGGAAGATTTCGTGCTTAGCTATCTGGATCACAAAGATCCTAGTTAAGCTCTCCTAGCTCAACCATCCAGAGTACCACACTCCTAGCTAAGACTTTTGCTTGACTATCCGGACCACATGTCCTAGTCAAGACTTCCTTGCTCTATCCACAAAGCTTCACTCACTTTGCTAGAGACTTCAACCTAATGCAAGGCTATGATCTAAAGTGATGCAAATGATGCAAGCACAATCAAATTAAGCTAGATGATCAATCAAGCAAATGTACATGTTCAATGATAGTCTAGAATTTGCTTTCAACACACAATCACAAAAATTATCTAGAAATCAATACATGTAAAACAATAAGAACAAGGTATGAATATTCAATATATCACACTAAAAACCTAGTTCTTAGATCATGAAATAAAACATAGAAAATAACATGAAGCACATCACTCATATATTTTCTAGAATCAATTTCATGATAAATCAAGTTTAGCACATAAATGTTCAAGACTAATCACAAAACTAAATCTCAATTAACAAATGATCAAATAACCCTAGCATGTGATCTAACATACTTCTCAACAAATTTCATCAATCAAATGGAAAGAATCAATAGATGATCAAAGATGAAATTGAAAAAGAAGAAGTTGAAACATACAAACTGACCACGGACTGGAAATGGACCAGCTGAGAAAAATTCCGAAGTCAACTGCCTCTGGAAATACTTGGGATTTGTAGCTCTCTTCGAGACCAACAATTTTGGTTTTTGAATCGAATGATTTCGAGTTCGTATGAGAGAGATATGATCAAAACAAGTAAACAAAAATTGTAGAAAAACTGATGCGAGAATGATCAAGTGTTCTTAAAAATTACATAAGTGTGGGGGGAAGGAGGTTAGCTTAAAAGGAGGGAAAAGGAGAGATTTTCAGAGCGAATCACGTGCTGCCACATCACCACCCCATGGGGGGCGTGTGGGGCCCACGGGAGCAGAGGGCTCCCTTGCCCGTGGGGCCCACGGCCTCCCACACGGGCTAGCCAAGTGGCCACACGTGATTCCCACTTCTCTCGCGTGCTCCCTTGGTTCGTCGGCCCATATCTTGAGCATACGACCTCCGATTTTGAATCTGTTTTCGGATTATGAACCATAACTCCCTCACGCACGACTACGACTACTCAACTTTGAAAAATGGTTGAGAAATCATCTCGGAATCCGATGATGAAGACAACACATCAAATGAGAACGAAAAGTAGCATAGTCAACTTGTTTGGACTCGAAACCTTATGAATGAGTAACCGAAACGACCGGAACTCAATAAGGCATTAAATAAGAATATGTTCAAGTCCTAAACACAAAATATGGAAACAAATAAACACATATTCACACAAATATGCCATATCAAAGAGATAGTCACAAAGCATGCAATTTCACAATGTTTGTCAATACAAGATCAATGCATGAGCATGCTATGAAGTGTGTGAATGTGTTATACCAAATGTTTGAACCACGATGCAGGGACACACATGTATGAATTGTGTGTGTGTGCGCTTACGCCTTGCAAGAGGGTGGAAGTCAAGATTTACCTTTGACGTTTTTCACCTCTTGAAGACGACTTTTGCACTAGACGTTGCTCTTCACTCTTTAAGCTTCCTTTCTTCAAATAATGTCCTAAGCAACAACTAATACAATCATAGAGTGTTTTGCAATGGAATTAAGCCAATACAAATCATAAACCTTACAGTTAGGATTCCCATATCTTGATTGGCTTATTTCGTGGACAAACCACATGATGGGGTTGATTGTGTAAGGGTAGTTTAGGCGATTGATCTTCAAGTTCGAAGGCCCTTCCAAAACCTCAAGGGACAAGCACGCCAAAGGTATAATTTCTAGTGCTTGATTTTCGTTGAAGAGATTTAGTTAGCACTTACACACTTAGCATACTTGCTCTTGTGTGCATACTCTTCACATGTCACTTTACACACTAGCACTTTGTTTGATATCTTGTTGTGTGTATATGTGCTTAGTAATTCATTTCCCGATAGTGTTCAGAAACGTCCGCGCACGCACTAGAATGTGCTTGGTTTTACACGAAGACCGCCCACAGAGAATGCCCTTGGCTTCTCCTTGGTTTTCACCATTATTGGTGATCGACGGTTATGATCGGTGGCCTGACCGCCAAATGAAACCACCGTTTGCATCCAGAAGTGTCTGGAGCAATTCTACGGTCAAGATTGGTGGTCACGACCGCCGTTCGAAACCGCCGTTCGAAACCGCCGTTCATACTTGATCGATTTTAATCTCTCGAGTCGTAATCGGCGGTCACGAAACCACCGAATGAAACCGCCGTTGATGCTCTGTTCTTCACGGGCTCAATTCGGCGGTCGTAATTGGCCACCTGGCCACCGATTGAAACAGTCTAACGGTGCGTTTCAGGGGCAAACTTGTCTTTTCACATGCCCAATTCTTGATATCTATAAATATCTCACTTTCTCATGTTTTGAACAAGTTCTTAGCATCCTTAGAACCCTAAACTTTAAAGAGAGATTTTTGAGAAAAAATCACATCAAGAACTCACCTTTAAACACTCAAATCAAATCCCTTTTGCATCAAATTTCATATTGCATCTTCTATGTCTATATAGAATGCATTCATGATTGGATTTGCATCATCACAACTTGCTTGGTAAGATTTTGATTAAGTTCATCTTATTTTAGTATTTTTACTATCAAGCATATTCTCTTTTAATTTACTTGTATGTTTTTGATCATATGATAAATACAAGATTAGAGAATTAATTGTGATGAATTAATTGAGTGTTGTTTTGTGATAGCTATCTAGGTTTTGCTTAATCTTGATTAGCTAAGCTATTTGACATGTCATCTAGCTATTGATATCTAGGATTGAATTAATTGCATATTATTATCCTGGGTAAGCATTTAGAGTAACCTAGCTCTTAATTGCATTTTGAGTATTCATATATATTCACATAGGTTACAAAATCTCTTCTTAGAGAATTAAGTCTTGAGGCTAAGATTGCTTAGGCCTCAAGCAATTGGACTAGAGCCACTTTTAAAGGACTGCGTGGTAGAAGTGGGGGGTTATTGACCGGAGTGTTAGACGAGGTCTATATAGGTTGTAAACTCCATTTCAATTAGTGGATTTCGAGGTCTGAGTGTGGCACCCTAAACAGCCCGTGGTTTTTCCCAATGGTTGGGTTTCCACGTATACATCAAGTGTTATTTAAATTCCGCACTATATTACACTTGCTTGTATTTTTGACTTGCTAGGGGTATTTTCGTAAAATTGACTTGCATGCGAAAATTGGGTAATAAAGCTTAAAATCTATTCACCCCCCCCCCCCCCCCCCCCCCCCTCCTAGATTAATATTAGAACACGCCTTGAGTTATTAACAATTGGTATTAAAGCGGGTTCCTAGATATACTTAGGTGATCCTAGCTCATATTAGGTGTGTTTTGCATTTGTGTGATTTGTGCTCATTCATACATTTTGCATTCATTTGAATTCATTCATTACATACAATGAGTGGATACGGTGGCAACCATGAGGGTGCTTCAAGCACACATCATCCTCTCCTCATCGGTGTGAATTATGCCTCATGGAAAGGCAAGATGGAGGCGTATGTGTGCCAAATCCATGATAGGGCATGGATGGCTAATGAAGATGGGTATGCACCTCCTATGATGACTCCCACGGGTGGTGGAGAAGAAGTACTCAAGCCTAAGGCTTAGTGGTCACCTGAAGAGTTTGAGACTTCAAAATGGAATAGGAAGGCATGGCATGTTCTTCTATGTGCAGTGGATGAAAATCAGTACAAACTGATTCAGAAAACTAGGATAGCCAAGGAGGCATGGGATATCCTAGAGGTTGCACATGAAGGAACCGACGTCGTTAAGGACTCGAAGCTACAAGTCCTTCAAACGCAATTTGAGTTGCTTAAAATGGAGGAGGATGAGTGCTTCAATGACTTTGAAGTCAAGTTGATGGATACTGTAAATCAAAGCCATCAACTCGGTGATCCTTATTCAGATAGGAGAGTCAAGCAGAAAATTATGAGGTCTCTCCCCGCTAGGTTCGAATCAAACGTGACGGCTTTAGAGGAAAATAGCACATACAAGGATATGAAGCCGAGCGAGGTAATTGGAAGACTCCTTGCCTATGAATCTAGGAAGGCTCCTAGTATTTCACCTCCTAAAAAGCAAAAAGGAATTGCTTTGAATGCTTCCAAGGTTGTGAAGGAGGAAAAAGGAGACTCGGACGAAGACAAAGCATTGTTGCTAAGAAGATTCAAGAAATTCGTCAAGTTTGAGAAGAAAGGCTTTGGATCCAAAGGCCAAGACTTGAAGAAAAAAGCTCCCTTCAAGAGTTTTGAGCCTAGGCAAGAGCATAGTGAGAAGAAAGGGGTCCAATGCTATGAGTGTGGTGGTATAGGTCACATCTCACCAGATTGTGGGAACTTGAAGAACAAGATGGCAAAAGTGATGGCCACCACTTGGAGTGAAAGTGATGACTCCGGAAAAGGAGACAAGTCATCAAGTGATGATGAGCTTACCATCAACTACACGGCTTTTGGAGCCACTTGTGTAGATGACAAAGTTGTTGGTAAGAATGACTTGACAAGTGATCCCATAGAAGAAAAAGATGAAGAAGTAGCTCAAGAGAAGATAAGTGTAGCTACTCATTGGGATATGGCTCTCATTGACTCAAGAGACCAAGGTGAAGGTCTTAATGGAGGAAATGAGTCCATTAGTGAGAAAGAGAGTGGAGGAGAGAACTCAAGTGAAGATGACTCCTCATCTATCTCTACAAATGGAACGTAGAGAAAATGGATGTAAATGACTTTATAGTCAAGTGTGAAAGTTCTTTGAAGAAGAACAATAGAAAATTGAAGATTTTAGAGGATGAAAATCTAGAACTTTCAACACACAATGACCACTTAAGTAATCAAGTAGAGGCATCCAAGAAGATTGAAGACAAGCTAAGAGATGAGCTAGCTTTGTCTAAGAGGAATGAAGAAGGGTTAAAGAGAGAGCTTGATGAAGCTAAAGAGTCATTGTCTAGGATGACTACAAGCACCAAGAAACTTGACCACATTCTTGGTAGTGGAAAGAACCCTTGTGACAAGAGAGGTATTCGATATGGAGAAAGCAAGGAGATCACTACTCCAACCAAGACCGTCTTTGTCAAGAGTTTGGGCAAGATAGAAGCCTCGCCGGTGCACACTCCTAGGAAGAAAATTGATCTAGGACAATGTTCAAGAAGTGCACAAGTGAAGGAAGCTCCAAAGAGACAACCTCAAGCTCAAAAAGTTCCTTAACCAAACTTCCCTAAAGCTCATATTCATCAAGGGAAGAGACCAATCATGCAAAATGGAACAAGGAAGCAAGCTAGACCGGTTCAACAACAAAGAAGATTTGAACCCGCTCAACCACAAAGTCATGGGAAGGCTCCTATGCATGCACAAGGACATGGTATGAATTCTAAATTTATCCCTACATGTCACTGTTGTGGTATTAATGGTCACATTAGACCAAATTGCTTTCATTTTATTAAATTATGTAGAATCAAAAGCATGATTGAAAAGAGAATGACAAGAGCTAGAATGCATGCTAATAGGAAGGAAAATACTCATATTCATGATCCTATTAATTCTAGAACTCTTGAACCCTTAACCACTAGGAGGAAAAAAGTTATATCTATGTGGGTAAGGAAAAATGAACCCGCTTGCTACGCGACTAACAAGTCTCAAATAGGTTCATCCAAGTCAAATGGACTTGGGAGGTCTATAAGACCTCATGACCTTCATTGATGAAGGTTGGTATTGACCCCATAAGGGGATCTCAAGCAAAGAGAGCTATTGCATACTTGTTGCATGCAAATATTTGAAAAATCTTATGCTTCTTTGTTGATTGCTTGAGCAAGCTTGGTTGTACATATGTATATATGTTTTAAATTCAATAAGTGTGAACCTTGCTTATCTACAATCCATATCATATTTATGTTCAAACATGCATTTTTGGACTAGGAGATTTACTTAGAAAATATGATTTGAATGACCTATAGTTATCTCCATGACATGATGATTCTTAATGACATGCTTAAAAATTGAAAAGCGTGAGTTGTTTTTATATCATGCTAATGACATATGAAAAGCATGAAATTCAAATAACTTGCTCAAATGAAAAAGCATGAATTGATGATTGAAATTTTTAAATGCAAATCTTGTGTGAAAAAGCTTATGAGACTTTAAATGAATAAAGGATCTTGTATCCATTCAAATGAATTTATATTCCAAATTGTCTCTCTTTCTTTATTGGTTGAACATGGCTACTATCATACGGATACCATCCGGAAAAATCGAATAGGGTGCAAAGTCGCTCATGCCATGTTTCGCTTATAAAGATGGATATAGTTGCTCATAAATTAAAATCAATGAAAACTCTATATCCTTGCTTCTCTTATGACATTGGTGAAATTGGTTTGAATTCTTATTAGAAACCTTTGTCATTTGCTTTGCCAAATACCATTGTATTTTGGACTTGAATGCTACATGTCTTGTATGCAAAGCATTTTTTTGATTCACATATTTTATCAAAATAAATCTCCTTGTTTCTCTCCATTTGATAGAGTTTCATAAAGTGCATTTAATGATTATGCAAATGACTTGAATGCTATCATCTCTCTTTGCTAAGTGACCCGATTGGGGACTACTCCTTTGCCTATATCATGACAAAAAGGGGGAGTAGAATGGTGGTAAGGGGAGTTGCAAATTGTGGTAGCAATTGTGCATGTTGGGGAGACAACACATTGAGGGGGAGTAACCCTTTGAGGGGGAGGATTGCATTCATCAAACATTGTATGATGTTGTTTGTTGTACTTAATTTTCTAGAATGCAAATGCTTGTTTATGCTCTCACTTGATTCATCTCACATTTTACTTGAATTGGAAAGTATAGAAACTTTGCTTTCAGGGATTGATTGTTCTACTTGAGATTGAAGACTTCAAGATTACTTTTATATATCTCTTTGTAAGTAGAAAATCATAGTAGACCCATAGTTTCTATTATGTTGTGAGGAGTCAATGTGAGTGGTGGTTTTGTCACGAAATGGCCAAAGGGGGAGATTGTTAGGATTCCCATATCTTGATTGGCTTATTTTGTGGACAAACCACATGATGGGGTTGATTGTGTAAGGGTAGTTTAGGCGATTGATCTTCAAGTTCGAAGGCCCTTCCAAGACCTCAAGGGACAAGCACGCCAAAGGTATAATTTCTAGTGCTTGATTTTCGTTGAAGAGATTTAGTTAGCACACACACACTTAGCATACTTGCTCTTGTGTGTATACTCTTCACATGTCACTTTACACACTAGCACTTTGTTTGATATCTTGTTGTGTGTATATGTGCTTAGTAATTCGTTTCCCGATAGTGTTCGGAAACGTCCGCGCACGCACTAGAATGTGCTTGGTTTTACGCGAAGACCGCCCACGGAGAATGCCCTTGGCTTCTCCTTGGTTTTCACCATTATTGGTGATCGGCGGTTATGATCGGTGGCCTGCCACCAAATGAAACCACTGTTTGCATCCAGAAGTGTCTAGAGCAATTCTACGGTCAAGATCGGCGGTCACGACCACCGTTTGAAACCGCCGTTCATACCTCATCGATTTTAATCTCTCGGGTCGTAATCAGCGGTCACGAAACCACCGAATGAAACCGCCGTTGATGCTCTGTTCTTCATGGGCTCAATTCGACGGTCATAATTGGCCGCCTGGCCACCGATTGAAACCGCCGAACGGTGCGTTTCAGGGGCAAACTTGTCTTTTCACATGCCCAATTCTTGATGTCTATAAATATCTCACTTTCTCATGTTTTGAACAAGTTCTTAGCATCCTTAGAACCCTAAACTTTAAAGAGAGATTTTTGAGAAAAAATCACATCAAGAACTCACCTTTAAACACTCAAATCAAATCCCTTTTGCATCAAATTTCATATTGCATCTTCTATGTCTATATAGAATGCATTCATGATTGGATTTGCATCATCACAACTTGCTTGGTAAGATTTTGATTAAGTTCATCTTATTTTAGTATTTTTACTATCAAGCATATTCTCTTTTAATTTACTTGTATGTTTTTGATCATATGATAAATACTAGATTAGAGAATTAATTGTGATGAATTAATTGAGTGTTGTTTTGTGATAGCTATCTAGGTTTTGCTTAATCTTGATTAGCTAAGCTATTTGACATGTCATCTAGCTATTGATATCTAGGATTGAATTAATTGCATATTATTATCCTAGGTAAGCATTTAGAGTAACCTAGCTCTTAATTGCATTTTGAGTATTCATATATATTCACATAGGTTACAAAATCTCTTCTTAGAGAATTAAATCTTGAGGCTAAGATTGCTTAGGCCTCAAGCAATTGGACTAGAGCCACTTTTAAAGGCCCGCGTGGTAGAAGTGGGGGGTTATTGACCGGAGTGTTAGACGAGGTCTACATAGGTTGTAAACTCCATTTCAATTAGTGGATTTCGAGGTCCGAGTGTGGCGCACTAAACAGCCCGTGGTTTTTCCCAGTGGTTGGGTTTTCACGTATATATCAAGTGTTATTTAAATTCCGCACTATATTACACTTGCTTTTATTTTTGACTTGCTAGGGGTATTTTCGTAAAATTGACTTGCATGCGAAAATTGGGTAATAAAGCTTAAAATTTATTCACCCCCCCTCTAGATTAATATTAGAACACGCCTTGAGTTATTAACATACTTCATATCCGAGATGTGTCCTACACCTCTAAAAAGCAACTTCCTATCCAAGACGCTCACGTCTCTAGGAATATTTCTTGCTTGCCTATCTGGATCCTCCCGACCCTAGACAAGTCTCCCTTGCTTGATTATCCGAGTCCTCCCGACTCTAATCAAGACTTCCTTGCTCTGTCCACAAAGCTTCACTCACTTTGCTAGAGACTTCAACCTAATGCAAGGCTATGATCTAAGTGATGCAAATGATGCAAGCACAATCAAATTAAGCTAGATGATTAATCAAGCTAAATGTACATGTACAATGATAATCTAGAATATGCTTTCAACACACAAACACAAAATTATCTAGAAATCAAGACATGTAAATCAATAAGAACAAGGTATGAATATTCAATATATCACACTAAAAACCTAGTTCTTAGATCATGGAATTAAACCTAGAAAATAACATGAGGCACATCATGTATACATTTTCTAGAATCAATTTCGAACAAAATCAAGTTTAGCACATATATGTTCAAGAGTGAAACTAAATATAGCACGGTGTGTATAAAACTATCTAGAGGGGGGGTGAATAGATTTTACGCTTTTTACCCAATTTTTCGTGTTAGTCAAAATTACGAATTTACCCTCAAGATATATATAAACAAGCAAGTGTAATATGGTGCGGAAATTAAATCAACACTTGATTTTTACGTGGAAACCCTCACGGGAAAAACCACGGGCTATGTAAGTAAGCCACACTCGAACCTCGAATCCACTAAATGTGCAAACGATTACAACCTAATCCCGGAAGTAATCACACACCTACCTAATCCCGGTATGAGTGAACCTAGTCCAATTTACTTGCGATCTAAGCAACCTAATCCCGGTTGCTACACACAAGACTTACCTTCTCTAGAAGAGAATACAACCCCAAGTGAATATATGTGAAACTAAATATAGCACGGTGTGTATAAACCTATCTAGAGGGGGGGTGAATAGATTTTACGCTTTTTACCCAATTTTTCGTGTTAGTCAAAATTACGAATTTACCCTCAAGATAATATAAACAAGCAAGTGTAATATGGTGCGGAAATTAAATCAACACTTGATTTTTACGTGGAAACCCTCACGAGAAAAACCACGGGCTATGTAAGTAAGCCACACTCGAACCTCGAATCCACTAAATGTGCAAACGATTACAACCTAATCCCGGAAGTAATCACACACCTACCTAATCCCGGTATGAGTGAACCTAGTCCAATTTGCTTGTGATCTAAGCAACCTAATCCCGATTGCTACACACAAGACTTACCTTCTCTTGAAGAGAATACAACCCTAAGTGAATATGTGAAAATATCCAAAATGCAACATAGAGCAAGGGAAACCCTATATGCTTATCTAAGATGATTAATTTGCAATTAAGAACAATCCTAGATATCAAAACTAAATGACATGTCAATTAGTTAAGCTAATCAATATCAAGCACAAAACCTAATATGCTAGCACAATACAACTTCTCAAACATACATCATACTAATCTCAATTTTGTATCTAAAGCATACAAAATAACAATCAAGTAATTAATTGAGATTGCTAGATAAATTAAACACAAAATATGTAAGATATTAGTGAAAAGCTTACCAAGCAAAGTATGATGAAGAATCCATGCTAGATGACATCTAGATGATCTAAGATGATGCTAGATGATGATTGATGATCATGAAAAAGTGTTTGAGTGAATAAAAATGAGTTCTTGGAATTTTTCTTCTCTTTGTAAAATATCCTAAGTATGAAATCTGATATGAACTCTCTTGTCTGACCTAAAGTCAAAGTGTTATATATATAGGGGCCATAAGTGAAGTGAGGTCGTTTTGGAAAAACGCACTAAAAATATCTCTGTGGCTCGCCTGCCGCGGTTGCTCAACCGCGGCACTGTAGCCATGGCACAGCAAGGACGTTGCTGTCGCTCGACTGCCGCTGTCAAAAACCGCGGCACTGAAACCGCGGCGGGCGTCACAGCACAAAGCTTGATTTTCAAGCGACTCAAAACATGACTAAACGACATCGAAACCTTTCATATAATATACCGTTGGAAAGGTATGGCAGTATACTTTCTACTCCAATTAACAAAACATGATTTGGATAACTGTAGAAAAAGTTATGGTCATTTGAGTGACCAAAGGTCAGATTCGGATAACAGCTGTGATGCCCTGTTTTAGTGGTCACTTTGGAAATTTCAAAACTAATCCAAACGGTCATGAAATATTACGAATAATATACCGTTGGAAAGGTATGAGAGTCTAGTTTGTCCAGAATTTTACAAAACTCAATTTCAATCTTTTCATAAAAAGGTATGGTCACAAGACCATACAAAGGTCAATTTTGAAAACACTTAAAACCTTGAAATCCAATCTTTTGAAACTAGACACTTACTCCAAATAACCAAACCAAATCTAACACTTATCCAAGAGAAGAATGAGACCTTCTCAAGTGTTCAACCATCATGCTAAGACATGCACACCATCGTGCAAGCGCGGACGTTTCCGATCACACAAACGGAAACGAATTACACCACACTTAAGACTAACATACATGAAGTGCACGTGTGGGTATTGAATGCATCATAATGCCTATCATGTCATGGCATTTCATAGAACAAGATGCAATCAATTAAATGCAAGAAGAGATATTGAATAATCAATAAAGCACAATGCATACAAAATATAAACACAACATTCAAGAATAAGAGTTATGCATGTTGTGTGTGTGTGCAACTATATCTCTTCAAGGCAAAGTAAGCACTAGATATACCTTTGGTGCTTGTCCTCTTGAGGTCTTGGAAAGGGTCTTTGATCTTCAACAAATCACTTAGACTACCCTTACAACCAAACCCCAACTTGTGGTTTGCCCACGAAATAAGCCAATCAACAAAACGGGAATCCTTACAATATGTGAATATCCAAAATGCAACATAGAGCAAGGGAAACCCTATATGCTTATCTAAGATGATCAATATGCAATTAAGAACAATCCTAGATATCAAAACTAAATGACATGTCAATTAGTTTAACTAATCAATATTAAGCACAAAACCTAATATGCTAGCACAATACAACTTCTCAAACATTGAAATTCCCTTAAGCAATATAGTGTAAAATATACCTAGAGGGGGGGTGAATAGGTATTTACTCAAATTCTTCCAATATTAAAAATGATGCGGAATACAACAAAGAAAATGCACACTTGATTAGATTTAGCAAATGAATTGATTTCACTAATACAAGAGTTAATCAATTTACAAGATATGCAATCAATGTAAGATATGGAAGATAAAGAAAAGTAAAAACAAAAAATGAACACAAGTATTTTTTACGTGGTAAAACCTCAAAGAGGAAACATCCACGGGTTGATACCACAACCACTGGCAAAGCAATCCACTATATGAAAAGGACTTACACACTCAAGCTATCAACACATGATATCCGCTCAAGCTATCAACTCCTAATCTACCCTCGGGCTAGTGAATCACCAAGCCTACTTCCTATCCGAGATGTGTCCTACACCTCTAGAAAGCAACTTCCTATCCAAGACGCTCACGTCTCTAGGAAGATTTCGTGCTTAGCTATCCGGATCACAAAGATCCTAGTTAAGCTCTCCTAGCTCAACCATCCGGAGTACCACACTCCTAGCTAAGACTTTTGCTTGACTATCCGGACCACATGTCCTAGTCAAGACTCCCTTGCTCTTCACAAAGCTTCACTCACTTTGCAAGAGACTTCAACCTTATGCAAGGCTATGATCTAAAGTGATGCAAATGATGCAAGCACAATCAAATTAAGCTAGATGATCAATCAAGCAAAATGTACATGTTCAATGATAGTCTAGAATATGATTTCAACACACAATCACAAAATTATCTAGAAATCATGACATGCAAATCAATAAGAACAAAGGTATGAATATTCAATTTATCACACTAAAAACCTAGTTCTTAGATCATGAAACAAAACATAGAAAATAACATGAAGCACATCACACATATATTTTCTAGAATCAATTTCATGATAAATCAAGTTTAGCACATATATGTTCAAAACAAATCACAAAGCTAAAACTCAATTAACAAATGATCAAACAACCCTAGCAAGTGATCTAACATACTTCTCAACAAATTTTATCAATCAAATAGTAAGAATCAAGAGATGATCAAAGATGAAATAAAAAAAGAAGAAGTTGAAAATCAAACACTGACCACGTACTGAAAATGGATCAGCTGAGAAAAATGGTGAAGTCAGCTGCCTCTGGAAATGCTTGGGGTTTGTAGCTCTCTTCGAGACCAACAATTTTGGTTTTTGAATCGAATGATTTCGAGTTCGTATGAGAGAGATATGATCAAAACAAGTAAACGAAAATTGTTGAAAAACTGATGCGGGAAATGAAGTGTTCTGCAAAAATTGCATGAGTGTGGAGGGAAGGAGGTTTGCTTAAAAGGAGGGAAAAGGAGAGAATTTCCGAGCAAATCATGTGCTGCCACATCAGCACCCCGTGGGGGGCGCATGGGGCCCACGGGATCAGAGGGCTCCCTTGCCCGTGGGGCCCACGGCCTCCCACACGGGCTGGCCAAGTGGCCACACGTGATTTGCACATCTCTCGCGCGCTCCCTCGGTTCGTTGCCCCATATCTTGAGCATCCGACCTCCGATTTCGAATCCATTTTCGGATTACAAACCGTGACTCCCTCACGCACGACTACGACTACTCAACTTTGAAAAATGGTTGAGAGATCATCTCGGAATCCGACGATGAAGACAACACAACAAATGAGAACGAAAAGTAGCATAGTCAACTTGTTTGGACTCGAAACCTTATGTATGAGTAACCGAAACGACCGGAACTCAATAAGGCATTAAATAATAACATGTTCAAGTCCTAAACACAAAATACGAAAACAAATAAACACATATTCACACAAACATGCCATATCAAAGTGATAGTCACAAAACATGCAATTTCACAATGTTTGTCAATACAAGATCAATGCATGAGCATGCTATGAAGTGTGTGAATGTGTTATACCAAATGTTTGAACCACGATGCAGGGACACACATGTATGAATTGTGTGTGTGTGCGCTAACTCCTTGCAAAAGGGTGGAAGTCAAGATTTACCTTTGACGATTTTCACCTCTTGAAGACGACTTTTGCATTAGACGTTGCTCTTCACTCTTTAAGCTTCCTTTCTTCAAATAATGTCCTAAGCAACAACTAATACAATCATAGAGTGTTTTGCAATGGAATTAAGCCAATACAAATCATAAACCTTACAAACATACATCACACTAATCTCAATATTGTATTCAAAGCATACAAAATAACATACAAGTAATTAATTGAGATTGCTAGATAAGAGAAACACAAAATATGTAAGATATTAGTGAAAAGCTTACCAAGCAAAGTATGATGAAGAATCCATGCAAGATGACATCTAGAAGATCAAAGATGATGCTAGATGATGATTGATGATCATGAAAAAGTGTTTGAGTAATTAAAAATGAGTTCTTGGAATTTTTCTTCTCTTTGAAAAATATCCTAAGTATGAAATCTGAATATGAACTCTCTTAATTGACCTAAAGACAAAATGGCATATATATAGGGTGCCAAACCAAAGTGAGGTCGTTTAAGTAAGTTTCAAAGAAACGCGCCAATCGGCGGTTTCAATCGGCGGCCAGACCGCCGTTCTTGACCGCCGAATTTGTCCCGAGAGAAACAGGGGAAAAACGGCGGTTCCATTCGGCGGTTTCGTGACCGCCGTTTCCACCGCCGAAATAAACCCGAGAATAAAATCAATTAGGTCTAAAACGACGGTTTAGATCGGCGGCCACCCAACCGCCGAATTAAAACGGCGGTTTAATTCGGCGGCCAGGCCGCCGATCATGGCCGCCGATCACCAACAGAGGTGAAAACCAAGGAGATGCCAAGTGCATCTCCATAGGCGGTCTTCGCGCAAACCAAGCACATTCTAGTGCGTGCGCGGACGTTTCCGAACACTATCAGGAAACGAATTACAAGACACAAATACACACAACAAGATACAACATCAAAGTGCTAGTGTGTAAAGTGACATGTGAAGAGAATGCACACATGAACAAGTATGCTAAGTGAGTGTGTGCAACTATCTCTTCAAGATAAGTAAGCACATAGAATTTACCTTTGGTGCTTGTCAATAATGAGGTCTTCAAAGGGCCTAAAGCACTTATAACAACATCTAAACTACCCTTACAAAGGATCCCCATTTATGGTTTGATCACGAAATAAGCCAATTAAAAACAACGAGAATCCTTACAAAGAGAAATCACAAAGCTAAAACTCAATTGACAAATGATCAAATACCACTAGCATATGATCTAACATCCTTCTCAACATATTTCATCAATCAAATAGTAAGAATCAAAGAGATGATCAAAGATGAAATGAAAAAGAAGAAGTTGAACAAATCAACCTTGACCACGTGCTGAAGATCAGGCTACTGGGAAGAATGCCGAAGTCAGCTGCCTCTAGAAATACTTGGGGTTTGTAGCTCTCATCAAGACCAACAATTTTAGCTTCTAAATCAATCGATTTCGAGTTCGTATGAGAAAGTTATGATCAAAATACTAAAACTAAAAACTTAAAGAATTTCTGCAAAATTTTTGAAAGTGTTCTTGAAAATCTTTAAATGTTTGGAGGGGAGGAGAGAGGATTAAATGGAGGAGAGAGAAGGAAAAAACCGACCAATCAAGCATGGCCATGTCACCCCAGCCCGTGGGGGGCGCGTGGGCCACACGGGGCCAGAGGGCCTCTCTGGCCGTGAGGCCCACGGCTCCCACACGGCTTGGGCCACACGTGGCCTCTTGGCCACTTTCGCCTCTCGTGCGCTCCCTCACGTTCTTCAGCCGTATCTTGGGCATCCGAACTCCGATTTCAAATCCATTTTTGGATTATGAACCGTGACTCCCTCACACATGATGAAGACTACACAAATTTGAAAAATGGTTGAGAAATCATCTCGGAAAACGACGATGAAGTCAACTCAACGAATGAGAACGAAAAGTAGCGTAGCTACATCGTTTGGACTCGAAACCTTATGAATGAGTAACCAAAATGACCGTAACTCAATAAGGAATCAAATACAAACATATTCAAGTCCAAAATACAAAATACATAAACAAACAAACACAAATTCACACAAGCATGCCATATTAGAGAGATAGTCGCAAAGCATGCAATTCTACAATGTTTGTCTATAAGAGACCAATGCATGAGCATACTAAGAAGTGTGTGAATGTGTTATACCAAATGTTTGAACTACGATGCAGGGACACACATGTACGAATTGTGTGTGTGTGCGCTAACGCCTTGCAAAAGAATAGAAATCAAGATATACCTTTGACGCTTTCACGTCTTGAAGACGACATTTGCACTAGACATTGCTCTTCACCTTTTAAGCTTCTTTTCTTCCAAGAACATCTTAAGCAATAACTAATACAAATATAGAGCGTTTTGCAATGGAATCAAGCCAATACAAATCATGAACCTTACAGTAGGAAACAAAAACAATTGAAGAAGAAATCGAATCAAGAATAAATCAATTGAGGAATTAAGGAATTAAGAGAGTTCACATTTGGAAATACATTCAACAATGTCCCTAGGAAATATTTCTTCACTTTAATAGGTTCAGCTGACTTCAGTGAGTTTACCTTCAGCTTTTTAATTGTATTTACTAGAATGAAATTTTGAGAATGAGACTAAAAAGACTCGAAGATTCAAGCTATATGTTCTTCAAATTTCACAATATAGGGTAGTGATTAGTGAAATTTGAATCGGTAAATCGCACTAGGTCAAGCTGTCCGATCAGTTCGTGGCCCCTAAAGCAAAATTTTAGTTTACTATTAAAATTTATTCATTAGATCTATACCGTCCAAAAATTTAATTAACACGTGTCATCAAATTCTCAAAAGCTCAACACAGCTCAGGAGAGAATGAGTTCATCAGAGGATCCTAGTCCCTTTGAATTACAAAGAAATTCATTTTGGTATTAAATTTTAGACATGTAATGTATGATAGAATAGTACTAATGTATATATATATATGATAATTTTTGTTATTAAATATTTAATTTCTCTCTTTAAAACAAAAAATATATTTAATTTCTTTAAATTGTATATAATATTGTACAAGTGAAACAACATATTATTTTATACTTAATTTTAAAAATTATATACAAACTTTATCTATGTTATAATTTATAATATGTTATAATTTATAATAAGTTCATAAATAACTATGCTAATTTATTGTCAAAATATGATTCATATGATAATTACTTGTCTAAGATTATTTTAAAATTTTACAAAAAAATTCCTAACTTTAGGTGTAAATATCCATATTTGTTTTCAATTTTTAACAAAATATCCACTGATATCAATATTATCCTCGATATTTCCATAAATTTAGAAACTCAATACAGATACCGATACCGATACCGATACCTAATGAGCCGTCGTTGGTACTCAACAAAATGATTGTTTTTAAATGTGCTCATTTTGAAAACCGATTTCACCACTTAGATAGAAAATTAGTAAAGTGGCAAGTAAGATTCGTTCCACAGGGAATTAGAGTAATAGTTGAATAAATTAACAATTCTTATATGCGATAAAATAAATCATAAGCAATGGATGGTTGAATGGTTTGTCAAGCCATCAAACATACATGTAAAATAAACCTAATAAAACTAATAAAAGAAGATAGAAATCTAGATAAGAGATATATGAGATAAACAATGAAGAGAATTGCTAGGGAATTAACGGGATCACAAGTGGATTACGGGAAATGCTTCTCAAGCTACCTTAACAAGCCAACCTCATAAATGTTAACCAATTGATTTCTAGGATGTGTTTAGACCATTACTATGAACCATAAACAACTTCCTACAACAATGTCTAACCGATTAAAGAGAGGGGGTCACAGCGGGATCAGTTGGTTACAATTAACGGTTTAGATAATCGCGGTTGATATACCCTCCGATGATCTATCCTACTCACTATGTTCTCAATCCATCAAGGTTGTCAATCCAATCTAGATTATGTAACAAATTATCCTAAGCAAGAGTATAATCAACTAGTGGATATACATGTCAATCATATAATGCATAGAATCTAGTTATAAAATGAATATAACACAAATAGAGATTAAATATATATTAAAGCTTAAGCAAAACCCAATCCAAATGTTCTCACATCAAAACCCTAGAAAGGGGGCTTAATTACACATATTACAATCAAAAGGAAGGCAAGTAAAAGATTAGGAAATCACTTTGGGTCTCCTTTTGTAAGCTTGATCCTTTCCTTGCCTTAGATGCTCTTTGTGCAAAGAGTGGATGATGAGGATGTGTCTAGATAGGTGGAGTCAAATGGGAAGTGACTAAGGAGATATGTGGAGAAGATGGGAAGAATAGGAATGATTTGGGTCAGGTAATATAGATGTTGAGCTTAGGTAGAAGAGAAATTGAGGGATTAGGAATGATAGAAAAGAGATTTCTTGGTTGTTAAGAATTCCAAGAGTTGTAAAATAGTGATGTATTTATAGGATTATCAAATTAGATCTTAGGTGGTAAATTACCAAAACACCCCTGAACTTGCCAATTTGCCATTTTAACCCCTATAGGGGGCCTTTTTGTAATTTTCCATCAAAATTAGCCAATCAACGAGAACAAAGTGGCTGTCGCTACTTCTTCAATGGCGATTAAAGTGGCGACCCAAATGGCGACATCATCAGGTGTGGAAATCAACTCCTTGTCGTTATGGTGACAATGATGAGCAAAATGGCGACAAAATAGGCGACATAGGCATGATTGGGGGCGTGATTACGTGGTCGAAATTTTGACCGATTGGATGACCAGAAGTGGAACGATCGGTGAGCCGGTGACTTGGCCATTTTTTTGGCACCGATATCGGTCAGCGGTAGGTCAGTTTGGTGGCACTTCCGGAGAGCTAGGGTTTGGAGGATTGAAGGCCATAGCTGCTTGCATGAGGAAGGAAGAAGATGAGTAGCAATTGGGGTGCACTTATCAACAAACTAGGGTGCAGGCAAACGCTTCTTCTTTTGTGTTTAATGGGGTGCGTTTAGAAGCACAGGTGGGTGCTTAAAAGTTATGAAACACACCGTTTCATTTAGCGTGGGTGGCATAGGCTGCATGTGTGTGGGCCTACTGGGCTTATGTAGGGCGCGCGTTAGGCCTACTGTTTGGGCCACCCACTTATGCAAAACACACCGTTTTATGTTTGAATGAAGTGGCGCCTTTTCTGATTTGATTGGCAAATTACAATTAAGCCCCTGATTTCTTCCAATATCATGATATCTTCAATTTTCTCTCACTAATTACATTTTTGCCCTTATTTCTCAAATATTACTTCAATGCCCCTAAACTCTGTAAATACTTGAAAACACTTAATTTACACCATTAAATCACGGGACAATGCCCGAGAATCAAGCAAAAGGAGAAGGAAGTGAGGGCCAAAATCGTACCAATTTTGGTCCGATCAAATACCCCCAAACCTATCTTTTGCTCGTCCTCGAGCAAAACAAATATAAGCACACATGGACATGTTTCAACTATCAAACAATCAACAATAAAGCACCGACTCTTTGTATAAGACTCAAAAGTCAAGATTCGACTTGCAAAACTAAAAGCGAAGAGATTTAACCAACATTGTGCTCATTATGAAATAATGCATGTAAGAGATGCTAAATGAAGATTAAAGACATGCCACTCTAAGCACACATTGCACGCAACGCGATCCTACATTCAAGATGCTAAAGTTTCAAAACTAGAGTGCCATTAGGAAAAGAATATAATTCGCCTCGACATCTAATCCTCACCGAATTCTCTTATTTTTTGCACAGATTCCTAGGCTTCACTCATAATTCATATGCAATATGAGTTTATGTTCAAGATATCAAATATAATTGCACATGATCTTTTAAAAACACAATTTCTAAAATTTTGTCTCATGAATGGAATTGAAAACCATGAACCGGAAAGAACATGCATCAACCAAAATTTCCAAAGTGGACATCCCTAAAGATCAAATAGGTCTTTCATTTGGTTGTAATGGGGCTTAAGGTGAGTAGTGAGTCAATAAATGAGAAGAATTGATAACAAACACCCAATGGTCACACTAAGGCATACATTTTAAGTTAAGCACAATTTGCTCATTACAACCTGCATATTCCACACTTTGGCATCCAGGCTTACAATTACTTTGTGCAATTTTCTACTCTTAATTTTCATTGAGTAGCTCATTTAATTCCACATAATTCATCTAGGCACTTTGTGCCTCATTTTTCTTTTTTTTTTCCTTTCTTTTGTTATGCTTTTCTTTTCTTGTTTTTCTTTTCTTTTCAAGCATTGCATTTCATCTTTTTCTATGTGTTTGCACATATATACATGCCTAGGTACACGCCTTACAATTTAATACTCCTCAAATATTACATTCAACCCCTAAGCCTTAGCAAACCATTTGGTACAAGGTAAGTCTAGTGTATAGGTTATATGGTTTATGTTGATGTGGTTCATGACTGAAAAGCTTAGTTGTGTTTGGCTTCAAATGGGCAATGGAGCACACACATTAGAGGGATTGGAAGTATTTAGGCAAATTTGGTGGTTTTTCACATGCATTGCCTAAAATCATTTCTAAAAGTTTGTCCACAAAGTCAATTAAGGCATCCACAAGCAGTCCATATGTTCTATGGCAAACAACATTTAAGTGTGAATGAGATATTTTAAATATGCATAACATGTGTGTTTGAATGAGTGTTTAATGAGTGAAAACTTTCCCTCAAAATACGCTTTTTAAGGCCGTGTTTGTGAACCTCACGGGAAGTCTCCACTATTAATTCCTAACCTTCAAGCACAGAACTAGCGCGCTTTGCTCAATGCAACTCTAAATGGCATGAAGTTAATCTAAACTAAACACGGCAAAGATGCACAATTCCTTATTTGCAAACACAATGGCACAATCTCAACAAGCAAAATATGCTCAAGCATGGCATTGTCACAAGATTTTTGAAAATTTTAAAATTAAGGCTCAAAACATTTGCACACAATTGCAAACAAAAGACGGTGTTGCGCACACACCCTCAAACCTAAATTAGACATTGTCCTCAATGTCTTTGGGGCATATAAACCAATAAACGCGGCGCAACACACATCCTCAATCAAAGAGTCAAAACAACATCAATGTCCATTTTAAAAATTTTCCCAAAATATTGAATCAAGTGGTTCAAGAATATCCTATATGCTCATAATCAACTCAAGAGATATGGCAATGTGAATTCATCAAGAGTTATCATCACTATTCATGTGGACAAAATATGTGATCATTCAAGCCTAAATCCACTATCACAAACAACTCACAACCTTATTCTAAGCAAAAGACTAAAAAGCAAGAAATAAAACAAATTAAAACTAAGAAAGGAAAGAAATTGTACCTAGGTGGGTTGCTTCCCACCAAGCGCACGATTTAACGTCTAGGCAAGACATGGCATGGTGCTCCCACACTTCGTACTCCAAAAATGTTGCTTCCTTAGGATAAGGTCCTTACCCTTTTTATGAGCACTCTTGGCTTGCTCGTCCCTCCAAGACTCACAAGTTGTCTTTGTTTCATCCTAAGAGATAAAGAACCTTGCTTGACGCACAAGCAACACAACATACTTCCTCAAGAAGCAATAGAAAATCTACACAAGCACTAGGCACATTAAAAGGTTCTGGCAAATAAAAATATACTCAATATATGCAATTGCTAACAAGAGTTTTGAACACCATTTATTCAAAAGAAACAAACTAAACAAATAAAGCATAAAAAATAAAATGCACAAAAAGAATTTTTCTATATTATGTACCTTTGCTAGGGGTGTCATCAACTGAAGGAGGTTTTACCAAGTTTGGAAATCGGTTCTTTTTCACAACCCAAACAAATTGAGTTGATTTCCCCTTTTCTTTTCCTTTTGGTCTAACTTGGTTAACCAAGTCTTTTCTCGCCCAAATTTGCTTAACTCTAGGTGGACTCTTCCTATACCTAGACTTTCTCAATTTTTCATGCTTATGGAACTTAAAACATTGAGCTTTGAAGTGCCCTTTTTGAAAGCAAAAATAGCAAGTAGGAGGATGGTTTAGAAAACTCCCTCTTGATTGGTGACTATGTGGCCTTTGATGTTACTTCATTTGTAGCGCTTTGACCTCTTTTTTCACCTTGTCTAAATAGACAATTGTAAGGAAAAATACCGGTCAACGCAGCGGAAGCGAGACTAAAAATAGATTTAGTATGTTTTAAAATTTTTCCTTTTTATGAACCTTAACCCTTTAAATTAATTAAACATACATATAAACTAACAAAAGAAGAATACCTTTTGTCACGTGATCCGATTGACTTACGTCGATGGTAATCCTCAAGATCTTCAATCCTAGCACGAACGTGAATCACCTAGGAGCGTGGTCTCCCTTTTCTTTGAATTGCTTACCTGAGAATGGACAAACAAACTTTCTTTTTCTTTTTGTTAGTCACAAAACATTCAAAAGACTACAAAGATTATTCCGGTCACTTTTGAGTTCTCAATCTAATGATCGAAACTCGCGTGAACCTAATTCGAAGTTGTACACACAAGCCTATTGATGTATAAGCAATAAGTGTACTATCGAAAGAATAATCTCTTCTCTCTTTTTGTCTTGGCCGAATTCAACACACACTAATCACTAGAGTTGGATTCTATTTTTTTAAGCAAAAGAAAAACTCTCAAGCCTTGCAAGTAGGGTTAGCCGAATTCAACCAACAAAATAATATATATATATATATATATATATATAACATATATATTGCATAAATTCTGCACACCTTTTTAAAGTGTACTAATACTGCACGTCTTAACCAATATATATATATCATGCACAATTAATACTGCATGCATTATATACCTATATCTTTTCGGCCTTGTGCCATATATATCTAATATATATTTATATATTGTGGCCAAAATCCTCTACCATGTAGGATTTGTCTTTTGACTTAAATCCTAACCCTAGGTAGATTTCCTTAGAATTCCAAACCCTAATCCAACTCTTTAGTGTATTTGTGACTATCTCAAAGACTTCCTTATTTGATTAAATAAATAAACCTTATTATTTATTTTCTTACCAAATAAGTCTTTTACTTTTAGTATACTGCTACCAATAGTATAACTCTAGGAAACATATTTCCTGATCAGAAAAAGATTTTGTTTCTTAATTAAATAATTAATTAATAAATTAATTAATTCTCATTTAATCAAACAATAAAATAAAATAATATATTAGACTAATAAATTAGCCTTGCCACCCACATCATATATATGGGCTCAATATTATTTTCTTATTTTATTTAATCCATTAGACTTTAATTAAAAAGCCCACATGTGAACCAGACTCATTCTTACTAAAAGAAACAAGCCCACATGCCTTTCATTAATATATTAATATAATTGATCAGCCCATTAAATAAATAATGTGCAAATTATATTCTTAATATATTAAATGCAATTCTAGATGGACCCATAAATTGGTCCGGTAGAATATATCAAGTGATCCATGCAAGTCCGTGTGGATTAGAGATCTTGGCGGGCTATCTAAATTTAAGCTTCAATAGACATAACCTAATCACAATCAACAAATGATTCACTTAGGTCCGATCCATTAATTTTAACTCATTCCACTAAAGAGCTAAAATTGAACTCTTAAATAAAGATAGAATAAGAAGATGTTCCTCATTCATACCATAGACAATCATATTGGAGATAGTGTATCCTCGTGATTAATATCAGTAATCGCTAAGAGTTCATAGACCGCCTATAACTCTTCAAGTTACCATATTTACTCATATGACCACGTTTTGAACTTGGATATTTTGACTTGTCCAGAAGCCATGTTTTCAATAGTCACTATCAAAAACTCAACGTTGAGATTTAATATCCAATTACCTCAAAACATCCATATGATGATATTATACTCTCATTTAATAAATGGAGCCATGATGTCCATATCTATAAATGAAGTCCTCTATCGATTAACAAATGAATATCACCAAACTATCGAGGATAGACTATGCTATATAATCGTACTCATTGATAACTCAAATGATACCACTTGCAACCATAAGTCCATCATTTATCTCAGGATTAAGATAGACTCTCCGATTGTCCTGATAATGAAAAGACTATTATCTATTGACGGTTCTAGATAAAGCTTTTCATTGTGATCCAGTTCAATGCACCCAGTGCACTAGATTCTTTTACTCGAAGACCCTCCGATGATTTTAGACTCATCATATCTCATTTGATCCCACTCAAATGCTAGCAAAAGAATTCTACAACTTTAACAAGGTAAATGTGCCCAACCTTTAACTTAAGTTGTGAACATTATTCAAGACTAACTAAAGAATTGTGTCTACCTCATACATATCCAGATGTACGAACAATTCTTCTTTTTCTCATAGTCTTTAGACCTTATGATTATTTACTTTGACAATTATAATATTAAACTATAAATGCTATAAGATTTGTTAAACCAAAAATCACTTTATTAATATGAAAAAGATTGTCAATTACAACATTACACTTTTGCTATTGAGCATAATCCTAACAACAATGTAGTCACACTCCTTGACCTTTGCTATTTTGAGGGCTTCATCCTTCCTACCAAGTGCTTCCTTCGTTTCTTCCAAAGTTTTTTCTTTTTGCTCCTTTTCCATAAGCAACTTTCTAGTCTTCCTTGCACATTCTCCTTCAAATTCTTCAAATAGCTTTGCAAGGTCTTTGAATTCCCTTGATGCGGAATTCCTTTCAACTTCAAGTCTCCCAACTTGTATTTCCAACTCCTTGTTCTTGTTGGAGACTTTACCTACCTTCCTCCGAAAGGTACTATTCTCTTCTTTGAGCAAGTTTACTTCAAGAGTGAGCTTCTTGTTTTCCATTTCAAGCTCATCAACCTTCACCTTTCCCAAGGCCTCCTTTTCTTCTAACTCTTTCATCACGAGTTGTAACTTTCTCTCAAATTCTTCTTTTCCTTAGGAGGTTTCCACTAACTTCTCTTGAAGCAAAGACAATGTTTCCTCAAATTTCGTGCCTCGCTCTTGGTTCCTTGGCAGTTCATCCTTGGTTTCCGCACCATTCTCATATACTTGTACAAGAGCGTGTACATGGCTCCTTATCCTCCCTTGCTTGGGATAAACCGATTCTAGTGATTGATTCGGCCAGTGTAAATCACCAACACTACCTAATCCCGGTATAAGTGAACCTAGTCCAATTGCTTGTGATCAAAGCAACCTAATCCCAGAAGCTACACAAGACTTACTTCTCAATGAAGAGATAAAATGGCTTATGTGAATATGTATGATATCCAAAGTGCAAATAGAGCTAGGGAACCCTATATGCTTATCTAGGATGATAAGATGACAATACAATCAATCTTATTTATCAAATGCTAGATGACATGGCATAAAGCATGGCTAAACATAGATTAGGCAATTTTATGTAACTATCACAATACAACACTCAATCAAAACATCACAAACAATCTCTATCTTGTATCTAGAATATATTCTAAGAGCATACAAGTAAGTAAAGAGATGACTTGTTAAGAAAGACACTAAGATTATTTGAAATCAGTGAAAACCTTACCAAGCAAGATGTGATGTTGCAAAACCATGCATGGATGAATCCTATATGGTTGTAGATGATGCTTGATGAACTTTGATGCACAAAGGAATGACTTTGAGTGTTTAAAGGTCAGTTCTTGTGAATTTTGTCTCTTGAAATATGTTATAAGAGAAGAATATGCTTTTGGAACTCTTAGAAACAACCTAAAACGAAAGAGGGGTATTTGTAGGTGTCTAAGAAAACTGCAGCAGTTGCACTGCAGCAGAGACAACAAGTCTCTGTCACTTGCATTCTGCGGTTTATCTAACTGTGGTAGAGACAACAAGTCTCTGTCGCTTGCATGCCGCGATTATCCAGCCACGGCAAAGAAGGGCAAAGCCTTCTTATGCAGCTTATCACACAAAAACAATGCAATAAGTGCAAGTGTGTGAGTGAAGAAAATGCATCCTAATGCTTAACATGTTATGGCATTTAACAAGCTAGGTGCAATTAATTAAACATGCAAGAAGAGAGATTAATGAACATTAATGCACAGATTTAAAAACACACAACATACAAGAATAAGAATTATGCATGAGTTGTGAGTGTGTGCAACTACATCTCCTCAAAGCAAGTAAGCACTAAGAAATTTACCTTTGGTGCTTCTTCTCTTGAAGTCTTGAGAGGGCCTTGGTTGTGCAAAGCACCAACCATCAAAAACCTAATCTACCCTTACATCGAACCCCTTATGTGGTTTGTCACCGAAATAAGCCAATCAAACTTTGAGGAACTTACAAGCTCCATCAAAGAACAAAAGATAATGGTATATTTATGGAGAGTAAAATGTTGGTGCGAAATGACAAATTTGCCCCAACTTATCGGCCCAATTCGGGGGCCAATGGTAGCAAAAGAGAGGATGTAGAATTGAAGCCGAGATTTTGGACTCAATTTGGCAACCTATTCATCTGCCCCTAATCGCCGAAGCCAATGGTGTAGAATGGACCGGATATTTTAGTCCCAATTCTGCACCCTTATTCGGCGGTTCATGACCGTCGAATCAAAGGCACCAAAAAGACCAGGTATTGGTCCCAATTCGGCAACCCTATTTGGCGGTCCCCGGCCGCATACCTAGGGCGTCGAATCCTCCTAGAAGACATCTTCCAACTCAAGCTCAATGAGGACGAGCATGGAGGATAAAATAAACAACCACACAAAAACAATATAACATAGAAGTGCAAGTGTGGAAAATGAAGAGAATGCATACAATAGCGATGAACATATATGCAATCATGACAAGTGTGTGTGTGCAACTAAATCTCTTCAAAGAAAACTAAGTACAAGAGATATATCTTTGGAGTGCTTATCAACTTGAGGACTTGAGAAGGGCCTTTGAGCTTGATCACCTATCACCTAAACTACCCTTACATTTCAAACCCCAATTGTGGATTGTCACCGAAATAAGCCAATAAAACTTAGAGGAACTTACATAGAGGAATCCACTCCTTGTTGCTAGAAGTAGATAGTAGTTCCTGTAAGGATTCCCGTTGTTTTTTAATTGGCTTATTTCGTGATCAAACCATATGTGGGGATTCTTTGTAAGGGTAGTTTAGATGTTGTTGTTATTGCATTAGGCCCTTTGAAGACCTCATTATTGACAAGCACCAAAGGTAATACTCTAAGTGCTTACTTGTCTTGAAGAGATAGTTGCACACACTCACAACTCATGCATATGTTTAATCTTTGTATGTTGTGTTTCTTTTTGTTGTGCATCAATGCTTATTTACATCTCTTCTTGCTTGTTTTTATGATTGCATCTTGTGTTTATAACTTCATAGCATTTAGGCTTTTAGGATGCATCTTAGTTTAACTTTGTACCCCTTGCATGATTGCTTGTGGGGTACAAAATTATAGGCTGTGCGCTGGTCCACCAGCGCCAGTCGACCAGTGCCGCTCACCGGTGCAAAACGCCCAGTGGCGTGCCATTGGTCGTGCGCTGGTGTGGACCAGCGTAAGGCCACCAGCGCCAATCGCCCAGTATGGCGCCGCTGGACTGGCGCTGGTGTGTGCGCTTGACGTCCAGCGCTCAAGCAAAAATGTGCTTGTGCGCTGGTCCTGCGCCTGTCGTCCAGCGCAGGTCCACCAGCGCACAGAGCATTTTTCTGGCGCGTTTTCAAAACGACCTCATTTCACTTATGGCCTCTATATATATGCTAACTTGATTTTAGGTCACTTACAAGAGTTCTTATTCATGCTTCATACTTAGGATATTTTTCAAGAGAAGAAAAATACACAAAGAACTCATTTTTAATTACTCAAACACTATTTCATGATCATCAATCATCATCTAGCATCATCTTAGATCATCTAGATGTCATCTTGCATGGAATCTTCATCATACTTTGCTTGGTAAGCTTTTCACTAATATCTTACATATTTTGTGTTTCTCTTATCTAGCAATCTCAATTAATTACTTGATTATTATTTTGTATGCTTTAGATACAAAATTGAGATTAGTATGATGTATGTTTGAGAAGTTGTATTGTGCTAGCATATTAGGTTTTGTGCTTAATATTGATTAGCTTAACTAATTGACATGTCATTTAGTTTTGATATCTAGGATTGTTCTTAATTGCATATTAATCATCTTAGATAAGCATATAGGGTTTCCCTTGCTCTATGTTGCATTTTGGATATTCACATATATTCACTTAGGGTTGTATTCTCTTCTAGAGAAGGTAAGTCTTGTGTGTAGCAATCGGGATTAGGTTGCTTAGATCACAAGAAAATTGGACTAGGTTCACTCATACCGGGATTAGGTAGGTGTGTGATTACTTCCGGGATTAGGTTGTAATCGTTTGCACATTTAGTGGATTCGAGGTTCGAGTGTGGCTTACTTACATAGCCCGTGGTTTTTCCCGTGAGGGTTTCCACGTAAAAATCAAGTGTTGATTTAATTTCCGCACCATATTACACTTGCTTGTTTATATTATCTTGAGGGTAAATTCGTAATTTTGACTAACACGAAAAATTGGGTAAAAAGCGTAAAATCTATTCACCCCCCCTCTAGATAGCTTTATACACACCGTGCTATATTTAGTTTCAATTGGTATCAGAGCGGGTTCCTAGACATACATAGGTGATCCTTGCTTATTTTGGTGTGTTTTGCATTTTGTGTGATTTTTGATCATTCATACATTTGCATTCATTTCATTCATTCATAATCACTATGAGTGGAAACGGTGGAAATGGTGGTGGCCACGAAGGAGCTTCTAGCACAAGGCCTCCACTTCTTACCGAATTGAATTATTCCCAATGGAAAGGGAAGATGGAATCCTACATATGCCAAATTCATGACCGTGCATGGATGGCGGTGGAAGACGGATATGATCTCCCTATGATGACTCACGCGGGTGGAGGACAAGATGTTTTGAAGCCTAAGGCGCAATGGAACGCGCAAGAGTTTGAGGCTTCAAAGTGGAATAGGAAGGCAATGCATGCCATTATGTGTGCCATGGATGAGAATCAGTACAAGCTTATTCAAAATACTCAGATTGCCAAACTGGCATGGGACATCCTTCAAGTTGCACATGAGGGAACCGAGGTGGTGAAGGAGTCCAAGCTACAAGTCCTCCAAACTCAATTTGAGTTACTTAGGATGGGAGAGGATGAATGCTTCAATGACTTCGAAATCAAATTGATGGACATAGTAAATCAAAGCCATCAACTCGGAGACCCGTATTCGGATAGGAGAGTCAAGCAAAAAATTATGAGATCTCTCCCCGATAGGTTTAAATCAAAGGTGACGGCCATAGAAGAAAATAGTGGCTACATGGATATGAAGCCAAGTGAGGTAATTGGGCGTCTCCTTGCATATGAGTCTAGGAAGGCTCCTAGCACCACTACTCCTCCTAAAAAGTCTAAAGGAATAGCTTTGAAAGCATCTAAGGATGCAAAGGAGGCAAAGCATGAATCGGATGAAGAGCTTGCCTTATTTGTGAAAAGGTTCAACAAGGTTATGGGGTTCAAGAAGAAGAAGGGAATTGGGTCAAGAGGACAAGATTTGAAGAAAAAGAGTTCCTTCAAGAAGTTTGAGCCTAGACAAGAGAGGACCGAAAGGAAAGGGGTCCGATGCTTTGAATGTGGTGGGATTGGTCACTTTGCCCCCGAATGTGCTAATCACAATGAGAGGAAGAAGGGTAAAGTGATGGCCGCCACTTGGAGTGGGAGTAGTGATGACTCCAATAAGGAAGATGAGTCTTCAAGTGAAGAAGAGCTCATGGCTAACTTCCTAGCTTTTGCCTCTTCTCACAAGAGCAAAAGTGCTAGTGAAAAGGAGGATTTGAGTCAAGAGGAAATTGACTCTAGTGAAGAAGAAAGTGACTTCTCTTCTAGTTCCAAAAAGAATTTTGTGGAGCAAAAGGTGCTTGCTAAATACCATGCCGAGTTCAATGATTTAGCAATTAAAAGCACAAGAAAAATTGAGAGGTTGAGAGAAGAGAACCTTGAACTTTCAGCTCACAATGACCACTTAAGTGAACAAGTGGAAAGATTGAAGAGGAGAGAGGATAAGTTAATTGAGGAGTTAGACTTATCCAAGAGAAGTGAAGAAGGCTTGAAAAGGGAACTTGTAGAAGTTAAAGGGTCCTTGGCTAGGATAGATTCTAGCACCAAGAAGCTTGATCATTTACTTGGTTTTGGAAAGAGTCTAAGTGACAAGAGAGGTCTTGGGTATGAAGATGGCAAGAAAATCTCAACCTCTAATAAGACCGTGTTTGTCAAGAGCTTGAAGAATGAAGAAACTTCATTTGTGCAACCTCCTAGGAGAAAGTTAGAAATAGGACAATGTTCTAATGCACAAGTGAAAATGGGGCCAAGAAGAAAATCTCAAGCTCAACCCCCTAGGGTTCCTCAAGCCAACACTCCTCCCAAATTGGCTCACAAAGGAAAGAGACCAATCATGCAACCTCAAGCTTGGAAGCAACCTAGACCGGTTCAACAACGAAGATGGATTGAACCCACTTATCCACAAAGACATGGACGAGCTCCCATGCGTGCACAAAGACGAGGTATGATTCCTTTTTTCATCCCTATTTGTCACTTTTGTGGTTGTGATGGTCATATTAGACCAAATTGCTTTCAATATATTAAAATTTGTAGAAAACAAAGCATGATTGAAAAGAGAAAGAATAGAGCCAAGATGCATGTTTCTAGGAATGAAAATATTGATTTGCATAATCCTAGAAATAGTAGAGCACATGTACCAAAGACCACTAAGAAAGCTAAAATTGTTGCTAAGTGGATTAGAAAGAATGAAAATGTTTGCCATGTTGCACAAATAGCCTTGAAGGCAAATTCTTCTAATTTTTGGTATTTGGATAGTGGGTGCTCTAGGCACATGACGGGAAACAAGAGTTTCTTCGAGACTCTTGTTATGGAGGAAGGTGGAAATGTCACTTTTGGTGATGGATCCAAAAGAAATGTTGTAGGGAAAGGAACCATTTCCGTTCCCGGATTACCCTCCTTATCCAATGCTTTATATGTTGATGGCTTGAAAGCCAATTTAATAAGCATTTCACATCTTAGTGATGAAGGATATTCCGTCTTGTTTTCTAAAGATTATTGCTCTATCCTTAAACCCGATGGACAAACCTTGTTGAAGGGCATGAGATCTAGCGACAATTGTTATTGTCTTGAAGCTAGTATTGTATCTAATCATGTGTCCATGGATGAGCAAATTGAGTTGTGGCATGAAAGACTTGGCCACATGAACTTTAGGGATCTACGGACCCTTGGAAAGTTCAATTGTGTGCGTGGCCTCCCTAAGCTTGGGAAGAAAGCCAATGGTATTTGTGGACCTTGCCAACAAGGAAAGCAAACTAAAAGCATGCACAAAAAGGGTAAGTATCTCACCACCAAGGAGCCTCTTGAGCTTCTCCACATGGACCTAATGGGTCCCATGCAAACCGAAAGTTTGGGTGCAAAGAGGTACATTTTTGTTTGTGTTGATGATTTCTCTAAGTTCACATGGACATATTTTCTTAGAGAAAAATCCGAAACTTTTGATAAGTTTAAAATACTTTGTAATAAAATTCAAAATGAAATGAACTCTAATATTAAAAGCATAAAACGGATTAGAAGTGACCATGGGAGGGAATTTGAGAATGCCACCTTTGAAACCTTTTGTAATGGTTTAGGCATCTCCCATGAATTTTCTGCTCCTAGGACACCTTAACAAAATGGAGTTGTTGAGAGGAAAAATAGGGTCCTTCAAGAGATGGCCCGTGTGATGTTGCTTAGCAACAATGTCCCTAGGAACCTATGGGCCGAAGCCATCAATACGGCTTGCTATATAGGAAATAGAGTATTCCTAAGGCCCGGTACTAGAAACACCTCCTATGAGTTATGGAAAGGCAAGAGGCCAAATGTTAGCTACTTCCACACTTTTGGAAGCAAATGCTACATTTTGAATGACCGTGATCAACTTGGCAAATTCGATGCTAAGAGTGATGAGGGTATTTTTATTGGCTATGCCTTAAATAGTAGAGCCTATAGAGTTTTCAATTTAAAGACTCTAAGTGTTATGGAATCATCCAATGTCGTATTTGATGATACTAGGCTCAAGTCTAATGATCATGAGGAGGAGGTTATTTTTAGTGATGGTTCTCCTTTGGAGGAGGTTGTGGTGTCACCTAATGTTGGGACATCTAATGTCAACAATGATGGCACACAACCTATTGATAGAGTTTCTCTCTTGGACTCTAAAGAACCTGCTCCATGGGTTAGGAAACTCCATGATAAAGAAGATATCATTGGAGAGGTAAATGAGGGTGTTAGGACTATACGTCAACTTGCTAATCTTATTAGCTATACATGCTACACCTCTCAAATTGAACCCGAAAAGGTTGAAGAAGCCTTAAATGATGAATTTTGGGTTCTTGCCATGCAAGAAGAGCTAACCAATTCGAAAGGAATGAAGTTTGGACTCTAGTTCCTAGGCCTAAGACCACTAATGTCATAGGCACCAAATGGATATTTAGGAACAAATCCGATGAGGATGGCAACATAGTGCGGAACAAGGCTAGACTTGTAGCACAAGGGTACTCTCAAATTGAGGGTATCGACTTTGAGGAGACTTTTGCTCCCGTTGCCCGCTTAGAGTCTATTAGGCTTCTCTTGTCCATCTCTTGTGTGCACAAGTTCAAATTGCACCAAATGGACGTCAAGAGTGCCTTCCTCAATGGCTTCTTGCAAGAGAAAGTGTTTGTTGAACAACCTAAGGGGTTTGTGGATGCACACCACCCCAATCATGTTTATCGCCTCAAGAAGGCACTTTATGGGTTGAAACAAGAACCGAGGGCTTGGTATGAGCGCCTCACTCAATTTCTTGTTGACAACAACTACACAAGAAGTAGTGTTGACAAGACACTATTCATCAAGAGAGACAATGATGAGCTTTTCATAGCTCAAATATATGTTGATGATATAGTTTTTGGCTCCACCAACAACACCAAAGTCCAACAATTTGTTGATGTCATGTCTCATGAATTTGAGATGAGTCTTGTTGGTGAGCTTAGTTACTTCCTAGGTTTGCAAATTAGGCAACTAGATGATGGGATTTTCATATCCCAAGCCAAATATGCCAAAAACCTAGTGAAGAAGTTTGGTCTTGAAAAAGCCAAACATTGTGATACTCCTATGAGCACCACTTTGAAGCTAAGCAAGGATGCTAGTGGTAAAAGTGTGGACCAAACCTTATATCGTGGCATGATAGGGAGCTTGCTCTATTTGACCGCAAGTAGGCCCGATATATCATTTAGTGTAGGAGTTTGTGCTAGGTACCAATCCGATCCCAAGGAGTCCCATCTCTCTTCGGTTAAGAGAGTCATTCGCTTTATGAATGGGACTTCCAATTATGGGATTTGGTACTCATTTGACACTAATCCTAGTCTTATAGGATATAGTGATGCGGATTGGGCAGGAAATTGTGATGATAGGAAGAGCACATCGGGCGGTTGCTTCTTTCTAGGCAACAACTTGGTGTCTTGGTTTTGCAAGAAGCAAAACTCGATTTCCTTGTCCACGGCCGAGGCCGAGTACATAGCCGCGGGGAGTGGATGCACTCAACTTATTTGGATGAAGCAAATGCTAGTAGACTACGGATTCAACCAAGGTACTCTCACTCTCTTTTGTGATAACATGAGTGCTATTAATATTTCCAAGAATCCGGTTCAACATTCTAGAATTAAGCATATTGACATCCGCCATCACTTCATTAGAGAGCTTGTTGAAAATAAATGCATAGTACTTGAACATGTAGGTACTAATGATCAACTTGCGGACCTATTTACTAAACCCTTAGATGCTACTCGATTTAAAACTCTTAGTAGATCTATTGGGATATGTCTTGTGGAGTGATGTTCTATGATTGACCCCATATGGGGAACTCAAGCAAAGAGAGCTATTTTGCATTCTTGTATCTTGCAAAAAAATTTGAAATAACTTATGCCTCTTCTTTTAAGTGCTTGAGTAAGCTTGGTTGTACATATGTATATATGTTTTCTATTCTATAAGTGTGAACCTTGCTTGTTTACAATCCATGTCATATTTATGTTCAAACATGCATTTTTGGACTAGGAGATTTACATAGGAAGTATGATGTGAATGACCTATAGTTATCTCCATGACATGATGATTCTTTAATAACATGCTAATGCTAAATGAAAAAGCATGAAATTCATACAACATGCTCACATGAAAAGCATGAATTGATGATTGCATATTCTTAAAAATGCAAAACTTGTGTGAAAGCTTATGAGACTCAAAATGAATAAAGGATCTTGTATCCGTTCAAAGGAATTTACATTCCAAATGTCTCTCTTTCTTTATTAGTTGAACATGGTTACTATCATACGGATATCTTATCCGGAAAAATCAAATAGGGTGTAAAGTCGCTCATGCCATGTTTCGCTTATAAAGTTGGATATAGTTACTCTTAAATTGAAATCAATAATCTCTATATCCTTGCTTTTCCCATGACATTGGTGAAATTGGTTTGAATTCGAATTAGAAACCTTTGTCATTTGCTTTGCCAAATACCATTGTATTTTGGACTTGAATGCTATATGTCTTGTATGCAAAGCATGTTGGATTCACACATTTTATCAAATAAATCTCCTTGTTTCTCCCAAATTAATTGAAGTGCATAACGTGACTTATATGTATATGCAAATCTTGCATGCTTTAATCTCTCGTTGCTATGAGTGACCCGGTTGGGGACTACTCCTTTGCCTATATCATGACAAAAAGGGGGAGTAGGATATGGTAAGGGGAGTTGCAAAATATAGAAGCTATTGTGCATTTTGGGGTGAACATACATTGAGGGGGAGTCCCTTTGAGGGGGAGCATTGCATTTATCATACATTGCATACATTTGGTAATGTTGTGCCTAAATTCTAAAAATGCAAATGCTTGGTATTGTTCTCACATGATTAATCTCACACTTTTCTTGAATTGGAAATGTTAGAAACTCTTTTCAGGGATCGATCATTCTACAAGAGGATTGAAGACTTCAAGTTGCATTCTCTTATCTCTTTGTAATATAGAATATCATTGTAATCCCGTAGTTTCTATTTTTTTGTGAGGAATCAATGTGAGTGATGGTTTTGTCACGAAATAGCCAAAGGGGGAGATTGTAAGGATTCCCGTTGTTTTTTAATTGGCTTATTTCATGATCAAACAATATGTGGGGATTCTTTGTAAGGGTAGTTTAGATGTTGTTGTTATTGCATTAGGCCCTTTGAAGACCTCATTATTGACAAGCACCAAAGGTAATACTCTAAGTGCTTACTTGTCTTGAAGAGATAGTTGCACACACTCACAACTCATGCATATGTTTAATCTTTGTATGTTGTGTTTCTTTTTGTTGTGCATCAATGCTTATTTACATCTCTTCTTGCTTGTTTTTATGATTGCATCTTGTGTTTATAACTTCATAGCATTTAGGCTTTTAGGATGCATCTTAGTTTAACTTTGTACCCCTTGCATGATTGCTTGTGGGGTACAAAATTGTAGGCTGTGCGCTGGTCCACCAGCGCCGGTCGACCAGCGCCGCTCACCAGCGCAAAACGCCCAGTGGCGTGCCGCTGGTCGTGCACTGGTGTGCACCAGCGCAAGGCCACCAGCGCCAATCGCCCAGTATGACGCCGCTGGACTGGCGCTGGTGTGTGCGCTTGACGTCCAGCGCTCAAGCAAAAATGTGCTTGTGCACTGGTCCTGCGCCTGTCGTCCAGCGCAGGTCCACCAGCACACAGAGCATTTTTCTGGCGCGTTTTCAAAACGACCTCATTTCACTTATGGCCTCTATATATATGCTAACTTGATTTTAGGTCACTTACAAGAGTTCTTATTCATGCTTCATACTTAGGATATTTTTCAAGAGAAGAAAAATACACAAAGAACTCATTTTTAATTACTCAAACACTATTTCATGATCATCAATCATCATCTAGCATCATCTTAGATCATCTAGATGTCATCTTGCATGGAATCTTCATCATACTTTGCTTGGTAAGCTTTTCACTAATATCTTACATATTTTGTGTTTCTCTTATCTAGCAATCTCAATTAATTACTTGATTATTATTTTGTATGCTTTAGATACAAAATTGAGATTAGTATGATGTATGTTTGAGAAGTTGTATTGTGCTAGCATATTAGGTTTTGTGCTTAATATTGATTAGCTTAACTAATTGACATGTCATTTAGTTTTGATATCTAGGATTGTTCTTAATTGCATATTAATCATCTTAGATAAGCATATAGGGTTTCCCTTGCTCTATGTTGCATTTTGGATATTCACATATATTCACTTAGGGTTGTATTCTCTTCTAGAGAAGGTAAGTCTTGTGTGTAGCAATCGGGATTAGGTTGCTTAGATCACAAGCAAATTGGACTAGGTTCACTCATACCGGGATTAGGTAGGTAGGTGTGTGATTACTTCCGGGATTAGGTTGTAATCGTTTGCACATTTAGTGGATTCGAGGTTCGAGTGTGGCTTACTTACATAGCCTGTGGTTTTTCCCGTGAGGGTTTCCACGTAAAAATCAAGTGTTGATTTAATTTCCGCACCATATTACACTTGCTTGTTTATTTTATCTTGAGGGTAAATTCGTAATTTTGACTAACACGAAAAATTGGGTAAAAAGCGTAAAATCTATTCACCCCCCCACCCCCCCCCCCCCCCCCCCCCCCCCTCTAGATAGCTTTATACACACCGTGCTATATTTAGTTTCAGTTCCTTTAAGGGTTGATTCAGGACTTGAAAGATTAAGAGCGATCTCCTTCTTTCGTAAAGGAATGAAGGATATAATCATTCATTAAAGAATCAATGGTACTTAAAGGAAAAAATATATATTTAGAGAGGTATAACGGACTTTATGACCTAGCTCTAATTTTGAACTACTTGTGGAGGATCGTACCATATGTAATAGTTATATCAATGGACATTGATAATTTGGTTGTGTAAAACATCTACAGTTATGAGAGTACAACATTGGCTTTTTAGTGGAATAACTCTGATGCTAATAACAGGGAAATGTTAACTAAAGAGTTTAATTAATTTAATTGATTACCACCTTGAGGTATTGATCATTTAATTAAATAATAGAAATTGATAAAATAAAATAAAAACATTATCACCAAACCCGATTTTCAATCCAATAAACATTTTTCAATATATGTTTGTAATTCAAATTAGATTTTTGATTAGTTGAATAAATTTAAATTTATCTAATAATTTTTTTTTTTTTCCTTTTCTAACAACTCATATTGGTTATATATAAATATTGTGCAATTGTTAACAAATCAAGTGTTGTAGTCCAGCGGTAAAGGCTTACCACTTTGATATGAGGTTGCAAGTTCGATTCCTTATAATGACAATTATTTGTCAATATTATCAAGGGTGGGCCGGCGGTGGACGACTGTGGGTTAGGCCGGCGGCGGTTGACGGTGGGATTGCCGGATAGCAGATTGTTTTAGGTGACGAATGTATTTCGTCTGCTAATGTTTTAGTTGACGAAACTCAAAATTCCATCGCCTAATACCTTGCCCGACCATGATGTCCCCACGAAATTGCCAACGAAATTTTTTCATTGCGTAAGACCTTTCCATATGAATTTCGACCTTTTCCCACGAAAATAATTTGTCTGGAAATACTAAAATTCTTGTAGTGTTACCCTTGTTTTACAGAATCTCGCAGATTTCAAAAAGATGCCCTAAATTAACAGAAACACCTCTTAACAACAAGTCAATCTGTTAACTTTAACGGTTGACTAACCTTGACACATGGAAAACCAAATATACTGCTAACACATCATCTCAAACATAAAATATTTTTTAATTAAAAAGTGAAAAATCAAATTAAAAAACAAGATAATTAGTTAGCGGAAACATCCTTAATTCACGGAGGAGCCTTATCTGTTAACTGTAAAAGGTCGATTTCCTATAGTTAAAGACGATGGGCGATGATCTCTTTCAGTAGGAGGAGATCGTTAAAGATCTATTGTTTCCTGTGGCGGTGGAGATCCATCGCAGGTAGATTATTATTATTTTTTCAAATTTTAATTAATAAATATTTTATATTTTGGATGATGTGATAGGGGTATATATATCTGTCTTTCAAATGGCCAAAGTTAGTCAACCATTAAGGTTAACAGATTGACTTGATGGCAAGAATTGTTTATATTAATTTATGGGATCTTTTTGAAATATTGCTAGATTTAATAAACTAAGGACAAGTAAGTGCAATTAACCATTTTATTAATGAAAAAAAAAAAAAAAAAAAAAAAGTAGCTATGAGTTGATTCTCTCTCCTCTCACCCATTTCTCTTTTCTATTTTCTCTTTTCTTTCACAATTTATTCTCAGTCTTTCTTTGATTGCCACATTTTCTCTGTTTATAAATGTTAGGGGTCGTTTGTTTTATTTTTTTTCTGAACTAAACAGTCTTGAATTTTTCAGAAGATTGAATAGGGACTGAAATCTGAACTTGAATGACATGTTTGCTTCTTTTTTTTCCCTCACATCTGAATGTATTGTCAACACGTTTGTTTTTTAAAAGTAAAATTGTATGAAAATAAGTAATTTTATATTTATACCCATGTTAAACAATTATACATATAATATGGAATAAAAACAATCCAAATATAATAATTATATATGAACACATATGATCATGATTTTCTTCTTCGATTACAAACAAACTTCATTTTTACTAAGAAAATAAAAGATTTAAAAAATAAATAAAATAAAAAATAAAAGGGGTAGGAAAACTCACGCAAAACACTCTATAAAAAATAATATATAAATACATCACCCTAATATCATAATAAAGTATTGATATTAAACACTAATATGAAAAGTGATTAGGGTTTATTTTTTATTTTTAAAGCTATTTAAAATAAAAAATATATTAGAATAAAGATTTTTATACCATATATAATTACAATGAAATTGGAAATATGTTATATACAGGGGATAGTATCGAAAAAAAGGTTTTTGATTGCATTTAATGCAATTCAACAGTTCGCAATTAAGTGAAAAGTCAGGATTTTTTTACTTTTTATTTTAAGTTAACCACTTAAAAAAAACAAACAATATAACTTAATAATTATGATTCAGACCCATTAAATTTTAAGTGGAAAAAACAAACGACCCCTTATTTATTTTTATTTTTTTTTCTGTTTCCAGAAAAATGTTATTTTTCTTTAATAAAACTTCTTTAATGTTTAAATGTGTGATTTGTTTTTTTGTTTGCAATAATGTAATGATAATTTTTTTGTTTTTAATTTACATAATGTAACCATAACTTGAGCATTAGGATGATGGTTATGTAATTGCAATTAATATTACGGGGATGACGTAACGACGATGATGCCAGAGAGCTAGAAACTTCAATAATCGTAGAATTGGGAATTATAATTGTATAATTGGGAAGACAGGTGACGGTTCGTGCTCCAATTTTTAATTTTTTTAAATGGCAATAAAAAAATATTCAAAACAGTCTAACCCACGCCCTCTGGAGCGTAGTTCAGTTAGTAGATATATGAGTTTTGGGTTTAGACAAATGACTTCTAGGTCAACGGTTCGAATCTTATCAATGTTATTTTGAATCCTGTCAATAGTTCGATATTATGTATGTGATGCTTCATCTCGACCAAACTTAAAAAAATAAAAATAAAATTACCGATGCAAAATCTAAAGGAAAAATGAAATAAAGAAAAGAAACAACTCATCATCACAATTTTGTCTTCTGTTGTTGGCTAAAACATATTAGAAAATTAATTACTTGCACTAAAAAAAAAAAAACATATAGTGACACATTTTTTTTGTGACAAATTTCAAATTTATCACAATAGGTATTATTTTGTGACAAATTATATTATTTGTCATTATGTTTTGTTTAATTTAGACTTTTAAAAAATAATTGTCACAATTAGTTAAAAAAAAAGAATAAAAAAAACTTGATAATTTGTGATAGATAATATAATTAGTCACAAAAAATGACCCTATAAAAAAAGGAAAGATTTTATTTTATAAATAATAAGGTTTTTAAAAGACATTAGAATCAATGCATTTTATTTTATTTGGAAGAAAAAAAAACTCTACAATCGTGGTGTTGTTATTTTTTTCCTTATTCCATCTTCACATGTCTCTTGGTTCTCCCTTTGTCACTGCCATATCTAGATTTTCTATTTATTTTCTCTTTTCCTTAAACACACTTTTTTTGATTTGAAATTGTGATTCATCTGTAGAAGTCACTAGGATTTTAGAGAAAATTCTGCCTTGATAGAAAAAGGTAAGCTTCTATTGATTTGATTGTTTTTTATTTTTTTCATTTTTTTTTTAATTTTTAGGGTTTGTTATCATTTACTTGTTTTTCAGGGTCGGAATTTCAAATTTGAGTTTCATATAATAAAAAGTTTCTTTGAATAAGATATATATATATATATATATATATTATGTAGAATTATATATATATATATATATATATATATATATGTTTAGGGATGTTTCTTAATTTTAATTTTTTTTAATTTTTTTTAATTTTTTTTCTCTTTAGTTTCTCTTTTCCTTAAAAACACTTTTTAGGTTTAAAACCGTGTTTCATCTTTAAAAGTCACCAAGACCGTAGAGAAAATTTTGTCTTGATAGAAAAGGTAAGCTTCTCTTGATTTAATTTTTTTTTTAGGGTTTATTTTCTTATACTTATTTTTGAGGGTCGGAATCTTAAATTCGAGTTTCATATATTGAAAGTTTCTTTTAACAAGGTATATTATATATAGAATTATATATATGTGTTTAGGAATGATTCTTAACTTTAATTTGTTTTTAATTTTTTTCAGGAACCCATAATTATTATTTCATGATTTATAGTTGTTTGTTCTTAGATTACATGATATTTATCAATTGAAATGCATACTAACCATTTGATTAAATGATTCTTATGGAACAACCAATTGTTTGATGTAGCATTAAAAAAAATTATATCTTATTGAGGTGTTAATAATATACTTTCTATTGCAGTTTGTATCTAGGCGAAAAGTTTATTCTAATATTTTCATTTACGAAAGTGTTCTAGTATTGAGGCTTGAAGAATCTTCATTATGGTTATCGGAATATAATTGATGTAATGCATTTATCTCAAAATTTGTAGCAAATTGGTGTATGTACACTAACAATTTTGTAATATTTTTTTTTTTTTTCATTTTCTTTTTTCCTTTTCTTTTCTTTCTTTTGTTCTGATTATCAATTCCTTATTGTACTTTTTGTATTTAAGTTTTCTTGTAGTTAATAATAATTGAATGGACTATTATATTAACTTTGATTGAAATTGTAACTTGTTATCTTCTTGTTAATTGTTACTAAATTTGTGTAAAACAAACATAATTTTCATATGGTTAACTGTCATAAGGTTTGTGTATAATGACAATATTTAAATAATTAATTATCGATAAGGTTGTGTATAGTGACAATACTTAAATAATTAATTATCGATAATGTTATGTATAGTGACATAATATTTAAATAATTAATTATCGAGAAGGTTATGTACAGTGACACAATTTTGACATGGTTAATTATCACTAAGTTTGTGAAGAATGACATAATTTTAAAATAATAAATTGTCATTAAGAAGATATATAGTGACAAAATTTTCAAACAGTTAATTGTCATTATATATAAATTTATTGACACAATTTTTATTTTGTCACTAATTAAGGTCGAGTGATAATATATCACTAAAAGTTATGATTCGTGATAAATTCAAAAAACTGTCACAAATACTTTTAGTGACGGGGTAAAAGTGACGAATTATTAATGACACTTTTTTCCACAATATTGAAATTGTGACAATTTCTTTACTTGTAGTGATAAATAATTTTTGTCCCTATATATCACTTTTTTTGTAGTGTGGATAGATTATAGCATGTGTTAATTATGATCTCTCTCTCTCACTTTCTCAATTCAATGATATATCATCCGAAGGTATTCTGTTGTCCGTCCACCCATATTTGTGGCCACCATTAATTTGAATATCAAAGAAACATATTGCTCACACAGTTTTTTTTTTTATAAATATCAGTGAAAGTCGAAGCAAATAAACATATCACCCAGAAGGCCAGAATCCAGAGAAAGAGATAGAGTGATATATATAATCTGGTGCTTTAATTTCAAAAGCACCGCTTTCTATCCTGCTAAAATTCAGGTTTTCTAGGTACTTAATTATATTTGTTTAATACTTTAATTCAATTTTATGTTATGTTATTTATGTTCTTTCTTTCTATAACTATAATTTTAGTGCAGCTAATTAGAGTAGTATAAATTATTGTCAAGTTAATTATTATTATTTTAATTTGAATTATAATCTCATTGAAGAACTTACTACATAACCTCAATTTTTGTTGACCGGGTGATTGAACAATCTTACGATTCATTACTTAATTATAAAAGAGTCATCTAGATATATACATTATATGAATATTGATCCCGTGATAATTATTTGTTAACACTTGGATAATAAGTAAATTATTAATCAATAAAAAAATAAAATAAAAAAATAAACATGTAATGAGTTAACCAATATTCGAGATTAAAAAATGAACATTGAAACTCGATGAAAATATGTCTTTTAAGGACAGATTCTATTTATTTTATAGTTTTATTAGCTACTAACATACTGTTATTTGTTTGTTGTTTGTCATCAAAACTAGAAACTTTGAGATGGGAGAAAATCAGCATCAATCCAGATCAGAGTTGTCAATATTTGGCAATGATCAGAAAAACAACGTGGAGGAAGTTTTGGAACCTGGGACAGATTGTTGTATATACAGGGTTCCTCATTATCTTCGCAAAATAAATGAAGCAGCCTATACTCCCATGTTAATTTCAATAGGCCCTCTTCATTATGGCAGAAAAGAATTAATGGGTATGGAAAATCAGAAAAAAAGATTTTGGTCAAAATTTTGGGAACGTGAAAATAATGCACTAAAATTGGAGGAATTCAAAATTTATATCGAAAATCAAGCGCAGCATATTCGTGAGCATTATTCAGTGTCCTCTTTGCTCCAAACTCCAGAATACGTAGCAATGATTCAACGTGATGCTGTCTTCATCATTGAACTCTTCATAGGAATTTCGAAATCACTATGAAATTTTTGCTAGAATCACAATCACTACGTGCTTCTATGACAACAGACCATTTCGAAATCACTAACGAATTTTTGCTAGAATCACCATCACTACGTGCTTCTATAACAACAGACCTTCTATTACTCGAAAATCAAGTTCCATACTTTGTTCTTAACCATTTATGTACGCAAGCCTTCCCCAGCAGTGCAGGAGGAAATCCTTCATTCTTTCGTCTTTCTCTTCTGTTTTTTTAATGGAGTAATGGAATTCAATCCTTTGTCGTTATCAGAAGTGGAACCGCAAGTTAAACATTTTATTGATCTTGTAAGATGTGCTTTTGTAAAGGAAGTCCAACGAGCAGAGTCAAATGGAGATAGGATATATGATTTACCAAGTGCGACAAAGTTGAATCAGTCAGGACTGAATTTTAGTGTTAGTGAACATAAATGCTATCTCGACATAACTTTGGTAAAGAGAAAGCGTGGAAAATGGTTGCCGTGGTTTAAAGTAAATTAATTACAAATCCCACAAATTAAAATCTTTGATGAAACTGAAAGTTTGTTTCGAAATATGATGGCTTTAGAGCTGTTTCACTATCCAACACAAACTCACATACGCAGCTATACTAAACTAATGGATTGTCTAATCGATACCGTAAAGGATGTGGATTTACTTATTGAGAAAGGGATTATTGTCAATTGCGTGGGCGATAATGAAGTGATAATGAAGATGTTCAACACCCTTGGCACAAACATGATATTCGGTGATTCTCGTTATTATGATATTGTCAAAAGAATGGAAGCACACTACCAGAGTCCATGGAACCATGTCAAGGCCAAATTGAGAAGTACATATTTCAGTCATGTTTGGAAAGGCACTGCAACTGTTGCTGCTACTTTTCTCCTGATTCTCACTGTGATACAAACCGTTTGCTCTATTATGCAACTCTAGGGAAACACAATGGGATTGGAGGAGGTCTACTTTAATTAAGATTGAACGGTTTTTATTTTCCTTTTTCTTTTCTGCTTTCTTGATTTGTGTATTTTTGCATTTGATGCTTGTATTTCCATATGTATTTTAATATTAAGTTTGGAATTGAAAATTCTTCTTGTCATTCTAGTTTAATATAGCACGTATTTTATGTGCTTTAGCTTACCATCTCTTTTATTCATGGGTAGTTTTGCGATGAGCCCATTTTGTAGGTGTATTGACCAAAGCTGTATAAAAAGAGTGGCGATATTTGCACCCCTTTAAAATTGTATCACTATAAGAAAAATGATCTATTGGGACGAAAAATCTATTGGGACAAAAAAAGAAAAAAAAAACGTCCCAATAAACTGCCTATTGGGACGAAAATATTTCGTCCCTATAGATTTTCGTCCCAATAGAATGTTTATTAGGACAAATTTTGTCCAATGTGGTATAATCTTTAGGGATGAATTTTTTTCATCCCAATAGGATATCTATTAGGACGAAATATATAATTCGTTCCAATAGACATCCTGTTGGGATGAATTTTTTTTCGTCCCAATAGGTCTATAGGGACGATTTTAGGGCTATTGAGATGAAAAATATCGTCCCAATAGCCTTTTTTTATTTATTGTGTTTTCAATTAATCCTCAAAAGGCTTAGATGAATGTGAGTGAAGAAATAAACGTGAAAAAAGTATTAAAAGACGAAGATGAAGAAAATATTACTGTAAGATGAAATGAGAGAAAATGAGGTAAATAATAGAGGTAAATAATTATATATTATTTTGATGTGTATAATAGTTATTGTATTTATGGTTATGAGTGCATCTTAACCATTTGTTTTTTTACACAGGATTTGTCACACTTATGTATTCATTAGATCATACTTGTCTGAATGGTCAAGATTTCATGATCATTAATTATCTTAATTGTTTCTCTCTCTCATATTTTTTCTCTTTTCCTAAACATTTTATTTGTTTATCTCTAGTCATTTATTTCTCTCTTTCCTCTTTTATTACTATTATTTTCTTTTCCTTTTCACCTTATAACATTTCTTATTTCATCTCTTTTTATATTTTCACTTGTGGCATTCTTTTTTATTTATCGATAGAAATGCTTAAATAAAATAAATACATAGTTGATAAAAATTCTTCAAAGTACTCAATTTTTTTTTTTTTATTATTGGAATTTTTTTGACATAATCAAAATACTGGAATTTATGATATAAAATATGTTATCTATTAAAAAATCCAAAAAAAACAAAACAAAACAAAACAAAACAAAACAAAACAAAGAACTAATTAATTAATTTTGTTGAAAATTCTTGATTTTTTTTTAAAGTTTTTCCTTAAAGGTAGATTAATAATTAAATTACCATATAAATTAGAAAATGATGCAATATGGATCATTTTGTTCGTCCAAAGTGGTTCTCTATCGAGATGAATTTTGTTTTTTCCAATAAATTCTTCATGAGGATTAATAACTATTAATCTTGAGAGGTTTTTTATTATTTAAAAAAAAAAGAATTGAATCGTCAGAACTGGAACTGGAACTGGAACTGAAACCGAAACCGTTGATTTCGAATCGAAAACCGAAACCACTGGTTCTCAATTGAAAATCGAAACCGCTGTTTCCGAATCAAGAACCGGAATCGGGGTCATGTCTAATTCTGAGTACGATTAACGATTGACCATTTGATCTGACAATATATGATTTTATAAAAATAATTTAATTACATGTTATAATAAATGTTTTTTAATATCAATTTGTTTATCAAATAAAAATAAAATTTATATTAGTGGAATCAATCTACAAATAAAATTTTGATTGAAAAAAAATCAATAAAAATTTAATAACAATTAGAGGTTATATATAAAAATTATGGTTTTATAATCACATTCAAAGCTATAGCAAGGTGGATAAGATGGTGGGGTGGGAGTGGGTGAGCTGGGTTCAACACCCAATGGTAACACATATTATTTGTAATTTGTGTTGGGTGTGGGTGAGTGGGCAACAATTTTTTTTACTTTCTTGTCCCTATAAGATACCTATAGGCAACAATTTTTATTTTTTATTTTTAATTTCGTCCCTACAGGTTGTCAAATGGGACTAACAAAAATCGTCCCTACAGGTAGTCTATTGGGAAGAATAATTTTGTCCCTATACATTATCAATTGGGAAGAACAAAAATCGTCCCTATAGGTAGTTTTAAGAGACGAATTTCAATTTTCGTCCCAAAGAAGCTATTGCGACCCACCTGAGGCGACGGAATTTGGGACGAATTTTATTCGTCCCAATAGACCTATTGGGATGATTTTTGGGCTATTGGGACAAAAAACAAACATCCCAATAGCCCTTTTTTTTGTAGTGTATGTACACTCCAAAATTATATATTTTCAAAACTCCAACATTGTCCTTTAATTAATTTTTTAATATTTTAATTAAAAGATATTATAATATTTTTTTGGGGGCCTTGCAAAAATGTCCACTATGAAGTTTAGAAGTGCAAAAATGTCTCCTCTATGATTTTCTTGCAAAACTGTCCGGTATTAATGTTTACTTTGCATAAATGTCCCATGTTGGACTATACTACCCTCCCCACTTAAATTGGGGTGTAATGTCACAAATACCCTTAAACATTTCAGGTTTCCACAATTACCCTTGTCTTCCCTTCCCTTCCTTTCTTTCCATGAGTCCTTTGATGAATTCCCTCCCCCATTTTCAAACATACAGGACCTGACCCGACCACACCACAGTCGTGCCCCTCCCCCGATACTTCTTCTTCTTGTTCTCATTCTTCTTCCTTCCCCATCTTCGGAGCTTCAATATTCCTCCTACCATTCCGAAATTCCTTCTCAATTGTTTTCAACTGAACATTATCAAGAACCATATAACCTGAAAACCATATAGAAACCCTAAAAGCAGAGAGATAGAGAGAGATAGAGGCACGAGGACGACGAGGGATGATGGGTTTCTGTTTGTAGTCTTCAAAAGTTTGCAATTGTGTTGGGTAACAAACAGGGTGGAGTTTGAGTCTGAAGCCAAGATAAATCGACCAGGCAAGGATGCCTAAGCTGCTAGCTGTGGGATCGAAGACGGCTGCAGGTGAGTGTTTCTTTAAATATGTGCATTGGAACCTTTGAAATCAATGTTAATTTTTCGTCTGTGCTGGGCGGTGCTGCTGTTTGGGGCTAGACATTGTTATTGGGTCCATTTTCTTTTTCGTTTCTGTTGGTGTTGTGTTTGGATTGGGTTGTTTTTGTTGGTTTTGCCTGGTGTTTATGTGGGGTTGTTTCTGCTGGTATAGGTATTGTTTGTCTTATGTCTTAGTTAGGTTGTCTTGTTTTTTTAGGCGTCTTTGCTTCCCTGCCTGGGTTGAATCATTTTGATGCAACTTTGTGGGTGTTTGGATTTAGCAGAGAAAGTGTTTGATAATATGCTTGAGAGAAGCATGGTTGCGTGGAATGTTATGATTGATGCATTTGTTCAGTCTGGTGAGTTGGTTCTAATGCAGAATTTGTTGGCATTTGTTGGCATTTGTTCGTTCTAACTGCTGTGTGGGCATTTCTTGTTTTCTATGGCACCCCTTGTTGAATTGCTGCTGCTATGTGGCGTTGTTTATTTGGCATTGATAACTCTGTCCAAGGCTTGAAGTTCGAGTCTTGGGTGTGAAAGCCCTGTGCAGGGCTTCAAATCCCTTGACAGGGCTTTAACAATCAACTGTTTTACTTATACACCGTTTTGTTTTATTTCTTCATTTTCATATCTTTGTTACTTTAACAACATTTGCAGGGTCTATGGATACAATGGATGGGTTCATAGTACATTGCGATAGACATTGGATTGATGACGAGGTGATGGGTCCAATTTCCTTTGTATGTCATGACGACAAATATAGTAAATTGTTTGAAACAATATGTCACCGGATCGGGGTTAGTAATGACAGATTTCGGATAAGCTTAAGTTCAGAGCTTTTAACGCCGAAAGGGAGTTGTACATTATCCATTATGAGCGACAGTGATGTATCCTGTTTGGTTTCTCATAATCGATCCTTGTCCTTGTGGACTGAAATTAAGGTCGAAGTCGTAGAAAGATCTGTACCGGCGAAGGCAACTGAAAATATTTTTCAAACTGTGATGAAGTTAAGAAATACAACAATCTAGTCATGTATACCTTCGGGCTGTAAACCCTCTGATATTTCCGAATCCCCAATTAGTACTCTATTTTTTCCATCAGTGAGTGGTAGCAACCAACCGTTTGGGCCAGTGCCTTCCCCCGGATTTACATCGGCCGAGAAAGATTAGGGGACTCCAGCATCGACTACTAAGCATGCAGAGATTAAGGTGGATGATTATGATAGTTCTAGCAGTGAGTCTAGCAGTGACGGGCAAACGTCAACAGACTGTAGAGAAGTTCAAACAAATGGAGCACCTAAGAGTTCTACACCCTCTACGACGACACGATGGACGATACCGGGGTCAGAACTATACTCAATTCAACCCATTAGATCGAAAGAATTGTTTGAAGACAATGGAGACTTTAGTGAAATATATAAAGGACAGATTTTCAAGGACAAGAAAACATTGAAAGGGGCTCTAGGGTTCAATGCATTACAAAAGAGGTTTGATTACAGGGTTCGACGATCGAATCATACATGATTCGTCGCAATATGTAAAAAGAGAGATTGTCAATGGGTTTTTAGGGCAGGGAAATCGAGAAATGGGACGTACTAGAATGTTAAGTCCGTTGACTCTAAGCACACATGTGGTGATAATGGAAACTACAATGTAGATTTTCATCGTGTAAGTTCCCATGTAATAGGGCAATTGTTTGCAAGAAAGTTTGTTGATCCAGGACGCAACCTCCGTCCTAAAGATATCCAGACTGACATGAAGGATAAGCACGGCATAAACCTCACCTACAACAAAGCTTACAGATCTAAGGACCATGCTTTACATAGTGTTTTCGGTAATCCGTGGGAGTCATTTAAGACGTTGCCCGCATACTTTCACATGTTGGAAAAATCTAATTCGGGGGCAAAAACCAAGATTGCAACCGATAGGCAAAACCGGTTCAAATATGGAGTCATGGCACTTGGGGCCTGTATAGAGGGATTCAATACAGTAATTAGGCCGGTTATTGCCGTCGATGCTACCCACTTGAAGTCCAAGGATGGTAATAAGATGATATACCTTTTGGCATTTGGGTTTGCCAATTCCGAGTGCTCAAAGTCATGGACATGGTTCTTGAAGCAACTTCACGACGTGATCTTGCATCCCGAACTTGTTCTGATAGTTTCGGATCGACACACGGGTATCTCTAATGGCATGAGAGCAATATTCCCCAATTCAGCACATGTGGTTTGTGCATACCACTTGGCCAACAATCTGAAACAACATTGTAGGAAGCGAGGGTGACGTGATTTATCATTACTATCGTGCTGCATATGCGTACCGTGTTGAGAAATTCGACCGTGTAATGGCTGAACTGAAATCCATCCATCCTAAGGTTTATGATGAGCTCCTAGAGGTTGGGATACAGAAGTTTTCACGTGTCCATAGCCCTAGGAAGAGGTACCATATGATGACCACTAACATTGCAGAGTCAATGAATTCTTGTCTACTTGCGATTCGGAAGTTGCCTATCACATCTATTGCTGAATTTATCAGAGATTTGTTGCAACGTTGGTTCCACGACCGTCGAAGTAATGCAAGAGAAACACCCACATTCTTGACTAATGATGCGGACCAACACATCAAAGATAGGGTATTAGCATCGCAACGATGTGAGATTCACCCCATTAACTATGATAGATTCAAGGTACAAGACCAATGGAATGAAGCAATTGTCGACTTTGAACAACGTTCATGCTCATGCCGTGAATGGGACCTAGATGAGCTACCGTGTATTCATGCCATGGCTGTTGCAACGTATGCTTACATAATGTTTATTTACATTTTGAATAACAACCATAATCTTCAATTTCTAATTGTGATTAATTTTTTTGTGTCTTTTGTATCAGGCTTAAAGGTAAGCCTATCAACTCATTATGTTCCAACTTTTTCACAACCGGATGGCTGAAACAAGCGTACGCCATGGTTGTGAACCCTATTCCAAAACCTGAAGAGTGGGACATTGCTGATGATGTTCGTAATCGCGTTGTATTGCCTTGGAAAAAAAAGCGACTGACAGGAAGACCAAAGAAAAATTGGATGCCTTTTGTCGGGGAGAAACGAAAGCAACAATCGTGTGGGAATTGTGGGCAAAAGGGACACAATCAAAAAAGTTGCACGAACCCATCATGTAGCACAGGCAAACCAGCAAAAAAAGCATGTGCTTGTAGTGTGTGCAAGAAAGAAGGACATAACAAACTTACGTGCCCAGATAGGGATAACGCACCGGACCCCAGTTTGGCACCCCACCTCAGCTCGGATGACACTGACACTGACACAGACGATGAAGAAGTTGATTCGTAGGTATGGGTGAGACTCATCCTTTCCTTCTATTTTATTTTTTTTAAATAAAAAATCTTTGACAGGCAGCAGTTGCTTACGCTTTTGTTGTTGCATGAACATACATCTTCACTGTAGGTTCAGATGTAGGAGTGCAAAAAAGTTGTGGTGGTGATGACGGTGTAGTATGTGTTGTTAGTTGCAGGGGATGTTGTTTCTCTGGTTGTTGCTGTGATGATGGTTTAGTCGTTCTTTTTAGGTGGTGTGGTGTAGTCATTGTAAGTTGCAGTTTACCTTGCTTAGTACCTTGTTTATGGTTTTTAAGTTTTTACAAGCAGGACCAGCCCAGCATGTGTTATAAATAACACAATATTTACAGCTGTTTTTAACTTGTTATGGTGATGATCTTGTATGGAATAAATGTTTTCAAGCCCTTGAATATTTGTTGTGGCTTTTTTTATTATTTTATTATTATGGAATAATTGTTGTTGAGGCCTTGGTGATACTGGTATTTATGTTATGTGTTTGTTTAAGTATATATTTGTGTGTGACCAGCATACACATATACTGTTCTTCGTTCTTCTTTGTTGTATATATTGTTGTATACTGTTCGTTGTAGTAATACTGTCATACTGGGCTTGATATTATTGATCCCAGGAACGAACAGGAACCATGCAAGACAAGGCTTGAATGTATTTACATGTCAATCTCTAGAATAGTTTTTGAAGCACAGGGCTTGAATTTATTTACATGTCAATCCCTGGAATAATTTCTGAAGCCCAGGGCTTGAATTTATTTATTATATCCAAGGCTCTGGAAGAACGTTGATTTGTTAAGGCCTGGATATTATTATTTAGCCCACCAGGAGGGGGGTCATGCAAGACAGCCCATGATTTTGTACACACTTACACCAGGCGGGGGGGTCATACAAGACAGGCCCATGTTTATGTTTTTTTATATATGTCAAGGCCGGGCTGGAACAACATTGATTTGTTAAGGGCTGGATATTTTTATTTAGCCCAACAGAAGGTTGGTCATGACAATGTATTTTAATTAATAATATTTAGTTAAATGAAGTAGCAGTGGGGCAATGGTAAAAGTACATTTATTTAGGGAGTCTTGGGCTTCGGGAGTCTTTACCCGGTGTCTTTTGAGTTTGAAAAAAGCATTCATTGCAATGGTTTGTGAAAAGGCATCCAGATGACCTTTCAATGGAAAAGGACGGTTGGGGCAATGACCATGGTGGCTTTTCATTTATTGGGACATTGGGGGTGGGCGTTTTCATACATTATAAATACCGTCCTTTATTACATTTTTTTATCACTTCACTTATATTCTCTATTGTTTAGTATTTTTTTATTTTTATTTTTCAAGGTACAATGGCAGAAAACAACACAAGGAATAATGTTGCAAATAATTTTCATGAAACAGACAGGCTGGAATCCATCTTCGAATGTCTGAGGCAACGGATTGCAAATGCAGAGAACACCATCCGTGAAGAGCGTGCAAACGCTGGACGCCTGACTGTGGACAATGCAGTGTTGATGGGAAAAGTTGAAAACCTGGAAGCAGAAATTATCAGTTTACATGTGCAGATGGAGGCAAGAGATGATGAACTGAATGGGCTGTACATTCTAGTTGAAAAACTGAAGAAGAAAATGTTGGACTTCAATATTCCACCATCTCCCTAAAGAAATGCTTTATTTTGTTCACAGTCCGATGTCTTTGCAATATTTTATGTTTTTTTATCTTCAATGTGTTCAGGTCTTTCTAAATATAATATAATATTATTTAATACTTATATGAAATGAATATTATCATATTTCCCTTTCCTAAATCCCTGACACAATATCTCAATCATCTAAAAAGAGTTAACTTTAATTCATATTCATAAAAAAGGCAAAGCAGATGCCTTGAACAAAAATAACACAAACAAGCATTCACATACATTTGCCCACTGTTACTCCGATTACAAAAACAACAATATACAATATAACCAGCATTACTGTTTTGGTTTGTACCGGTTCAGTGTAAAGAACCTTATCTTCTGTGGTACCAGAACTATGATTTGAAAGTGAAAGTTTTTCACGCTGAACAGCACGGATAGCTTCATATGCTTCATCCACCGTATTAAATCTCTGATAAGAGGCACCCTTAAATCCATCAACTTGTTCATGACAATCAGGCCAAAAGTTGAACACACCAGTTTTCCTGCCTTTGAAAACAGCATACACCGATTTATTTGCCATATCATACAAAACACTGAATATACATGCAAAAAAAGAAGTAACTAACAAAGAGGAAATCCAGATTAGATTATTTTTTTATAATGACAAAACAACAAACAAAATGAAGACATTAAATCCTGCAGACATTAAACAAAATGAAATAACAAAAACCAGTTAATTGGGCATAGAAGTCTTCCGACAAAAATCAAAGGTTGAAGCTATACTACCTTGTAACCATATGATTTTTGTCGAAAACCTACATGCCCACTGAACTCATTTTCGAACTAAGATCATAAATTAACGAATAAAAAAACGAAACAAAATGAAGATTAAGATTTGTAGAAGAAGACCTCTGGGCGTGGGGGCTTGTCGTCAGGATTGAAAGAAATAAATCAGATGCGTAGAAGAGCAAGATGTGTTCTTGCGTACGCGATAAAGATGAAAATATTATGAAGAAAGAGTAGAAGAGGAACCGACCATCTATATAGGGGAAAGACTGAAGTGGGATCCAGCTGTGGTCCACCAATTTCCTTCTCCCCTACCATTGCATTTTTTTTCAAGCCCAGAAACAATAAATGTGAAGCCCTGGAAAGGTATTAAAGCCCAAAATCGCCGTACTGGCCCGACCTGAAATAACGTTTTGCATTTAATTTAATTTTTTGGACGATTTAAAACATTTAACCAATTGTACGGAATTTGTTACACAACATGTGGCAACACGTAGAGTGTTTGACACCACCAAAAACGCAATCTAATATGGGAAGCCTTAGTAAGACACTATGTGCAAATGTCACCCATTACTTTACTAGAGTTATAAGTGTTACTATGCAATTTTAATAGATTTGGTTACGGTGTATTTTTGTGACCGTCGGATGCTTCCCCAAAGACTCTATAAAGATACCCACCTACATTGAATCCACTTTGGACCATCTCGATCGGGAAGAAAAACACGGGCCCCACACCATCGGATGCATAAACAATAGACATTCAAGCCCTAGATTTACTGTTCAAGCCCATTAATTACAAAAAAATAAAATAATAATAAGGGGTTTTTACAATTTGGTCCCAATCTAATCGGGAAAAGTCACTTTTTTACTTGTTAATTCAAAATACAACAAATTGGTCCTAATATAATTCAAAATACATCAAATTGGTCCAAAGGTTAGTCAAACTAACGGTCAACTGTCATAAAATCAGTTAAAAGACTTTTTTACCCCTATTTCCAATAAAAAAAAATAGAAATACAAAATTGTAAAAAAAAAAAAAAAAACCATATATATATATATAAAAAAAATAAAAAATAAAAAAAATAAATAAAAAAAAACTGAACAGAATTTTTTTTAAAAAAACTTACTTTTACAAAAAAAATCAAACCAATTAGACTTTTTTTTTTTTTTTTAAAGAAATCGAATTAAAAAAACTTAAAATAAATTTTTAAAATGAAGAATAAAAATTAAAGAAAAACGAAAAAAAAATTGAAACAAGAGGTGGAGACCCATATGGGTTGGATCTCCACTATCAGTGGATCTGATCAACTCTCTCACCATCTTCGCCGACGACCTCCCCGACCGGATACCCGCCCAAGTCGGCGATCTTCCTTACCAGCGACAGCCTCTTCACTACAGCCTCTTACCAGCGACCGAAGATTGTAGCGACGACGTTGACTAGGCTTGGAGGTGGAGCTATCAGAGTTTCTTGCCTTCAACAGTGGGTCTCTACTGCTGAAAATCAATGATGAGGATAATGAATGGTGGATGGTTTAGATTTGATTGAATATGGTTGTTGCGTTTTTTACTTTTGATTTTGATTGAATTCGAATTGAGTTGGGTCTGGGTGATGAAATGAAAGCAAGGTCTGGTTTAGTTTGATTTTGATGGATTCAATCAAATAAAACAAAATTCTGTTCAAGAAATCTGGATTTTTTTTTGTTCAAAAAATCTGGAAATTGTTTTTGTATTTTTAGAGATCTGGAATTTTTTTTTTCTATTTTTTTGGTTCAAAAAATCTGGAATTTTTTTTTGTTCCAGAAATCTGGAAATTTTTTTGGTTCAAAAATTTTGGAATTTTTTTTGTTCAAAAAATCTGGAACAAAGATCAAAGTTTGAATTTAATATCTTTATTTTATTTTATTATTATTTTATTTCTATTTTTTAATTGGAAACAGACGGAAAGACTTTTCTATCCTCCTAAATTTTAGTTGACTGTTAGTTTGACTAACCTTTGGACCAATTTGATGTATTTTGAATTATATTAGGACCAATTTGTTGTATTTTGAATTAACAAGTAAAAAAGTGACTTTTCCCAATTAGATTAGGACCAAATTGTAAAAACCCCTAATAATAATAATGGCATCCAGCTGGGTCAATAGCTGGGCTGCATGTGGAATTGCTGTCTGAAGCCCATTTCCAGCCCTGTATTACGCCTACAAGCCTAAATATAATTGGAGACCTAAAAGCCCACCCGTTTAATTACATATTAAACCCAAGACTGAAGTGGGCTCCAGCTGTGGTCCACTTGCATTGGTTAGTGGGATCCAGCTGTGGTCCACCAATTTCCTTCCCCCCTACCATTGCATTTGTTTTCAAGCCCAGAAACAATAAATGTGAAGCCCTGGAAAGGTATTAAAGCCCAAAATCACCGTACTGGCCCGACCTGGAATAACGTTTTGCATTTAATTTAAATTTTTGGACGATTTAAAAATTTTGGACGATTTAAAAAATTGTACCGATTGTACGGAATTTGTTACACAACTTGGAATCGAGTATGCTATATTCTGGTATGTATTCCGTAATGGGGGTATGCTACTTGGAATGGATGATGATTTCAATAACAGAACAATTCATTTCATTCGTTGTAAGCACATTAAAAAACGTGGGCTTCAGAAGAAATCAATTAATTTTGTTCGCCGCAAACACTTAAAAAATTACTCCAATACTAAATATTCTGGGCTTCAGAACAAATCATTTCATTTCAGCCTCCCACCCAAAGCAAAACACACAAACAACACCATGGATTACATTATAGAGGCTTCCACCGGCAATAAAACCAGAAAATCTAAAAACAAACAAAGCAACAAGATTAAGAAGAACAAGGCTGATAAACATCCAGCCACAAACATTCCCTCATAGAGGAAAAGGCCAACAAAGCCAGGTTTACAGCCAAACGTTTACCCGATTTATGAACGGAAAGATACTTACAAGGACCTACTTCAAAAATTAAGGCCTGAACATCATTAATGATAAACTTAACATCGCTCAACTGGGAAGACGAATAAGATAACAAAGACAGAGCTATAAGAGATGTTAAAACGTCTCAATTTCAGCACAGTTAACTGCAGTCAATGATCATTATAGTCTTGGATGGCAAGCCGGAGCTGGAACCGATCTGATCAATGGCCTTCAAGACGTCAAATCCTTGGACCATCTCACCGAAGACGACTTGCTTACGATCGAGCCACTCGGTCTTAGTGGTACAGATGCAGAACTGGGACCCGTTGCCCAATGTGTTGGTTTTGGCCATTGACAAGATACCGGGATCGATGTGCTTCTTCACGAAGTTCTCGTCGGCAAAACTAGGGCCGTATATCGATTCACCATCGGTTCCATTTCCTTGAGTGATGTCTCCTCCATGGACCATGTACCCAGGTATCACGCGGTGGAAGGTTGAACCCTTGTAGTGGAGTGGCTTCCCAACGGTGCTGATCCCCTTCTCTCCGGTACAAAGAGCTCGAAAGTTCTCCACTGTGATAGGGGGGTACTGTCTGTGAAGAGCTCCATCACTATTCTACCCGCAGGGCTGCTGTCAATGCTTAGGTCAAAGAACACTCTAGGGTTCGCCATAACAGTGTCTACGACAAACAGAGAGAAGGGGGAGTGGAAATGGTAGATGAAGAACAATAGAGAGTATGGACAGAATGGGGACTCACGGTTTACTTTAAATGCCAAATGCCCCCCCATAGGTGGGGCCCCTTTTATGTACTTGGTTGGGTTGGGGTTCATCATTCATGTCATGTTTACAGGGTTGTAATGCAAAGGGCCCCCCCATGTACCTGATTTTTTTTTGTAATGCAAAAAAATATAACACCCCCAAAAAAGGAAATGTAGAATTGGATACATTTTGGGCGAGTCCCATAGGTTCGGGTTTAATTGCTATCCCTACTCATGTATGATTAGTGGAAATGGAAGAAATTATTATTATTATTAGCCCCTAACTAAGATGAAATGTAGAATATGTATCGAATGATATCCTTCACATTATCACCATTGTTGCAAATCTTTGGATACATATCAGAAGATAGAAGATCTTCAATCCAGTGAAAGTTCTGATAACATTAACCACTTCATGCAATCTTGAAGCTCAAATTCAACTATTACTTCATAATATTCTCCACTTTCTTCTCTATAACATTATGATAACCAAACCTTTATACAATTAGTTACACATTCAATTCAATTAAATCATCACAAAATCTTCAAAAAATTCATCACAAAATCATAACTTGTACTGCTTTACATTAACTAACACCAACTAAGAAAAAAAAAAAAAACTGAAACTTTAAAACAGATAAACATCAAACAAGCCATATACGGAGAATTAATTACACATTCAATTAACATAACAATGAAGCTTCAAACAAAAGGTTCTACCTTAAACTTGATAAATAAGCGGTTCAAATTCCTTTGAACCTTTAAATTCGATACATATACTTCTAAATTCTTTGGGCTACAAATCTGCTTTCAGATATATTATACAAAATCATCCATATACATTCATTCATGGGCTGGAAAGAAATGTTCAATTACAAGTCAAAATATAAGCTGAGCAAACAGGAGACAAAATGTCAATCATCCATATAGAAGTCAAACTGTTAATCTGCACTGCCTAACAAAACCACAACAGAAACAGCTACCAACTGCACAGCTACCAACTGACAACCGTAAAACAGAATCAGCTACCCCAACAAACATCTCAAGACAGTTCACTGTTAACGAAAATTTCAAGAGCCATTACCTCACGGATGCTGGGAATATCCTTTTGTCCAAAGCTATCCACCCATGATGACAACGGGACCCCAAATAATATCAATTCTGCATATTTACACACAAAGGCACCACAACTGTAGCTGCAACAAGTGAAAATGCAATCATAAATATTTATGTATCATAATAAAGAACTAGAAGTAATAATGCAAATTTTACTTGTCATTTTGTTGAGGAATAATGGTTGGTTCGATGTTTTCAGCAGTGAATGGACTTGTGTGAGGAGGCATCTTCATATGTTCATAGTAATTTGCATGCTTAAGAATTGAGGGTAACAAATAAAGTAACCCTGGGATGTCTTTCACACGGTCATTTCTTCCTTTACGGTCACAAAACGAGTCATGCATTTTGACTTTCCCTTCTTTTAAAAAAACTTGACATAATACCCAATGATCCCCGGTGTTGCAAGGAACCAACACCTGTGGTAAAAAAAAAAAAAAAAAAAAAACAAAGAAAGAAGAAAGAACAAAACATAGCCAAATCATAAACAAAAGGCAAAAAAAACAAGGAAGAGAGGAAGAAGAAAAATAGGAGTTAGTGACTTAGTGAAAACCAATAGTAACTTAACAAACCAATGGGCTAATCAAAATTGTCACATTGCGTGTCACATACTTACCGACTCCGTAGTCCACCACGGTTGAGGGTAAAGAAGGTCAGAACCTGACACATAATTTAGTGTATCATCATCTGGTTGGACAGATAGGGGATCGAATTCGGGGTATTCTTCCCAAATTGGGACAGCTGGTGTAGTGGGTGTAAGATCCTTTTTTTTTTTTTTTTTTTTGTATTCTTTTTGACTTCTTTTTGCTCGAATCCAGCTGGGTTATTATTTTTTAAATGTTCAATTCTTTCAAATTTTGTAGCCTCAAATTTTTTTAACTCCCTTTCAGATTCCAACAACTGCTTAACAGCTTCCCACTTCAGTTTCAAATGAGCCTATTTACAAAATAAAAACAGTTTCGTTCAGTTTAGTATAAAATTAGAAATCAATGTGAGGAAAAAAATAGTAGAAAACCCTAAATGAGTATACTACAAAATGAGACAAAATGTCTTATCTATGTTAGAAATAAGAGAAAGAAAAATGCAATTACGAAAAATGCCGTTGGGACCAATCCAATTTCCTGAGGGTAGCTAACCTCTCCTTTCGAACGCCTCTTCCACAGAACGTCGAGGTAGCTGTCTATGTGCTACAAAGACATTTATATATAAACGTTAGGAAATTTATCTGTACTTGTGTAAACAGTAGCATCACAATTTATCACTTACCAAGTTGGACAACCATTTGTAGGTTTGACCAAATTGTTGAACTGTTCACGATTCATATCGATCGCTTGGCCAGTAAAGACACTGTGAGTTGGAAAAATTAAATTAAATATTCTTAAAAAAAAACACACGTAAATAAAATATAAAATAAAAACAGAGGAGAATAGGAATGGACCATTACCGAGTATCATCCTTCTTCTTCAGAAATGAGATGAATTGATTATAATTCTCATTCACAATATCGCTCGAATCTTTGGTTTTCTTCCTCTTCTTGGGTATGGGCATGGGATCAGTGTACGGCTGTCCAAGTACTTTGACTGCCTACGAGCTCTTATGTTGTCATTATTCTTGTAACACACACGTTAAGGGGCCGCAAAACCAAGCCGCCGAAAGGGACCAGAAAGTCAGGTCTCATTTCGGCGGCCAAGGGCGCAGAAATAGGGCGCATAATCCATAGTCTCGCGCGTTTGTTGGTATTCAACGCCCTCATTCTACAGACACCGACCGCAGAATCAAGGGCGCAGATCTGCGTTTTTCTGATCTTCTTTTCAAAACGACATCACTTCATTTGGATCATATATATATGTGTCTTGTGTGTCTTGGCTCGTTTGAGAGAGCAAAAAATTACTCATTTGAGAGCTTCTTGAGCATCTTCCACTTCAAGGCATCAAGACTCCATCTTTAAGGTTCCAAACCACAAATCTCTTCATCTTGCATCTTTCATTCATCATCTAGCATGATTCTAGGTTGATTTCATTTAGGGTTTTTAGTTTTGCTCACATGACTTGTATCTAGAACATCATTCTCATATCTATATGTTCTTGCTTTACAAGATAGCTTTTTTATCACTTGAATTGATTCAAGATTGCATCTTTATGACTTGACTTAGTTTCAAGATTGTTTTATTGTGGTTTGTGAGTTGTTTTGTGATAGATAATGCATATAGGATTTTGGTTGCTTATTTAGTGTTGTTATATGCATGTCATCTAGTAATATGATATCTAGGAATGTCTAACATGTTCATCCATGCCTAGATAAGCTTGAATGTCTAACCTTGCATTTTTAGCATCTTGAGTATTTCACATATTCACCTTAGGTTGTGCTATCTCTTCACTTTAGAGACAAGTCTTGTATTTACCTCTTAGGTAGTTTGCAAGCAAGGGACTAGAGTCACTATTAAAGGCCCGCGGGTAGCAAAGATGGATTAGTAAATTTAGGTGTGATGTGGTCAACCTAATTTGTAATCGTATTTGCAAATAGTGGATTCGAGGTTCTCGTGTGGCGCACATAACAGCCCGTGGTTTTTCCCCGTGTGGGTTTCCACGTAAATATTGTGTGTCCTTTAATTTCCGCACTTGTATGCTTGTTTTTGTATATTGACTAGATTGGGGCATTTTTGTAAATTTGACTAATCTCGAAAATTGGGTAAAAAAATGTTTAAAATCTATTCACCCCCCCTCTAGATTACTTTAGGACACGTTTATATATTTTTTCAACACATAAGGGTTTTCAAGCCCTGGCAAGGTATTTGCTAAGGGATTTCATACCTTCATTTGGAAAAACCAACCACTAATCCCTATTCATAATAAGAAAGTCCCCCAACCCACTATAATAAAGATTTAAAAATGAACTTCAGCCAAGTTTTAAGAATCATACACCAATTCATAGAGTAATAAGTAATAATAACACATAACAAAATCTAGTGTAGCACAAAAATGAGGCAAAATAGCCCAAATGGTTTAACATTTATGTGGATTTCAAATTAACCAACCCCAATTCCTACACATGATCAATCTACTTATTAATGCCCTGATTTGGACAAACCAACCAACCACTGATGTTAACTAGCTATTTTATATAGATAGACACAGAAAATGAAATACACATAGAAGTAAAATACACACCGTCGTACTGAAGTTTGATTCAACTTTTACAACCCTTGTATTGAAATTCCAATTCTTAAATCTTGGGAACCCTGTACTTTTCCGTACGCCGATTTTACCTTCCAAACGGCAAATCCGTTCAACGGCCCAAACCTAAACAATTAAAAAAATCTCATAAAGAAATTACATATCTCATAAGTTTGATTTACACATGAATCATTTGGCAACTATTACCTGAAATGCTAGTGGAAATCCATAAACGTGGAATGTGAAACACTTCGAATCATCACTGTTCTGCTGATTGTCTAACTCCGCCTGCTGATTGTCATTGTCAGTTTCTTCTTCTCCATCTTCTACTTCAGTTTTCTTCTTCTTCTTCTTCGGCTTCTTCTTCTTCTTTTTCTTCTCTTCCTTATTCTCCTCTTCCTTCTTCTTCCTCTTCTTATTCTTGGGGCCCTCATTATTGATTTATTTGATTTATTGTTGTTTTCCCATTTTTTCTCAAAAAAACTAGTTGCTTCATCAGCATAACAAGTATGTACTATTCCCAGCAGACATATATCTTCATTGTTAAAAGTTGCAAATTAATGTATCTTTTCTTTGTTTTAGTCTTTGTAGGTTGTGTTGCGTGGCCTAACAACATTTGAGATGGAGAGACTCTCTGAATATTCCAGCTTAAAAGAAATATAGCATGACCAACTTCCTGTCAGCTACCTAGCTAGAGGTGGATGGGTTCTAAAGTGCTATTTGGAAAAGCTGGATGTAAGAAATTGTGAATCACTCGAAGAAGTTTTTGATTTGGAAGAGCTAAATATATACTCTGATTGAGGAAAATAAGGAAGAGGGTTTCTGTTTTCGGTATTCTCACTGGTTTACTTTTTTATTCAGAAGAGTTTACATGACTTAATTATGTTTCTTGATTTTTGTTTTGTCATGTTATTAGTACCTTGGAGTGTTTGCATTAATTGCTATTGATTTTTCTGGTCTGTTTTTCACATTGTATGTATAAATCAGTGAGTGAGTGCGAAGTGACAGAGAAAATCATAAGACATGCGGGAGATGAGCTGGAAGAATGGATCATGTTTAAGAAATTGAAATATTTGGAACTTCCATGGTTGCCGTGCGTCTTCAACTCGGGGAATTATGCTATTAAAGTCCCACCCCTACAGCACATGGTTGTGAGTCAATGTCTGAATGTGAAGATCATTTCTCAAGGAGCCCGTAAGCAAGACGGAGCAAAAGATGTATGTAATGCCTTCTTAGAGCAGCTGGAAGAAACAGAGGATGAATGGTATTGGGAAGCGACCTTAACGCCATTTCAGAACAGCTATACACATAAAAGGTATGCAAAGATTCACCATTTACATTTTTTAGTAAATGCATCACTTCCCATAACCATTGCCAAGGAGACATTGCCTGACACATACACTCTTGCACGCCACAAGGCCCTCCTCTTCTTCAATGCCCAGAAATGTAAGTCTCTTTTTCATTCACTTTATAGGTAATCTTAATTTTAAGTGAGTTTGTGTGTTGAAATGTTATCAAATTCAAATGGTGCAGCTGGGAAACTGCCCAACAACAATGGGATACCCTGGAGAGGAGATTCAGGACTCGATGATGGAAATACAACAACAGATGTGAAGGGAGGACTGGTAGGAGGTTACTACGACGCTGGAGACAACACAAAGTTTTATTTTCCAATGTCATATGCTATGACTATGCTAAGTTGGAGTCTCATTGAATACAATCACAAATACAAGGCCATTGGCAAATACGATCACATAAGAGAACTCATCAAATGGGGTACTGATTATTTGCTTCTGACCTTCAATTCCTCTGCCACCAAGATTTACCAAATTCATGCCCAGGTAACTTCCTCATAAAATTATATTGTATTTGGTATTTTAAAATGTCCATTTGGTGTACATATATATATTTATATATTTATATATATATATATATATATATAGGTTGGTGGATCTTTGAATGATTACTCAGTACCAGACGATCATTGTTGTTGGCAAAGACCAGAAGACACGGACTATCCACGACCTGTCCAAACTATAGCTGCAGGGCCTGATCTTGCTGGAGAAATGGCTGCAGCTCTAGCGGCAGCCTCCATTGTATTTGGAGACGATACTGCTTACTCCAAAAAGCTCATCAAAGGTGCTCAAACTGTGTTTTCTTTTGCAAGGGATGTCAGCAGAAGAAGACGGTATAGTCAAGGGAACCCATATATTGGATTAATTTATAACTCATCTGGGTATTTTGATGAGTACATGTGGGGTTCTGCTTGGTTGTACTATGCCACAGGAAATGTTTCTTACATTTCATTGGCAACCAATCCTGGCATGCCTAGGGATTCAAAAGCATTTTCCGGGAATCTTGATCTGAGTGTACTGAGTTGGGACAACAAGTTACCAGCAGCCATGCTCTTGTTGACTAGATTAAGGATATTCTTGAATCCGGGATATCCTTATGAGGACATGTTGAGGACGTACCACAACATTACTATTACAATGTGCTCTTATATAAAACTGTTCAGCGTCTTCAACTGGACTCGAGGTACTTGAATCTCTTTTAGTCACATGAGAATCATATTAGATGATGTATTTTTATGATACACAAGCAACTAAATTCTCAATGTTTTTATTTACAGGGGGAATGATTCAACTGAACCATGGAAGGCCACAAATGCTGCCTTCTTGGCATCTCTGTTTGTTGATTATATGAATGCCACTGGTGCTCCAGGATTCTTTTGTGGTCCAAATTTTATTTCTTTAGATATGCTTCAAAGATTTGCAACCTCCCAGGTATATCTCTTTTTCTCTTAGAAATCGGCTTACTTGCAAATTATAGGCTTAACTAATAGTCAAATCTTCATTGGATCCAGACTAATTAACCTTTAAGCTCTTGACTAATCATGTGATTTGTATTGTCTCTACTACAGATGGACTACATACTTGGTAAGAACCCCATGAAAATGAGCTATGAGGTGGGATTTGGGAACAAGTTCCCAAGACATGTGCATCACAGAGGTGCATCCATACCTCATGACAACAAAAAGTACTCCTGCACAGGCGGATGGAAGTGGCGGGATAGCCACGACCCCGACCCTAATAACATTACAGGAGCCATGGTTGGGGGACCTGATCGGTTTGACCAGTTCCGTGATGTTCGCACCAACTATAACTACACTGAGCCTACTTTAGCAGGCAATGCAGGACTGGTTGCTGCACTTGTATCCTTGACAAGCAGTGGAGGACATGGCATTGATGAAAACACCATTTTCTCAGAAATTCCACCATTCTTCCACAGAGCTCTCCAGCCCCAGCCCCAGCCCCAGCACCGTGGAAGCCTTGAATCTAGGGCTTCCCTGCACACTCGTGTTTCTAGAATTGTGTTTCTTTTGTCACTCTTGTTTGTGCAGAAACACCTGGTATGTTCACTTGTGTAGGAAAGTGGGACGATGAAATAAATTCTACACATACATACTCATATGCTTGTATTCATATTTCGTATTTTTATCTACGTTCATGCCCTTAAGCAACCAAACATCAAAAGGCAATGAGGGCTGCATTGTGTTGGGTCAAATTGCAGGACAATCAACAAAAGTTTAAGAAATCGTGTCCAAAAAAAAAAAAAAAAAAACCTTTGTGATGCATTATTAATGAAGCTTGAATGATTAAGATGGAAAAGCTTAATTAATGAAGCAACAATCGTCAACTAGGACATTGACATTACAAACTTTGTGAGACATTTTTGTAACCTTTCAGTTTCTATAAGACCATAAACCACCTTATTTTATTTCATGATATTAACAATACATGTATTTCACCCATTAAAATTGTGAATTTGCTTTATCTTGTTATTGTGCATAGCAAGAACCTGGTTCTACCGGAGCACTGCGTCCTAGTCCAATCAACGGAGCAGCCGCAACTCCTCTTCTATTCAGCAAACACCTGAAGTTTGTCAATCTTCCAATAACTTTTACTGGATCCTTTGCCAGATTGTCATAAGGTGTCCATAACCGCTCTTCAGTGAGAGGGATAGAAAACAAGAAAAGAGCAATTTTGTCAGTTGAAAATAAAACGTCAGTAGAGGATCAACTCCTGAATATGCAGCTTTGGGAATTCAATATTTCTTAACAAATTGATTTTGACATTGATAAAATTAAGAAGTAGTACCTGCAGCTGCTGCAGCCCGTGGCCATATGGTTTGTTCAATATCCGACGTGTCAACTGTTTCGCCCCACATGCATACCTCCCCGCCGATAACTAGTTTCTGCTGCTTTGGGTCAGTGATGTTTGTGAGTGGTTCATTCATATAGAAATCTGGCCATAGTGCATCCAAGTGGTCCAAATACCACTTATCCTGATTGCTTACAATGCACCTTAATCCAGCAGCAACAACTTTTTGGGCAACACCACCCCCAAGCCTACAACGGAAACATTATTCAGAAATTAATCAATCTGCTTATGTGTTTTAGTTCAGATTTTAAGAGAGAAGCATTCAATCTGCAAGTTGGTTGACATAGTAACATGTTAAATTTATTATCTTTTAGCCTATTTTCAAAGACTGTCTAGGTTGGAAGTTGGCTGAGAAAGACTTACCAGTTGTGCACCACAGTTTTTGGGTTCAGTTTATCACCAAAGTTGTTGAAGGTCTCTTCCCTGTTATATTTCATCTTCACGGATTGGTAAGATGTAAAAGTAATGTTATTAACTATATAATTTTATTTATGAGACTCATACCAGTTGACAATTTCATATCCGTGAGAGAGAGCTATTTTCTGGGCTCGCAAGACAAAGTATTCATATGCTTGTGTTTCATTCATTCCATGCTTTTCTAACCTGTATATTAGAATAGTCGGAATCAAACAACAAGTATATTTATTGTCTAAATATTAAAACATCAGTTTGTGCAGACTAGAGTAGATTTCCTCTTCTATATTTCTGGTTTTAGTTTCATAATTTACAACTTGAGTCCCTAACTCAGCACAAAAACACCTACCAAGAGAGAAGGGACATGATGCGTGCATGAGATGACACGAGACAATGAAGACATGATGGTAATATTACCAAAAAGGTTGTAGTATTACAAGCAGATAAATCAAAGAAAGAAAAAAAATGACAACCGTAAGCAACGTTTATTTCAGTAAGAAGGCAAATTGAACAGAATACTTGTTGAGATGCTTACCATTTACTCACACGAGGAGTCGATGTCCAGCAACCTGAAAGCAACATCGGAATTATAACAAATTATCACCACAACATTATCAAACCTCTTCCATTATAGTGCAGTTTAGAAGTAGTGCTAAGGAAATAAAAATAACAATCACAATAGTGAAGTGTAACATTATTAAACTTACTTGCATCAACTTCATCACCTCCCAAGTGAACGAATTTGAATTTAAAGATTTTACTGAAATCTGAAAACACAAAAGTTTCAATAAATAGGAGATAATCCTTCTACTATATATGGATTCAAAAGAAATGTATTTACCTACCTGAAAGAATCCCATCTATCACTTTAAATGAGAATTCATTGCTGACATCAAGTGGCTGCTGACAGTCCTTTGATGGCCACAAAGAAGGATAGCCCCTTCCCCTAAAATTAAATATAAGTTACTCAAATAACCAACCATGCCAGAAAATCAGATGCATACAAATTAAATTTTGAATGGAAGGTACATATATCTTTGTCATAACTCATAAAGAAAAACTGCTGTGAAAATGACATGTGAAGATTACCAAGAGAGAGCATGTCCTGGAACATCTAATTCAGCTAATACATTAATTCCTCGTCTCTGAGCGTATCTGTAAAAAGTTTATAATACATATATTGGAGCTATGGAACTTGGAGAAAACAAGTGGTGCAAGCAGTACAGGGCAGGAGATCACTTGCCTCACAATTTCAGCAGCATCAGCCACTGTATATCGTTCTTGAATTGAATAAGCACCATCCCACAGTTTTGGATATGAAGGTATCTCTAGAGGGAAAGACTGTGTGTCTACAATGTGCCAGTGAAACACATTCTGCGTAAATATTAAATGAGCACATGAAATTTTACTTAATATTAAATGAGCATATGAAATTCTACTTCTATAAAACAATAGAATGAGTTTTGAAAATGTATATAAATTGAACATGGAGTGTTCTATATCTAAAACCGTAATGTAAATTGTACATGAAAGGGGTGGTTTTATCATATAAAGTGACAACAAATTCCTGATACCATGTTTATCAGTTCTGAATTACATACCAGCTTTGCATAGGCCATAGAGTCGATAACTTTCTTAAGCGTCGGCAATGGCTGATAGTGTCGGGATGTATCTGCAACAATTTCATTTAAATCAAAGTTAATAATGTGATTAAAAACCACTCAAAAGAGCCATATCGGGAGTGTAAACATTTCTCACCAATTAAAAGCCCACGAAAAGAGAATCTTGGCTGATCAGTAATGGTCCAGGGAGTCTTAGAGACTTCAATTACCCTGGAGCTGAAGTTGAACTGGCACAGTTGGCTGAATGTCTGCAATGTTGAATAAATAAAATTATTTTGAAAACTTCATATTTTGGTAGTAATGTGAAACCACCATTGATACGCAATCACGAATGATAGCACCTAACCTGAAGACCGTGTAAAGCCCCATAAACTGTCTTTGCCTGCATAGTTTCCATAACAATCAGAATCGATCAGCGAGTCGGAAATTGATAGCCAAAAACTTAATACAAACTCCAGATTATGAAATGTATCTGCATTTTATACAATGTCACTCGAGCGCCCAATAAACCACATGAAAGCAGGTAACATGACCATTTAACTACATTCATTCATGCCAAATATGCTATACTCCAACCTGATACCCAGAAAGTCTTCCAATAGTTTACCGATTATAAAGAAAATGTAAATATCTATCCATCAATCAAAATTAATTTCCAGCTACATTTTCGTATTTTGCTTTTTCGTTTCCAGAGCTATATATTGGGCACAAAAAAAAAAAAATGCAGCTTCATGATGGTGAAGAAGTATTAAAAAGGACCAATCATGCATACCTCAAGATGTGCAAGAGCAGGATTCTGAGGAGAAGGGACCAATAACTTGTATGACTCATCGACGCCATATTGTAACTGCAAAGAACATGAAAATTTTCAGAGAAAAGATGTTGGTACTAGTTTACTAAAGCAAATAAACCAAAATTGAAAAGGTGTTATCAAATGCAATGAAAAGAGGCAAATTTAAGCCAAAATTGAATTAAAGCAACATAAAAATCCAGTAGTCTTATTGAGTGCTGCAGAGAAAAGCAAAACATAAAGGTATCTCATTTATTTGCATTATAAAACAAAATCAAATTTTGTTTAATTAAGAAAACAATTAATCACCCAAATCATAATCAAGAATTGATAAATCCCCAAATTATGAAGAAAAAAAAAAAGACATACAGACCTGATCATCTTGAGAGGAAATGACTACATTGAGCCCCTGGAGAATGGTGGAAGCATTAAACTTGGAGAAATCACCCTCAATAACATGAGCCAAGCTGACAACATCAAGAAACCTGGAGAAACCATCTTTCAAAATGCAAGAGGCATCCTTGTAGTTGCTTCCTTCAGTCTTCAACTTGAAATCCTTACTCATGAAAACACTTTGATGACCATAACTCACAGAGACAGGCATTGGCCATATGTTAACTCCACCACCACCACCACCACCCTTTTTGCTCACAACCCCTTCCACCAAAACAAACAACACCGACAACAACACCACCCAGATGTTCATTTCCCTCCTCTCCATCATCACCATTCACCACCACAAAAACAAAAAAAAAATGTTCTTCTCTCTAGCAGTAGCTATATAAAATTCTAAACGTATGTATACAAAAATGGTACATATAAAAAAAGTGATAATCTTGAAAGAACGAAGAAGAAGCCAATAGAAAGGGGATTTGTGGGTGGTTGCTGCTTTTGTTTATTTAAAACTCCATTTAAAAGGATGGTGTTTAATGTTTATTTATAGTGAAGAAGTAGTTGGCTGTAAAAACTGTAACATCATATGGCATATGAGTATATGAGTCTGTCTGTCTGATTCTGTAATCTGTATTCCACTAATTTGTTGTCTTCAAACATTTAGTGCTAATCATGTGCGTTATTCAATAAAAAAGTTTCACCATCTTAATTCAATCTGGTCCCTTTATTTTTTTCATTTTTTTTTGTTTCTTAAAAATGGATCCCACCATTGCTGATTTTGTGTATTCGATCCCATGAGATCTTTAAGACAGGTCACAGGTGTCAACTAACCTTTACCACCAAATTGGTTGCTCCACGCCACGCGCGCGCCCATTCATTCTTTGCCTATTTTTATTTTATCATTGCCTATTTATGCATACCCATTCATACTCCTCTACACAGGCTCTCTATTCTAATGCTTTTTTTTTTCTTTTTTTTTTTCAATTCCTATAAAAGGAAATAAATATCCATTTCCATTAAATGCTATCTTTAAAATATCAAAATTATTTAAGAAATATTAAAAACATTCATTCACCTTTGAACTATTATTGAATGTATAGTTACAAATACTTTTATTTTAGAAACCTCCCATATGGACTAACAGTCTAACACCATTAGCATTCCATTTGTGTTGACAGAGTTTGACTATTAAAAAGTCTAAAATGTCTCTATTTAAGCTTCAATTGTATGAATTGACCATTATATCCTCATACTTTTATCAAATAAATTAATAAAATGATACAAAATGCGAGAATGTTAACTTGCAGAAAAAAAAATTATTTTATAGACAATTTTACCCCTAAAAATAACAAAATTATAAATCAACCAAAGGTATTTAAAATGAGTATTTGTTTGGATTTATAAAAAAAAGACTAAATACATAAATAAATACATATTTTGATTTATTTTCAATACTTCTGGTTTATTTGTAATTTTATTAGTTTTAAAGATAAAATTTTATACAAAATAACTTCTCATTTGCAAGTTAATATTCCTCCATTTTGTATCATTTTATTAATTTTTATTTGATAAACGTATAAAGGTATAATGGTCAATTCATACAATTGAAGCTTAAATAGAGAGATTTGAGACTTTTTAATGGTCAAACTCAGTCAACACAAATAGAATATTAACAGTGTTAGTCCATAGGAAAGGTTTCTAAAATAAAAACATTTGTAATTATACATCCAATGATAGTTCAAAAGTGAAGGGATGTTTTTAATATTAACCCTAAATAATAATAGCCTTTTTCTTCCTTTTTATGTGGTTGTGACACGTGTTCTTCATTAAATGTTATTATTATTTTTATTATTTTTATATATAATAATAGTAATAATAATAATAATAATAATAATATATATACAATTTTTCTATTTTCAGTTCGAACTGACAAAAGATATATTAGTTCCTTACCTGTGAGCCATTAGATTTAAATACTTTAACTTGACTGCATTCACTTGTCAAAGCATCTTTTAAATACAATGGTCCACATGTGAGGAACTGATAATAAAAAGATTATATATATATATATATATGATTTATCATCGGGTGCCGCCACATATTTATAATAAATGTTTTTATTTATTTTTTTAAAAAGATAAATCATATAATAATATAATATTAAAAAAAAAAAAAAAAGGATAAAACATATAATTATATCATATTTAATGATAATATTGATACTGATCAACTACCTAAACTTTTAGGTATCTAATGCCATTAATAAACAGATGCTCATATACCTAATGCCATTAATAAACAAATGCTCATGTACCTAATGCAATTAATAATCAGATGCTCATATACCTAAACTTTTAGGTATTTAATGCCATTAATAAACTGATGTTCATATATATATACAATTTTTCTATTATCAATTCGAACTAACAAAAAATATATCAGTTCCTTTCATGTGGGCCATTGGATTTAAATACTTTGACTTGACTACATGCACTTGTCAAAGCATCTTTTAAATCCAATGGCCCACATGTAAGGAACTGATATATTTTATATCAGTTCGAACTGATAATAGAAAGACTGTATATATATATATATATATATATAGTCCATATATATATATATATAGTATTTCTATTGTTAGTTCGTCATAACAATAAATATATCAGGACGAAGAATGTGAACTACGAATTGTAGAGAAGTTTTGACAAGTGCATACACTTTGAGTCAAAATATTTAAATCTAGTGGTCCACATTCTTTGTTCTGATATATTTATTATTATGAAGAACTGATAATAGAAAATCTGTATATATATATATATATATATAGTCTTTTTCTCCTCGGTGTGGACTAATATAAAATACATTAGTACATTGCATGTGAACTATAGATTATAGATAAGCATTGACAAATGTATACAGACTTGGTCAAATCAACTGAATCTAATGGTCCACATGTAAGGCACTTATATATAGCTATCAAGGCGCATTGAGGAGAAAAGTTTACTATATGTATATATGTATGTCTGTATAAGTAAATACATGCAAGTAGAAAAATCTTATTTCACAAGTACAAGCCTTGGAGTGCCCACTTAAGTACCGGCTCAAATCCTTCTCTAGGGAACCGTTCAAGTTGTAGGGACTAGGGACTAGGGACTAGGGACTAGGGTTGTACATTGGGAAAATGAGGATAGATATAGGTCCCCCTATCCCCATCCCCACTTCTCAAACCCTTCCCCATCCCTCCCTATTTCCCCATTTGGGGAAAATGGGGATGGGGGAGTTTTGGGGGGAGGTCACCCCATCCTCATCCCCATCCTCATTTCCCCATTTTCCTCGTTTCCCCATTTACCTCATCCCATTTCCCCATTTGGTTGAAAATTATAAATTAAACTAAAAAAAACATTCCATTACAAATGCAAAAGAAAATACATTACAAAATAATGTCAAATATATATACATTATAAAATAATGTCAAACAAATACATTACAAAATACATATACATATATAATTATTTTTATAATATTTTAGGGGAAATGGGGATGGGGTGGGGTCTCCCCATCCCCATCCCCATTTCAATTTGGGGATGATTTTCATCCACATCCCTCCCCATTTTCCCATTTTCCCCCAAAAAATTTCCCCCAAATGGGGATGGGGAAGCGGGGAAACGGGGATCCGGGGGAAAATGTGCAACCCTAGTAGGGACGAGTTGCATAGCTCTCCAATTGGGTAGTAAAAAAAAATTCATTTTAATTTCTCTAATTAATTTATCAATTTCAAAACTTGATCATCTCATTAATCCAAAATGACGAATTCTGATTTGTTGGTTGATTTTTTCGGTTTGAACTGTGAATAGATTTAAATTTAGAATATTGTCAACGAAAACCACACCCTAATACCACTTGACAAAGCAAAAATCAATAAATAAAGAAAACACACAATTGTTTTGAAGAACTTTCTTATTGATGATGAATTGAAGGAGAAAACAATAGAATTCAAATCTTTTATATGGGAGATTCCCATCTTGACTTGGACTCTGAGTTTAGCTATATTAGGAAAATCCAATAATCAAAATAAATCATATTTGACTACTCCAAGTTACTTGATTAACACTCCAAGTAACCGAATTAATAAAAATCCTAAATATCTTTATGAAAGATCTTATTTGCTGAAAATGAAAATAAATACCGAAATGACACTAATTGACAGAAAGAAAGATAAAATTACACAAATGACCCCTCCCAATGAACCCACTAATTATGTCCTACATCAAATGCTGAAACTTGGAATAAACTAGAGAAAACTCTAAAATTTTATTAATCAATCAACAACTCACTCCGTGTCAGGGTACAAAGACCTTTAAATTGAAAACCTAAAAACCAAAAAACACTAGGAAATCCGAAATTTAATAAAATAAACAATTTTTCCAACAAAAGAAAGAATTGAGAAAACAACTGAAATTGAAACTCCTAGACTCATAAGACACAACACCACAAACGGAAATAAGCAACTACCTAATTCAATATGTAATAAATGGAAATATAATAATATATATTAATTACAAGAAAGAAGAGGAAATAGCACTTTTTAACCAAAAAATTAAATGGGTTTCTATTTTTACTCAGAATTAGTGTTTTTATTGTTTTTACCAAACTTTCCACTGGAGAGACAGATTTACCCCTCCACTAGATTAAACACACTAGGAATTAAGGGCATCTTTTGTAGGGTTTTTTTTTTTTTTTATTTATTTATTTATTTTTTTTTATGAACAGATGTTTGGTAGGTTAAATACAAAGGTTTAAAATGTATTATAATAATACAATATAATATTTGGCTTGTTTTGTAATATGCATTGTATTGTATTGTATTAGTTAATACATTTTAATTGCTCTAATACAATGGATATATATTGTATTAACTAATACAAAGTGTGGAGATTTTATTAGCTAATACAAAGGGGAAAGAAAAATAATAACAATAAATAAAATTAATAATTATAATAATAATCATTATAATAGTAATAATAATAAATTTTAAAAATAATAATAATATTATACAATAATTATATATTTAATAATAATAATGTTGATGTTTAATAATAATTTTAAATATAATACAAAAATAAAATAATTTTATTGTAATATTAAATTTAAAATTAAAATTAAAATAAATAAATATTATGTAAATTTAATTAAATAAAAAATAAAAAATAAAATATTATTAGTTAAATAAAATATTAAAAATAATTGTCAAAATTTATTGATATTTGTCACTATAATTTATGTAATACAATTATTAATTATATATTAATTATTATTTTTAAAAATAAAATATAAATATATATTTCATAGTATATATTTTTATTCTAAAAATATATCAATTTTATTAGTTAATAAAATATTGAGGAACAAAAATCACATCAAAACATTGTATAACTTAATACAGTCTAATACGAAATATCACCAAACATATAATTGTATAAGAATAATATAGTCTAATACAATATAATACAATCCAACCTAATCAAATACAATCCAATACAATACAATACTGCGTACCAAACGAGCCTTAAACACATAGATTAAAAACGTTAGGAATTAAACTAGCGGTGTGTTTAATTGATAAAAACCGGTGGTGTGTTTATTTATTTATTTTGAAAATATCTATTAATCCGGGACTGGGTATTTTTTTGAAAGTTTTCGCCATTGGTAGGATTCGAGCCGCTAACCTAGGAATTATTTGCCTAAACCCCAAGCTCGTCCATCTACCAGCTAAGCTACGCCCCTGTTGGCGGTGGTGTGTTTAATTGAAAAAAACCGATGTGTTTAATTTAAGAAAACAGATGATGTGTTTAATTAAAGAAAACTGATGTGTTTAATTGAAGAAGATTGTTGTGTGTTTAATTGAAGAAAACCAATGTGTTTAATTGGGAAATCATTAAGGATGTTTTTGTCTCATTAGTGAAAAGTTTAAAAACAGTCAAAACAATAATGTTGGGTAAAAATAAAAACTCCAGTAATTATATGGTTAATTTCAATTTTAACCTTTATAAGAATATTTTTAAAACCCAAAATCTCGAATAATATCTCACAAACACTTTGTAGCTTCATGCAGGTCCTACGTTCACCAATATATTGATTAGTTATGAAGATTTTAGTAGAGCTGTATAGTAATAATTTCCCATAAACGTTAAGAATTTGATCATCCATAGTAAGAATGCAGCACTTATTTCTTCTTCAAAAAAAAAAGAAAAAGAAAAAAAAAAAAACGAATTTCAATAGTCAAAAAGATGTGTCTAAGCTAACAAAACAGACAATAATGGGGTGGTTAGTGCTACTTTTGCTTTTGTTTCGTCTTCTATTATTTTCTTCCTTTTTTTCAGTCTAACAAAGTCCATGTCAACTAGTAATCAATAATCAATTCATTTAAAGTCAATTTTCCTGCTTCATATGTGAAATGTAAAGTGAAGTCGCCAATCATATATAAAAGTTGATCTTCAAAGTTTAAAGTACCAAGTGTTGCTGTGAGGGAGTTTTAGATTTAAATGTATTAATTTCAATATATATTAACAAAACCCGATAAATAGTCACACTGTCCTAATGGCTTGATTCTTTAATTAAATGCAAAGATAATGTTACTCTTCTGCTAACTCATTTCTTCCACACTTCTCTATTCTTAGTAATTTAATACTAAAATCATAAAAACAATGAAATTGTTATAAATGCATTAATTTCAATATATATTGAGTGGTGCTATTAGCACCCCCACCACTGAAGTATTTATGCTCTACTTTTTAAAGTTTTAATTTAATTATATAAAATTAAATGGTTTTATGTGACATAAGTTGCACCACGAAGTTGAATGATAAAACCCCTCACACACACTTGCACCATAAAGCTGCAGGTTCGAGTCATCTCCCCTCCCCAAACCTGACTTATGTAACAGTGTAATATTTAAAATAAATAAATTAAAAGTGGTTTTTATTATTATTATTTTTTAATAAATTGAATAGGAAAGAGAAAAAGACCACAATATCTTTTGAGGATTCTCTCTTTTCCTTTTAATAAATTGAATGGGAAAGTGAAAAAGACCACGGTATAGTAGTGTTTCTATGCCCTCACATAAATATAATTTTTTGATCTTATACTTTTCTCAAATATTTCTTGCAGATCCACCATGGATTTCATGAAGGTCTTCAATCAGACGGTTCCCGAAACTGATTTAGAATAATTTGAAAGAGTAATGCTAGATGTACCAAAGTTTTTTTTTCCAAATTCTTTCCCAAATGAGGTGGCACATGAGGTATCAACATCTTGTAAATCATGAGATTAGAATAATTGTATTATTTCCAATAATTATATGAGTCCATTCTGGATAAATTATGATTTATGAAAAAGTTAAAGAATTGATAAATATTGAATTTCTAGCAAAAGTTTTGACTTTATTGAAATTTAATCGTTTTTCTTTCTCATAGAAGATAGGTTGGATCTTTTATATTTAGATTTCTCTACTATGGTGGATATTGTTTCTCAATATTTTAGGGAATGATTTGTTTCAAGATGAGGGAAAAAAATAGTTTGAAGAAGACTATTCTTGGATCAGGAATCAAATATCCTTTTTGAATTTTAAACGAATAAGTGAGTTATAATTGTGTGCTTGAAGTTACATCGGGTTCATGATGTTGATATAGTGAATTAGTTGACTTGATATATTTTCCCTGACCAATATAAATAAGAGTGATGATTATTGTTTTTCAATCGATAATGGTGGAAATTTTAATTTATATATAAATAAAATATGAAAAAAAAAATGACAGATTAAAGTTTTGAATCAGGATATGCCCAATTTATGTGATTTTTCAGTTTATATTTTATAATGCTGTATATCGTACGGGTTGCATACTAGTTTTTTTTTATACCAATACCCTAAAATATTATCATCATATTACTTAGGGCTCGTTTGACACACCGTATTGAATTGTATTGTTTTGAACTGTATTATACTATTATTATTACTATAAACATGTGTTTGATGATACACTATATTATATCATATTAAGTTATTCATATATGATTTTATTATATTTTATTTTATTATAAAAATATAATATTCTTTTAAAGAAACAATAGTTAATAAATCAAAATAGTTAGTAATGACTTTATAGTCATTACTCTTTAGTCATTGACTCTTGTATCGAATATTCGTGTACATGTTTATTGCATGTTATATAGTATAGTCCAAAGAATTTTCACCTAACTTCAACAAGCCACGAAATTTAGTTCAACAATTAAGACTATTGATTTGGACTATCAAAAACAAATTGGAGATATTCAAAGTTCAGAGTAAAGGTACATAATATAATGTAATGTTATAAAACTAAATTAAAAAAGTTTTGTTTTGCAAATACAGAGGAACAATGTTGTTCAACTGCAAAAACTCAATCCAATTATAGATGTCACCAAGGTACCAAAACTTGAATGATAAACATGCCTCTGGATGTAAAGTGCCTAGACAATACATGTCACCAAGGGACCAAAATTTAAAATGACATTTAATCTTTCAACAATTTATCATTTATGAATCCATCTCAATGATAATGACTGATAACAACTTGTATTTACAGAAAGGTGGCCTCTAATCACAATGGCCCATTAATGGAGACACGAGCTAATATGGCTAAATCATGGACAGATGAATTCGAAGATACCATTTAATTACAAATACCAATATAATTTATGTACATTAAAAGTGATCCACAAATGTACATTGATCAAGTGAATATAAAATTGAGAAAGGGAAGGAGGAATATGAACACCCATTTTGGACAGTCTCTTCTTTCATGTATATCAAATATAAGGTATTAATTGAAGGATCCAGCACCTCTCTAAACAGCAACCATGCCAACTTGTCATGGATATATGCTGGCGAAATAGAGATATACACAGTTCATGGTCCAAGCTAGAACTAAAAGTGTAGACTGGAATAAAGGTTTTCGAGGGAAGCATACAAGGGCTCACCAGCCTTAGGCCTCTCCACTGTCCCAAGTAGAATGTCAGTTGTAGCATTGTGGACTAATTTGTGCTACACGTTTTACCAAAAGTCATAAGACTTGGGGGTCCTATTTTCAATGACATTGCAAGGTGACTCATGAGACTCATGAGAAAAATCAGGTGGTCTTTTTCCAACTCATTGCAGCTAGAATGTATTACTACGAGAACAATGCTTAAACGTCAGATTCCGCGTCTGCTTGGACACCTCTGGCCTCTGCTTTACAGAATCAAGCAAAACACATTAAACATGGTTTGGTTGGTATTGAGTGTATTTAGATTTTCAAAGATTTTATAGACTTGTTTTTTTGTTTTGTTTTTTTTGGGAGTGCATATACTTTTAAAGATTTGGTTTAATATTAAAAACCTCCCACTTCAACTATTGTTGGATACCTAGAAAAAGATTTACCATTGTTGGAATATGGGTGTTCTCAATAGCTCCAATTGCTATTTGGCCCATTGCTTGAAATGGTCACCGCCAAATGCACTGTGTGATTTTCTCAATAGCTCTGATTACTGTATTATATTAGCTAATACATTTAATTGGTCTAATATGGTGGATGTCGTATTAGCCAATACGGAGTAAAGATATATGTTGTATTAGTTAATACAACCTAATACAATCTAATACAATATCACTAAACACAAGATTATATAAGAATAATATAGTCCAATCCAATACAATTCATTTCAATATAGTCAAATACAATCTAATACAATAAAAAAGTGCCCTCAAGGAAGACCATAGATTTAAGGGTTATATTGAAAAGTAACCCTTTTGGGAAGGTGAAATTGAAAAGTAACTCATATTTGAAAAAATTGCAAAACTAACTCAATTGGGATTGTTGAAAGACAATATTACCCTTTTAAAATGTAAAAATGACATATCAATCATAACACTCAAAATCCCTCCTCTTCAAAGTTCAAATCGACCAAACTTGCCCAAATCCCTTGAAAACTGAAATTGACCCCAACCAAAACACTCAAAATCCCTCCTCTTAAATTTGACCTAAAACCTAACTAAAATTCCCAAATCCCTCCTCTTGAAATCGACCAAACCTCACTCAAATGTTAAATCCCTAATCTATTCCAGATTTCACCAAACCTCTCTATGTAATCTCTCCCTGTCTCTGACTTGAAGGGCCGCAGTTGAAGACGACGACGACGGTGCGGCTGAAGGTCGAAGACGACGACGCCGCGGTTGAAGGTTGAAGACGACCACTGAAGGACAGAAGCTTGAACACTTCGTCAACTCCGTTTTGCTTCAAGAAAAAGGTGAATCCCTCTTTAATTTTTGAATTATTGTGTTTTGAAGGTGAATGGTTGTTCTTCAACCGTCGTTCTTCAATTTGTGTAGTTTGAAAAATCCATAATTTGAATTTGAACCCTAATTTTTTTTTTTTTTTTTTTGAATTTAACGGAATCAGTTATTTAATTTTTGTTATGGAAGATCTGTTAAGACAAATTAATACTACTTGTCTACTTTCATTAATTAATGAATCATTATTTTGACCTCCTCTCAATACGGTGATAAAAAAGCAAAGCACAAGATTTGTAGACACATTTGAATTGTTTAGGCCAAGTCACCCGAACAAATATACAAATTCAAGAACATTATCACATTAATGGATGTATATATATGCACTAAAATGAATTGTTTTTGTTTTTTCTTGGAGTACTGCTGTCTTGCTAGATGCTGAAATCTGCAAGGACATTTTTGAATTATTGTGCTTTGAAGCTGAATTATATATGTTTGTTTAGATAAGAATTATTGTTCTTATTGATAATTTCCACTCTAAAAAAAGACTCTAAAACAGTGGATGTATTACTGCATTGGTAAGTTCTTATGGTGATTCTTCAACAATTGGTAATCACAATCTTGTTCGTTTTGATTCATGAAACTTCATTGCCAATCTTTTTAGGGATCGACCCAGTTTATATTTTAGCTTAATTTGCTGTTATGTATGGTTTATTGAGTTCTTTAACCCCTAATTTGAGTTAAATCTTGTCTCGGCTCGAGTTGACTCAGTCGGGTTATTCAGTGACTCATGCTCGAGAGTTTAGAAGGTGTTAATATTTTTAAATTCTGCAGTAAGAGTTTTTTATTTATCTATTAGTTGAGCTATTGTGCGCGTGTCATGTACGTATGTATATGTGTGTGCATACGAAGTAATTATATGTGAAATGCTTTTCCTAATGCAGGACTATCTAGCAGAACTTTTGGGTTGCCTCTAAAAATTAATGAGAAGAATTTCCACATTAATGAACCAAGGTTTGCTGCTTGAACCCTTTTGCTTGTTATGCTTCAAGTAGTCTTTGTTATTATTAATTTTTTTTCTGATATGATTTTTCGAAATTTTTGTGTGTGTGTGTGTTGTCTGTTGATTTTTGCCAGTTATGCTATGGTATGGTTCAATCAATTTATCTCCTTTGCCTTCTCTTTTACGACTACAGATTCAGATTCTTGTAGGATAATATACTAAGTCTGAAGCTATGTTGACATGTTATTTAGTTGGTTTAATGTTAAGAATAGTTTGGATCAAGTAACAATACTGAATTGGAGAATATGCCTGACTGATTGTCTGTTTTGGCATTATTTTGAATCATATCTATGAAGTCATTGGAAGAAGTAGGTTATCAAATTGCGGAATGTGGAGTTGAAACTGATAATAAGTTTGGGTTGGAATATGTGCCAAAGGAATACTTTCACTTTTGATTCTTTAAAGAGTTTGGACTGGAGATTCATACTATATTATGTATAGTTTATTGCACCCGTCATGAAGTTATAAATCACACTGGATTTATCACTTTCCAATGTCTGACTGTTAGTATTTTTTCACTGGTTTAGAGGTGGCCATTAGAAAGGAGTTTTGAAGGCTGCTTATTGGTTTTTTGTTGAGGTAGTAGTTTATTTCATTTTAATGACATTAATTTTGTTATAGTTCATTTTCTATTCTGGTCACCATTTTAGTACTGTGTGTTAGGGCATTAGTACATGTGTTTTCCTAGACTTATAATTACAATGTTTGTGATACTTCATTGTGGCAGCTTCACAGGGAGTGGCCTTCCTTGCTAACGAATGTTCATATATTGATTGCTTGATACTTTTTGGTTCGTTCTTGGTTTATGTAACATTTTGTCCTCCTGATTACTAAAGCAATTAGTAAAGGAAAGTATTGAAGCTTGAATGTTCATGGGAAAATTTCTTTTCGTTCATCTTGTAGTCATAGAAGTTTGTCGAACACATTTGCAATTGAAAACGGGCTCAATGGGTACATTCATGGGTTGCTGGACAAAGTGTCATGTTTTAACTTGCAATATTTTGTTCAAGGGTGCTGATATTGCCACACATTAAACTCATTTCTTCACCCATTTTTAAGTGAAATTTTATACGACAAAAGTACCTTTAATATTGGGGAAAACATTGCCAGTTATGCTATGGTTGATTTAATCAATTATGATGTTTATTTGTTTGGATTAGATTTTGTAGTGGTTGTGTAGGTTTGGTATTCTGAGTAGCATTTTGGTTCAGTGATGTTTATTTGCGAGTTCCTATATTGCTAGGTTCAGTGATGTTTATTTTTGATTAGATTTTGTAGTGTTTGTGTAGGTTTGGTATTCTGAGTAGCATTTTGGTTTTCTAACGGGTGTTAGGATATTCTTAACGGGTGTTAGGAATTCCTAACACCCATTAGGAAATCCTAACGTGTTAGGAATTTCTAACGGGTGTTAGGAATTTCCAAATGGGGGATAGGAATTTCCTAACACCCGTTAGGAATTTCCTGACACCCATTAGGAATGCCTAACGGGTGTTAAGAAATTCCAAACGGGTGTTAGAAAATTCCTAACACCTGTTTAGAAATTCCTAACACCCGTTAGGATTTCCTAACACCCGTTTGGAATTCCCAACAGTAGTTTGGAACTCCCAACTGCTGTTGGGAATTTCCAACACAGTTTTGAATTCTGAACTACGATAACAAATATCACCTTAAATTGCTTATTCGGTTTAAACATTTGTACTAATATAAATATTTGATGGTTTTATGCTATATTTCAAGATAATTAAATAGGAGAAGAGGTGGAATTGTTAGTAAAGGCTGCAGAACATTTCCCGACGAAGATAAACAGCACTTCGTCAACGGCTGCTGTAAAGTGCATTAAGGAAAAGTTGACGGAGGCGCAACTATCCCTCTTCCGCACAACATGCTTTGGGAAACTTATAGAGATGAATGACCTTACGTTTTCCGAGCAGCTGGTACATAATCTCTTACTTAGACAAATACAGTCTCCTGTTAAATCTGAGATGTGGTTTGCAGTAGGTGGCAAGACACTTAGGTTTTCTATTCAAGAATTTTGCCTGATCACGGGTTTAGAGTGTGGCCTTGGACCGCCAGTGCTAAGTAAGGAAAAAGGGGATGGTAGTGGGAGTTTTCGGTCGTCAATGTTGAATGGGGAAGTGCGATTCAATAACAAAACTTTGGAAGCAATGTTCAAAGCTGCTTCTTTACTTTATTTTTTAGAGACGGTTTTGTTTGGCAAGGATCAGAAAGTACATATCGGGGCCCATCATGTTGAACTGTTGGAAGATTTAGAAACCTTTAACAAGTACCCTTGGGGTCGAAAGTGCTATGAGACAACCTTGAACAGTCTTAAGAGGGATTTGAGAAGAATGTCCCAGGAGTATCATACAACCTCGAGAGAGATAGTATCAGGGAAAAAAAAGGAAGCGTCAAGCCAACAAGGAAAAGGAATGTATCATACAATATCCATTGCATGAGTTTCCTTATGCATTTCAGGTTAGTGCATCTAAAGTGTAAACTATGCAATGCTTTCATTTGTAATTGTTACTTTTATTGACAGTTTGTTTTTAACAATTAGATTTGGGCTTTTGAGGCAATTCCTGCCGTTGGAGTTGCGATTGCTGTTAAATCCGGTTGCTCACCTAAAAGTTTCAATGGAAGGAACCCTTGTGGAGTTGCTCAATGGTGGAGTTGATTAATTTGTATTTGCAAAGGAAGAGAGAACAAAAGAAAAAAAAATTTGGAGAGGGAGAAGAATGAGTCTGACGTGAGGAGGAGAGGATAGGCATAAAGAAGTGATGAGAAGAAGTAAATAAGAGGGATATATTGAGTAAAAGAGAAAATTTAGTAAGTAGGGTAAAATGGTACTTACGCATTAAAAAAGAGTTAGTGTTGCAATTTTTTCAAAAATGGGTTAGATTTCAACAGCAGCCTTCCAAAAGGGTTAGTTATCAATAAAACCCTAGATTTAATGATTGCGCAATGTGAAACTCCTTACCTATTTTAGACTTGACCATATAAGCAACCCTTGTGATTCACAAAACATATCAATTCGTGGAATTTAACGATTCTAGCTAGACTTGACCATATAAGCAACTCTTTTGATTCACAAAATATACCACTTTGTGGAATAAGTGATTTATAAGTATAATATCACGAGGACAATTGTTGGTTTAGTGCTCATTTGGTGTACGTGATACGATATGATTATTTTTATGGGATTAAATTGGATATGATTGGACTTAAATTAATGCTGTGATGTGTTTGGTACTGTATGAAATTGGATTAAAATAGTCTTATCTCGTGTTTGGTATGGTATGAGATTGGATAAAAATATAATTTTATCACATATTTAATGAGTAATGCTACTTTGTTCAAATTTGATGCTCAAATCTGATGTCTAAATAATGTGGCAACATTGCAATCCATTCATTTAAATAATGCAAATCTAATACAATTTAAATTAATGGATTACAATGATGCCATATCATTTAAGCACCAGATTTGGGTACCAAATTTGGGCAAAGTGGCATTATTGATATTTAATACAATGTGAAATTGCTTAATATAAAATTAAATTTAATTATTTTTAAATAAATAAATTATTTATATATATATTTTAAAATAAAAATATTTAAATTAATATTAAAGAAAATAACAATTTTTAATTAATATTTAATATTTTAAAAATATTTTTAAATAGTATAATAAGATATATTAAAGATATATATGTGTATTAGAAGATCGTGAAATCATGTGCTCAAACCTCTCTGCAAATGCGTACGACCCTACAGCTTGCTTCAATGTAAGCTTGTCCTTGAACATCTGTCATTGAACATCTGTCCTTTGTATAATGGACCTTGGTCACCTGAATTTTGAAACACATCTATTGATCGAACGGCTGGTATTGAGTAAAGCTCTGAACCTGATACTGTCCACCGTGTGTTCAGGGACGGTGAAGAACTGTTGGGTGTTCCACTCACCCCTCGTTCTTCTGTTACAAGAACAGTTGCAGCTAGCCCACCATCATCATCACCACCACCACTCTTATCTTCTGTATCACTGGTTTTAGAACTATCAGACCTTCCAGAAGTTTCTATGCATTCAAAACTATCCACAACTGCATGCTTGGTAGTGGATGCTGGCGTCGCTTGGTCATTACCTGTTGACGTAAATCCAGGTGAAGTTTGGGATGCAAGCGAAATATTGCTGCCACTAACTGATTTATAGTTTGGATTACCTACCAGAGACTGTGGAATATCGGTGGGTTTAACATGAGAGACCGTACATTCTGATTGGATTGGATTTGGTGGAGGTCGAAATTCATGTTTGTTGACGAATTCAACATCAATTGTGACCCAACCTTTTTCCTTATGAATAATCACAAACTCTACATTGTCATCACTCATAACAGACAATGTAACTTTATCAACCCCCGTTTCACATGCGAAGTTAGCTTCAACTGAATTTGGTCTCTACTAACCCCTGTCCGCTGGTATATCGTTTTCACCAATTCATCGTACGCTCCGTTGTCTTTTTTTGTTAGACGTACTGAAAACGAAATAGGACCGGTAAATGCGTTACCCTTCCAATGCTCACTGCACTAAACTAATACCCAAGACATGATATCCTTAGACCTTGAAAAAAAAAATTCAGTCAATAACAGTATAACAATTACTGTCATTCAATTTAGGTCAGTGCCTAAGAACAATTCTTTTAGGCCTAGGAATGGTTTCCAGGCCTACAACATTTCTCCCGAGCTTAGCTTATCTTATGTTTTCAATTCCACAATCAAATAACAGTAGCCAATAGCAAAAGCAAAATCAATAACAGCGCCTGTTTTAGTTCAACCAACCAACACAACCAACACCGATCAACACAAACAAATATACATACACCATCAACACAAACAAATATACATACACCATCAACCAACAACAATAGCAAAATCCTAAACCTGTTTTGGTTCAACAGCGATCAACACAAACAAATATACATACACCATCAACCCTCACAAAATCACATACAAATTCCCTAAACCTTTTCCCCACCAAACCATACAACACAATAAACGTGAAAACAAACCATACAACACTATTCACCAAAGTACATTTCTTCCAGTTATTCATGTGATAATGAGGACGAGTGCAACCAACAATACTATATATACCTCAACTACAACATTACTGCCCCTCTTAAAAGCTTGATGTGGCATTTCATCAAACACCTTAACAACAATACTACATATACAAACCCCAATTCATGGGTAACAAATCCAAAACCATCAATCCCTCATTCTATCAAAAACGTCTCAAACTTAAACAACAATAAAAGACCGAGAGATTCAATGAAATTGGAAACTTAAGTGTGATTACGAGATTTACATTGACTAAAAAAAGCTCGATTTCAAACTTGAACCCCAATTCCCAACTGCAACGACTAGTGTTCTGGAATCTGGATCCCCAATTTCTTCAATTCTCTTCTAATCAATCTTCGAACCCTAACATCTCGACGTCAATTGCTGGCTCTTCTCATTCATGCCTCATACTTGTAAGTTGTCTCTTCTCTCTCAACTCAACTCGTTAAACTAATTCTTCCTTCGATTTCTCGATCTTCCAAACGATGTTCTTAGAAAAAACAGAAGAGAGATAGTTACTGGAATTCTTCATTTTGGATTTCGGTCCACAATAGGAGAACGATGGAGAAGATGAGTTTTGGTTTTCTTCAGTGAACTGAAGGAGAAGAAGAGAAGGGCAGTTTATTCCTTACACATTGTAAGAGGGTAATTTAGTCATTTTGCACGGTTTAATTGTGGAGGGCATTATTGTCTTAGAAAGGTTATTTCCTAGAAAGTAAATATCAGGATAGGCTAGATATGCACTTTTTTTCCCAATGGGCTATTTCCTAAAAGTGAATGTTGGGATAGGCTATATTTGCAAGGTCCCTTAAAATTTTATACAGTTTATAACAACTAGAAGCAAGCAATAATGCATTTTATGATAATATTAGCACTGAAGTTGATGAAGTGATTTAGGCTTGTAGCTATATTCAATAAAGATGAGAAAAATGCATAATAACCCAACAAGATTACAAACATCAAATAAACCATCAACTTAATTTTACCAAAACACAATCTCTCGCAGAAGAACAAAATCAGAACATAAGCAAAATAAGGATAAAATTCATCTAGATTTTGTTGTTTTCCTAACGACCCAACATAAAAGAAAGAAATTTGGTCTATCACACGGAAACACTTTATAAACAAATAAGAATTCCAATTTAAATTTTTCACTTGCGCTTACAATAAAAACAAATTGACATACTGTTTGCTTAAGCCAAAATGTGCCATAAGAAGACATACATGAGTGAGTAGCTCTCCACCTTTCCTAAGTTGTTGACCATGCTCTCTCCATCCACACTCATGAGCAGCATATGACAATATTTCCATCCAAACTTGGCTTATTATCTCCCATTTGTTGTAGTTATGCTCAAATGATTCCACATTTTGCGATTCCAATTCCACTTCCACATTCTGCAATTCCATAGCAAGCTTACATCCATCCTGTAGCACAGACAATTTGTCTTTTACTAATTCTAAACTAGGTTGGTTTACACGAGCATCTTCAAGCAATAAACGTCTTCCTATAGATGCTTGTATCTTACCTCTTTCCTTGGAAAACCTTGGCTTAAAAAATCTCTTTGCCTCATCAAAGGTATGTACATACCTTATCTCACTATTACCTTTGGGCAACATGGATGGACAAAAAACTAGCAGATACAACATGTAATCTGACAAACATTTGCTAATTTTGCATTTCGGGTCAAGTTTATTAGCATCTCCTTGAACATCATCAAGATCGCCATGGTAGCATAGATCAGTAGCAATGTGCCAAATAACAAGACTATGATCGTATTCTACCTCGGTTATGCTCCACCCTAATCGAATATTAGAAGGAAAAAACTTTTCAAGTGCATAAGTGCCTCTAGTAGCCAACAATTCATTGCGTGACTTGAAGAAAGAATCGGTAAGAAGATTTTCATCTTTAATTAGATGGTTGCCTTTCTCTTTTAAATAATCAAATATCATTTTTTGAAAATCAATATTAACATTGTCCCACGTCAAATGCCTATACTCCAACAATTTACTGATGTAAGGAATCTTCTGAACTACTCCTCCCATGCCAGTAGCTTGCACATCTTTAATGCAAGCGCTTAACATATTGTATTGTCCCATGGACCTTGACCACCTCTTGCGATTTGTCAAAAGAGAATGCAAACAACTGACAAACTTCCATAAATGATTTATCAGTGTTCTTGAGATAAGATTATGTTGTGAGGTTTTGAGCTTAATCAACCAAAGCTTTGTCCGGTCTGAGGAAAAGAGTATAATGAATGCATAGACCTCCACCACAACAGCCCCAGCCAGCAGTAGGTAGGTTATAAAAATGTCAATGTGAAAAAAACCATGGATATCAATGATGATTGAGAAGATTACTAAAGCGACAACATAGGAAAATAAGCTCATGCAGCGAAAAAAGATCCCCAATCGCGAATACACAATGGTGGCCTTGGTGTAGAGTATATCATACAAGAATCCAAATTGAACTGCTACCAATTCAAAGGCATCTCCTGCAGACTTTTTTTCAATGACGAAGTAAATGTTTCCCCTTTCAAAGTTTCCAAGAACTCTACCAGTGAAAAGAAATTCTAATTTCTTGAATAAAAAATATGCTTGAACCAGATAATGGTCTTCTGGATCAATCCCATCTTTTGGGATTATAGTCTCATTGTCTATGTAATTAATAAATTCTGCACACAAATCCGGAGTTGAGGACAAGGAATCTTTATAATGCTGATTGCTTGAAGACCTGAGCACCGAAGTCTTCTCTCCATACTTGATTATTCCTATGATAAACATTGGAATGGCTACAAACATCAAGGCAGTGTTACTCTGTTAGCGAACAAACCTTTCACTAATACGCTCGGAAGTGTTGCCGAATAGAACACAAAACAAACAATCACAAAGAAAAGATAAGATGAAGAGAAATTTAAATCCAAACACACACAACACAAGAATTTACATGGAAACCCAAATCAGGGAAAAAACCACGGCTGTCAGGACGACAAGAGAAAGTTCCAATATGTAGTAAATTGTTACAACCACACACTCAGGTTCTCTCTCTAAATAATACCCCAAACTCAATTACACCCAATGCTCACTTTGAGATCTCTCTAGTATTTGCTATTTTGCTCCACCACTCTCAGGTGTTTTTCACACACTAATAACCTAATTATTATGGTCTATTTATATGTATTACAGGGAGTATAAACTAACAAGGAAATCTATCTCCTAGTCATACAAGAATACTTGTTCCACATAAATACTATTTCCTATTTAAGACAAGTCTTCTTTCAAGGAGAAATCCTTTTCCTATTCGAACTTCAAGAAGCAACCTATTTCCTCTTCCATGAATATTTCCTGATTCAATGCGTGCATATGATTGACTACGATTTAAGTTGCAGTTGGCCACCCGCTTCCTAAACCGTGTTGAATTTGACCACTCAGAAAACCGTGATCCATACGCCATGTCAACAAGATTCATCACGACCGCTGCCATGACCACAGCGGTCACCGCAGCGGTACAAACTGGAATGAGACCGCTGCCGTAGTGCTGCCAAACAATTGGCAGCGGTGTCCTACCGCTGCCATGACCGCTGCCAAAGCCACAGCGGCTTGGCAGCGGTTTCGGCTGTTCTCCGCTTTTTCAGTTCGTTTCGCCTCCAAGCCTCCCTCAAACATAACCTCATACTCCCAAACGTTCTCACGTCTCCAGAAAGTCTCCGCATTGGGTAAACAATTGTTTGGTATCCATTTGGTAATTCAAGCCATATCCAACATACTCCAGGATACGAAGAATACATAATATGCCACTCCAATTTGTACAACAAGCCCGTTAAAGTGTCTCAACCATAACTCGTTGTCTTCCAAGGCATATGATGTGATGGTGTCTGGACCACCAAGGTGCACAAGAAGGATTGGCGTCCAAAATGCCTGGAGTACGTTGTCTGATTTCGAAGAATGATCTTTGGAGTCGTCCCTTTGGCTGTTGGCAAGGTTTCCCAAGGCAACAGTTGCCACCCAATCTGCTGCCAAGTATGCTGACCAAACAAGGAACATTACCCAAAATCTTCTTGGTGTATTTTCGTTGGTAACCAAAAATGGCAAGGACAATTTGCAGAAGAACGCTGAGTAGAATCACCCCTCGAACTCCCCATGTGTTCAATAGTTTTCTGACCTTTTCTGCAAAAAGCAGCATTGCCCTCCTCTATAGAAAAAATAAAAAATAAAAAATTGAAGCTCAAATAACACTTTTTCTGATTCTAAAATAAATAGAAAATTAAAGCTCCTATAATCAGACTTCTGCTTATAACCAAAATGCTCATAGAAGCCTAAACTATAAACAGCTAAGAAGCTGTGGAGTGTGGATGACCAAATTGAAATGAATATATTAGTTGTTGTAAAATAACTAACTTAATTACCTGGAAAAAGAAAATGAGCCAAGGGATTGTTGAAGCTGATTAATGCAGGTGATGTTGCCCAGACCAGACCACCTGGTTATGAAATTCAATATTATTTTTTTCATTTTTCGACTTTGGAAGCCACTTTACAGCTTGGGTGTATCAGCAAGTCAAAATTTTACAGCTTGGGTGGTGTATCAGCAAGTCAAAAATTTTACAGCTTGGGCGGTGTATCAGCAAGTCAAAATTTTACAGCTTGGGTGTATCAGCAAGTCGAAATTAAAGGGTAATTTCTTCCTGTCAAAATATATATCAGCAAGCAGTAGAAAACTTATCGAAATTGACATACTGAATTCGGAATATCCTATAAATAAAGATGTACATACAAATTTGACCAAAAATGAACATTATACGCTAGAATGAATCGTTGCAGTTGGTACCATAGATAAAACTACCCAGTATCTCCTACGGTATATATATATACGTATGTATTTGAATTCTTATATGTACCAATGTACACATGAGGCCATTAAACATAGAAATTTTCCAATCAAAATAAATTAATTGGCTTACCTTATAATAAGAAAAGCACCCAAGAACTTTTGAAGCTAATTGATAACGACTGAACCAATGTACAGGGGATGTAATTTGAAATGGTAAGGTCTGACTTTGGAGGCCGTTTAATAACAGAAAAACAAGGAGAGAAAGCTAACTGGAAAGTACAGTGAATAAATACTGTTATAGAATGGATAAATAATTCTGAGTAATGAATAACTTCTGCAATGGGAATGTATACATAATAAGCATCTTCCTACGAAAAACGTATTCTCTAGAAAAGCTAGCAAGTACGAGAAATGGAGTAGGAATCAAGAAATGGAAGAATCAAAGTACACAAAAGAATCAGCTTAGTAAAAATTAGAAAATGAAATGTACGGAAAAGATAAAATGGAATACATTTCCAATTGCTTTCTAACTCTGTACAAAAATCTATACTCAATATATTAACAGAAAAAATTCTCATATACTCTAATCCATCAACATGGATGTCTTTTTGAGTTAAAATATGTACATAAGAACTGAAACCAAAACACGAGATGGTGGCCGGATCTCCCAACCTCAACGGATCTCAAGACGTATATATCCGCATCGAACTCCGGATCGCCATACGACATATAGTACACATTGGTGACACTTTGCGTTCGACTGATATGGCACAACGATAGCAACAAACAAGATGCCCACACGGATTAAATGCAGATGTCCTTCTCCTCAGCAAGCAGATAACACACAGCTGCCCGTCTGGAATATCTCCATCTACTTCCTCCTCTTCACCAAACTGAGAGTCGGCATCACTACCACGAGCTTGGGTTGGTTGTTGCGACTATCTGTATCTTCTATATTCTTTCCACCCATTCCAGTTCCCGGAGACAATCATTGAATGATATGTTAAAAAACAGAAAAAGTTATAATCATAGTAGCTTGAATGCATTTTGGTTTAAATATCAGAATGTACCTGAAAAAGCAATAGCTGAGGGCACCGAGTGATAGTAAACTGATAACTATACCACTCCAGAAGAGTATTTTTGTCTTGTCAGCAAGATCTACTACCACCTGATCCTTAGTCATTTCGGTCCAGCAAAAGGCCATAACACCAGTCATTCCATTAAATTCAAAGCCTCCACAAAACAACACAATGGATGTGCATAAATTTGGTAAGCGGATGCCTGGATCAAAGGAGTAACAAAGGTTTATGTAAGCTAACTCGCCAATACGACTTCAAGGAAGCTAATAAATTCTTTTAGACAGTCTTTAAATTGATATTATTTTTGAAACGAATCCCCTTACAGAAAATAGGGAAGATCCTCGCAAGACTTGATCTCGGGAATTCCATTTTTAAAATTACAAATGCCAATGGCACTGATATTTTTCCCCAAAGGAAGAACTTTCTCTTCATCAAGCACACCAACCTTCAAAAACAGAACGAAGAACAATATCGACAATTGTAACAGAACTGAGAAACTTAGAAGGGTAAAAATAAATGCAACTGCAGAACGAGGACTTTCAGTGTCAGTAAACTGTCAGGCACTCAGATTTTCATGCGTAGGCTATAAGCAAATTTCAAATTAGCAATTTCTGGACTTACAGGGCATTCATGACCAAAAATTGCCTGAAGAAATGTAAGAGGTGAAACTTCAATAGGCTGCAGTCGGTGGTAAACTGTGGTTAAAGGTAAGGGATGTTCAGAGCCTTCCATGTTCACAATAGCATAATTGGGTGATGGAAGCCATCCACCTTCAACAAGAACAAAAGGAACCTGTAGCTATGATACAAATGAAAAAGTAAGTATCGCTTGCCTCTATAGCATTTCTCTGACTAAGACATAATTTAAACGGTTGACATATCCAGATAAATTAATGGAAATAAGTTATTACTTTACCGTTCTTAAAGATGTCGATTTTCTTTTTGTCCAAGATCTTCCAAAGATGGCACGTATATCAGTACACCATCCAAAAACGCCCCTCCATTCATTGTATATAAACTTCACAACATATAGAACCACAATATTAGGACCAGTGTGACCTACAACTCAACCAATAATTGCGCAAAAATCAAGGAAAAAGTAAAAAACTTCCTGTTCTAAACCTTTAGCAATCAATAATTATAGCTTATCTATAATGCATTAATAAATCTATCACCTCAAATTTTACCGTTAAATCAAAACTTCGATGATTCAAGAATCGACACAAGTGACCTGTTGGCGACACGTAATGACTAACAAAGATATTTAATTTAATTGTTTTTTTTTTTTAAGCAAAGCCCAAGAGGTCAGAAGACCGGCCTAAGAAAATAGAGTCTATTACAAATTTACAATAACTTCATCAAAGACCTGATAATACCATTCCAGAAGAATATGCAATTTGATTCCCATAACACTCAAAAACATAGCAACAGATTGCATGCCTATAGATATAACTCATACCAAAAAAGTCCCAATTTCAATCACAAGCAACACACAAACCATATCAACTTCATCCACCAAAAATAAGCATGTAAGACATTTGAAATTCAGTTGCTTCCTAAATTATATATCTATGAAATATGTACAATACAAAACATTTTTTGAAGTACTTTTGACACTATCAAGAATGTTTACAAAGCAGAAAGTGCTTATCTATAGGCAAAACAGAAAGCACTTAATAAATATATTTTTTGTAGAAAATGCTTTTAAATAGCAATATAAAAAATAATACTTTCAAATGCTTCTATGAAAAACATTTATATTCGAAAGTTTCTTTCAGTAAAAGCATTTCCAAACAAACCCTAAAAAATCATCAATCAAATTTTATTTTTTTTGTAAACTAATTTTTTGTGAAGATTGTAAACAAATTAATTAAATTAAATTATTTACCTGAGTTAAGGTGGGAATATTTGGGTTTGCATCTTTTTTCAACAATTACTCAAGCAATTCTATTTGCCCTTTCCTGTTAGTATCATGCATCACCTATTAAAAAAAATGAAATCGGATCAAAGATCTGTCGGAGCCTGAAATTAGATCAACTCATAATTGAGGACATCTTTTGTAATTAATGGTAAAGGTTAAAAATGTAAATTTAAAATGAAAATATAAAAAGAATAGATGAGTGGGATACCACTAATCTATACAAAGCGACAAGATTCCATTCAACAAAACCATGGGCGTGGTCCTAATACCATTCTTTTATGCTTTGCTTCTTTCTTTTTTTTGAACAACTTTATGTTTTGCTTCATAAAACCAGTTTTCAAGCTTCTACTCTTTCTCTCATCAAAACCCCAATATCATCTTCAACATCATCAGACCCCATCATCTTCTTTCATCAACTTCTCACTGATCACCACCATCAAACCCCATCATCAACAATTCAAAATCTATACTATTGTTTTATATTGTATTTTCCAGAAGAAAAAAAATCAATCTCGCGGGATAGGCAATTAGGCATTGTGGAACTGTCAGACTGGTGGAATTGTTGAATCCAGTTGCTTGAATGCTTGACAGATTTTATTGTTTTGTTTTAGTGTTTCACCGTGATTGTTAGTTAGTTTGTTATTTTAGATATCGGTGTTTTATTGACTATCATTTCGCCCCGTGCCTCAAGAACCTCAGGACCAAGCTCTGAACATAATGCTTCACATTTCTTCTCATTTCCTCAAGAAACAAGTTGAGTAGTTTCAAAATGTCACATCATGAGCCTGAAAGTAACGAAGTAAACAAAAATGTAAGATTGCTCCTCCCATCCTTTTTAATTTATAGATTTTAATCTCTCTCTTTTTTTTTCAAACAAATTCAATTACATAAATGAAATTCAAAATCAACCAATTTTAATATTAAAGAAAAATCAGCCAGTCTTGATTTTTCTTTTTCAATTAATTGCTAATAGATTTATTATTATTCGTTTCATGAAATTATATTAGTGCTTTTGCAACGTTTGATTCTTAATACAATTTGAACTAATAATAATAATAATAAAAGGAATTATATTTGAAAGGTCAAACAAATGCCTCTTTAATCATTTAATGTTTATTTGGTATGTATTGTGTATTCAGGAATTTATAAATTAAGAAGCATCATTTTTTTTTTAAAATTTGACACCAAATAGATCATGGTTTTAACACAGCCTGTTGAAAAAAAAAAAAACAAACAAAACTGTATAGTCTGTATGTTATCGACCCACACATACTAATTAAAATGTACAGTGAGAGTTGACCCAGCCTTGGGGGCAGAGGCTTGAGCCCTTGGTGGGCCAAAACAAATTCTTAAAATTCTTTTAAAAATACTTTTCAAGACATAAAACTTTTAATTGATTTATAATTTAATTTAAACTCGTTTAAATAACTATTGTGATCAATAATTGATTATATATATAACGATAATGTTACTTTATCCAAATTTGGTATTTAAATGATGTGACATTCTTGATTTCTTTTTATTAGAATTTTATGATAAAAATTATTTGATTTTAAGGATACTACATCATTTGAACTCTAAATTTAAGCAAAGTAACATTACTCCAAAAAAAAAAAAAATAAATAAATAAATAAAAAAAAAAATAAAATAAAATTACAGCTAAAGCCTAAAGTTTGTAACATTTAATTACAAGTTTATCAATCAACTTTCACCGTCGTTGTCATGTTGAGTTATTTAATCATCATTTTTCATAGAAATTTATTGTGTGATTTTTTAATTTTTTAATTTATTATTTTATGTAGCACCTCTTAGTTTAATAATCAGTTTATTTATTTATTTATTATGTGTGATGAATGATATCTCATTTGCACTTGTAGATATATATATATATATTTTCAATAGAATTGATATAGGCTATTATGAAAAGATTTTAAAAATATAACATTTTCAATTAGATGCGAATTGTTTGTGTTGAACATAAACTTTTTCGGGTGATAAATTCACAATAATAAAAAAAAAATCATAATAGTTGTAATTGTTATTATATTTAAGTACCTAAATGATATGACCCCAGGAGCGTAGCTCAGCTGGTAGATGAACGAGCCTAAGACTTAGGTAAATGACTCCCAAGTCAGTGACTAGAATCTTTACAATAGCAAAAGCTTCAAAAAAATATACTTGGTCTAGATAGGTGGATATATAAATACTGTAAATAATAATAATAATAATAATAATTACCCAAATGATATAAATATATGGATCCACAGCAAATATTGAGGTCCAAGTTTAAATTTCTTCTCCCCCAAGTAGAGATGTCAAAAGGGCTGGACTAGTCTGGCCTGGTCCGAGCCCAGTCCGGCTCGGTTTTGTAGATATTCCGAACATGGTCTAGGCTCAATATTCTAAAGCTTGAATAAGGGCTGGACTTTTATAAATTACTGTGAGGGCTTAGCCCAGTCCGAACCGGAAAAATCCTGCCCGTATAGTAAAATCTGGTTTGCTATTGACATCTTTGGGCCTAAGCCACGTGTAGATGGGGCCATAGCCTCCCAAACTAAGCCCTTAGGCATATCCACATATAGTGGCCAAGACCACCCCCGAAATTTTTCTTCATCTAGAAAATATGTGTTTTATGTTTTGAAAATATTGCTTATTTATTTTCATAATGACCTCAAATTTCAAGAGGTTGGGTCCATCTGGATTGTAGTTTTTTTTTTTTTTTTTTTTTTTTTTTTTTTTTTTTTGAACAGAACATACAAACAAACCGAAAGACAACCATGTCAACTGGTTGGGTCCATCTGGATTGTAGTTGATTACGCATGAATTTAATTATAAAATCCCATTGTTCAATTATTTGAATCAAAAGGCAATATAGCATTATGACGATGCTGATATGCCAATATTTTACATAATTTTTTTTTATTTTTTTTTTCATTCATTCATTCATTCTAATCTTGAGGCTTACATGACCAGGCGGATGAGACTGAGATCACAATTAGACCTCGGGGATTTAACATTGTTTGGGGCAACGACACACGCTATTGGCAACTACCTGAAAAGTAAGAAGAGCATCTTAATTATTAATTATTATATGCTCATTTTTCTCCTTAAATGTTCCTTTAATTTATAGACTTATAGTTAAATTGCTGATGGTGCCATGTTTAACCTAAAGAGTCCTAGGTTCGAGTCTTTTGACATAAATATTTTTCTGTATTTATTCTGCAATATGTAAATATATTTGAGTTTTGTCAATGTGTCAAATCTAGTGTTTAAAGAATTGAGATCCTCGGCTGCACTTGGTAGATCTGTTGACAAAGAACTGAGATTCTCGGTTGAGCTTGGTAGATATATAATTGACATCGGTATTTAGTGGCTGATATTGATTTATTTTATTTTATTCTATTTTATTGTCTTTAAATGCATTATATTATTCTTAACTAATTTAGGTCATTATAAAGATCAGCACAACAAAGGATCTGAATCCGTATTTAAATACTATTTATACCGGTCGAGCACGTGCACATGCACCTTAGGGGTGAATTATTAGAGTGTTTAAATTCTTATAGTATTTATGTGTATTAATTGTAGGAATAAGGAGACGGAGGTAGCAGAGTTAAAGCAGGTGAGTTGGCTTGAAATAACAGGATCAGTAGATGTAAAGGCTGGGAAGACATATGCTATTGAGTTTCAAGTGTCCATGAAACCAGATGCTTTTGGTTGGAGAGGTCGTCCTGTTTTTCTGATGGCTAAGGTTGGCAAAAAGGGAAAATATATTTGGAAAACAATCACCACACTTGATGAGAAAAGAACAAGTACTGCTCCTTTTTCAATCCCAGGAACAAATAGTCAATTGACCATTCTAGTTCCTAATAATGCTAATGCTCCAGACAATAATAAGCTCTTCTTTGGTCTCTATGAAGTTTGGAGTGGAAAATGGAAGGGTGGATTGCTCATTCACAAAGCCATCATTAAAGAAATAAAATAATTATTTATTTTCTATCCAAATCCAACAATGTAACTCAATAATAATACTGCTATAATTGATGTTATCCTGGTGGTTTATATATGTTGATGTATTATCATTTTCATTATCAAATAAATGGACTAGTGATGGGTGATTTTTAACCCGATATATTCACATTACTCTCACACTCTTATATATATATGCTTCTTCATTTTCAAGTGATTTATATGAGATATCATCCGTATATCACCTCTTAGCACATGTGGTAGTGCATCTCCTTTTACATTGGTGGTACACCATACACATTTTATAAACATGTATGGAAAGTTTTCTCTTGGTTTGTGAAAGTAAATATCCGGGGTCTGATCTTGCCCTTGCATACATGAACAAGTAGAAGAGAAATAGAGCACCATATACGTGTATATATAGAAACGGATAAAAGTAAAAGGCTGTTAAAGAAGAAAAAGAAAAAGGTGGAAAATGTTTTGAATATGGTAGATTGGTAGCAGTTCTTTCCATCTATTCCAGTTCCTGGAGACAATCGTTGATTGATATGTTAAAAAACCGAACAAGTTATAATCATAGTAGCTAGAATGCATTTTGGTTTAAATAGCTGAATGTACCTGAAAATGGAATAGCTGAGGATACCGAGGATACCGAGTGATAGTGAACTGATAACTATACCACCCTAGAAGAGTATTTTTGTCTTGTCAGCAAGATCTACTACCACCTGATCCGTAGTCATTTCGGTCCTGCAAAAGGCCATAACACCGTATTCCATTAAATTCGAAGCCTCCATAAATCGACAGCATGGATGTGTATAAATTTGGTAAGCAGATGCCTGGATCAAAGGAGTAACAAAGGTTTATGTAAACTAGGATATATTTAAGCTAACTCGCCAATACATCTTCAAGGAAGCTAATAAAATTCTTTCAGACTGTCTTTAAGTTGATATTATCTTGGAACGAATCCCCTTACAGAAAATAGGGAAGATCCTCGCAAGACTTGATCTCAGGAATTCCATTTTTAAAATTACAAATGCCGATGGCACTGATATTTTTCCCCAAAGGAATAACTTTCTCTTCATCAAGCACACCAACCTTCAAAAACAGAACAAAGAACAATATCAACAATTGTAACAGAACTGAGAAACTCAGAAGGGTAAAAATAAATGCAACTGCAGAACGAGGACTTTCAGTGTCAGTAAACCGTTAGGCACTCAGATTTTCATGCGTATGCTATAAGCAAATTTAAAATTAGCAATTTCTGGACTTACAGGGCACTCATGACCAAAAATTGCCTGAAGAAATGTATGCGGTGGAACTTCAATAGGCTGCAGTCGGTGGTAAACTGTGGTTAAAGGTCAGTGTTCTAGTAAACGCTAGGCGCTAGTCGGGCGGTGGACCAGCGCCTAGGCGGATTTCTAGGCGGCCGATTTTTTTTTGGCTTTTTTTTCGTCTTTCCCACCTATAAAACCAATATTAAAACTCATATTATGAACAAATTCATTCAAAATAATCAATATTTAGTCCAAATCCACACAAACCAAATGAAATGAAATAACAAATTGTTGAAGCAAAGTTAAAAGCAATCGCCAAGCTTAATCAAACAGCTTATTTAGCAAATTAGCAGTATACAACAACTCAACCAAGTAACCAACTTAGTCTACATTCTGTTCTGCAACAAGCCAACAACTGCCAAGCCAACAACAAGGCATCATACAGCTTTTTCTTTTTTGGTTTTTTGACTTTTTGAGTTACTTTTTTCTACCTTTTAAAGTGTAAAACAAATATTCAAAATTTCAAATAATAATATATCAATCAAAATCTGAAAATCATCAACATCTATTTCAAATCCACACATTTCACATTTCACAATCCAAGATTCCATTCAAAGTATCGACATTTAAACAAAAATCAAAAGGCAAATCTCAAAAGCAAATCAAACTCCAAATTTCCAACAAATTCAAGCAAAGCAACTAAGCAAGTAAAAGACTAAAAGCAAATCCAACAAAGTGACATTCAAAAGACATATAATGATATAAGTATCTAACTAATTAATTCTTCGTCTTCTACTACATATTCTTCGAATTCAAAGACACCATCATCATCGGATTCGAACTCGACATTTTCTTCGACCGCTTCATTGTCGGATTCAAACTCATCTTCAAGATCTCTCACTTCATTGACCGCTTCAATGTCGGGCTCAACTTCATCATCACCATCTTCAACAATCCATCCTTGTGCATTACTAGCATCATTTGCTAGTAATATATCTATTTTTTTCTCGATCCCCTTTTTTCTCTTGTCCATTAATCTAGAATTAAATTGGACATACACTAGATTGTTCAATCGAGTCGTATCTAATCGATTCCTTTTCTTCGTGTGTATCTACAATACATAAAGTAAAAATGTAAAATAATTAAATAATTAAATGTTTAAAATTAAAAGTAACTTGCTAAGTTGCTAGTTAAGTAGTTATCACTTACCCCTTCAAACGTGCTCCAATTTCTTTCACACCCGGATGAACTAGTGGTTAAGGAGAGGATCCTTTTTGCTATTCTTTGCAAGTTTGGTGTGTGAGATCCATAGTTAGTCCACAAAGTTACTACATCAAAAAATCAAAAATACATATGCTTTAAAAAAATACTAACTACTAAAAAAGTAAAAAACTAAAAACTAAAGTATTCATTAATCAATAATCATTATTATTTAAATATTTATTACTCACATCCTTTCATTGCCAATGGCCTTCTAAAAGAACCCTCTTTGTCCAAATACTTCCCAAACTCGATATTCACAAAGAGATTTTTCTTTTCAAGGTCATCGGGGATATAAAACCTCCACAAAATTACAAAACTCATCAGAAACTTCATTAGTATAAATGCTTGAAGTTGGGCCCTTGAAGAAATAGTACGGATTCAATACATAGGCCGCCAAATGTAAAGGAGAATCAAGCCGACCTTTTGATTTCGCATCAATGATTTCAAAGATTGGCCGGTAATTACTCTCAACATTTTTCAACGCCTCTCTAATCTCTTCCTTAGCTCTTTTCAGCTCCCCATATAAAAAGCCCATTGATGGCTTTCGGTCCCCATCAACTAATCGAAGCACCCTCACCAAAGGAGCGAAAACCCTCAAGCAATAGTTCACACCATTCCAAAACACGGTACTCAATACAGTTGAGTAGGCAGCTTTCCCCTTAACACTCTTTGACCATTTGCATTTATCCCAATCGGAGCTAGTAAACATTGCCCTCAACCAATCTTTTTTCTCCAATATTGATTGCAATGTTAAGAATGCCGAGGCAAACCTAGTAACTCCCGTCCTCACTATGTCCCTCTTCTTTGTAAATGTCCTCATTAATGCCAATGTTGTGTGGTGGGCATAAATGAAGATAGTTAAACTCTTGGCCAAATCAAGTGTTTTTTTTGAACCTTGGTAGCTTTCCAATGCCTTCAAGCATAAGGTTAATGGTGTGAGTAGCACACGAGGTCCAAAATATAGATGGCATCTTCTCCTTCAACATCTTTGCCGCAGCCATATTGTTGGATGCATTGTCGGTCACTACTTGCACAACATTTTCAGGGCCAACTTCTTCAATAGCGGCCAACACATAGTTAAAAATATGTTCACCGGTATGCGCCACATCAGAGCTTTCTTTGGAGGAAAGGAAAGCGGTGCCTTCCTTGCAATTCACACATAAATTCATAATACTTCTCCTTTTCCTATCCGACCAAGCGTCCGTCATAATTGAGCACCTATCAATTTTCCATGATTCTTCTTGTTTTTTGAGGGCCTCTTTGGTTGACTCAAACTCTTCCTTCAAAAATGGTTCCCTCAATTGCCATTGACTTGGTGGTTTGAAGCTCGGTCCAAATCGACCAATCGCCTCAACCATTTGCAAGAAACAGTCATTGTCAATGGCATTAAACGGAATCCCTGCTTGATACACCCATTTGGCCACATATTTTTGCGTAGAATGTGTCCTTTCCTTAACAATCGTATCATTTAGGGTCCGTTGCTACATATTCTTTCCAGAGATGGAGGAATTGAGGGTGATAGGGCTAGCAAATCTATCCATAGGGCCAAGAATTTTAGGGTTTTTCCTTGGCCCTAACCCTTCTATCTCCTCTAATTCTTCTTCATCACCAATATTCACCTCAGCTCTTAACACTTCTTCTTCCATTTTCTTATTTTTTTTTCTTGTTTTTTGCATCTGCGATCGCTTGTCTACACCTAAGTTGATTATCATTTGTTGCCATCCGACACGGCGCGACATTCCCTTGAATGTTGGCAACATGTTCTTTCAAATGATAAACTCCCCCAGAAAACACCTTTTTACACAATGTGCATTGCACTTTGCCTTGATTCTTCTCATCAATCAAAATCCTAAACTCCCACCTAACATCATTTGATTTTCGTTTCCTTCCGAACCCTGAATTGGTGTTAGAGGCAGCCAAAGATGAATTACCGACGACGTTGGGGACGGTATTACTATTGGGCTCTGAAGTCATGTCTAAAGTCTAAACTAGTAAACTCTAAACTCTAAACTGAAATTCTGATTCTCTAAAGACTGAAATGATATCAAATAAAAATATGACAACAATAAGCAATTGAGCATTAAGCATTAGTGCATTACAAATTTACAATTTAATGATTTATTAATTTAAGTATTTAACAAAATTACAACAATAACAACTAACAAATTAACAACACTAAAAGTCTAAAACTGTCACTAACAGAGCAATATAGCAGTCTAGGCGTCTAGCACACAGAGTCACAGACTCACAGACTCACAGACACAGAGTCACAAACTCAATTACTCACACATGTCTACAGTCACACTCTCACAGAAACAACAGTACAACACTAAAACTAAAAGTCTAAAACATGGCAAGTTGGTAATCAGCAGCAGACCAGAAGTCCAGTACACAAAACTGTAATTTACATTCAAAGTGACAAAACTCAAAACTCAAAACTGAAAAGAAAAGAAGAAATTGTTCATTGTTGTAACTTGCAATCAGTAATTTACTGTAAGAAAAATTAAAAATTCAAAAAACACTAACAAGTAACAACTAACAACTTAACAAGTATTCAAGTAACAACTAAAAATTAAATTTTATTATTTTAAAATTTAAATTAAAACTTCAAATATTAGATTATCAGATCATCAATTCGACAATTCATCATTCAATCAGGATTCAGGGATTCATCAATCATCATTCAATCAGTCAATATGACAAATTGACAATATGGCTATTAATAACTATTAACTAATAACTAATAAGCAAAGAATAGATTATAGAAGTAAGTCAGTAACTAAACTTAGATGAGTAGACGGTGGCCACGAACGGTGCAGCAGCGACGAACGACGACGGAGGTTGCTTTTGGTGACTGGCGGCGTCGCGGCGACAAGAGGAGCCCAGTTTGGTCGGAGAAATGAAGAACTGAACCGAGAAGATTCCAAGTCGATTTCTTGATTTGGTTTTGTACTTTTGCTATTGAAAGGGAATTAGGGATTTGGAATTTGGATTTGGTTCATTTGGGATTGAAACTTGAAAGAGATTGAAAGGGAATTAGGGATTTCGAATTTAGATTTGTTTCGTTTGGGATTGAAAGAGATTGAAAGGGAATTAGGGCTATGGAATTTGGATTTGTTTCGTTTGGGATTGAAAGAGACGAGAGAAGAAAGCTAAATCGAGATATTTGGGAGAGAAAAAATTGAAAATTAGAATTAGAAAAGAATCAAAACGCCGCCGTTTTATACAGTCCGGTTTGTTTAAAAAAAAAACGGTCTAGGCGGAGTCAATGACTTTGACTCCGCCCGGACCGATTAATCGGTCTGGACCGATTTAGGCGGCCGACTTTTTACGCGTTGACCGTTGACTTTGACCGTTGACCGTTGACCGAGAGTTGACCGCTTTTTTCCGCCGACTTGGACCAATTCGGGACTCCAAAACGCCGCCTAGCGTCTAGGCGGCCGCCTGGACCATTTTTTCGAACACTGTTAAAGGTAAGGGATGTTATGAGCCTTCCATGTTCACAATAGCATAATCGGGTGATGGAAGCCATCCACCTTCTATAGAATTCTCGAGAGATTTTGGTGAGTGTTTTCCATACCTCTTTCATTGAATAAGAGTCAATATATAATACAGCTTGCAGAGAACTGATAAACTAAACTACTGTTGTATGTATAATTTTGCCAAGCAGACACGTCATTAAAGGAGTCAATAAATACTGATGAAAAGGTTGCCACGTCACCCGTTGACCAGGTCAAAGGAGGAAAACGGGGACCAGTCAGTATGTCCACGTCTTAAGTTAATAAGTCAAAGGTGTGGTCGCCAGAGCTAGATATGTACTCGCCAAAGATAGAAACGTGGTCGCCGAAGGGTAATACCCAAGAGTGGAGGTGTTCGCTGCATTAGCATACTAGACACAAACCGACTCGGTGGAAACACAGGAATAAAGTCCTTATTACCGGGAGATCCCTAGCGATAGGGAATCACAGAAGGAAAGGATAAGAAGCAAATCCTAACCCGTAGCAACTTGGGATCCCCAATACAAGTCTAAGAGGAAATCCTACTACCAACACGGCGAAGATCAAGGGAAAACCCTAATTATTATGTATAAATAGAACCACCTATCCCACGAGGAGAGGGTTTGAAAACCTAAAGAGAGAAAAGCAATAACTCGAGAGATTTGAGTGTGTAACCGAAACAAGTGAATTATAGTGATATTTTCCTGTCCTCCGGGACGCCGTGGTTTTTTCCCATTCAAGGGTTTTTCCATGTAAATCTGTCTCTTGCATGTGCTGATTTTCTTTCTTGTTTGACTTGGGGTCAAAATTTTTTTGTCACTATTTGGGGCACTTTTTGTAAGAATATCACTGGTTTACTAATTTAAGTTTAAAAGGCACCTATTTAGGTGATCAGACAAAAATACCCCTTTTTGTCACTTTGTGTCTTTTTCAAACATTAAGAGAACCTTTTTGAACTTTTTTCTGAACTGAAATCGTGGCTTTTTGAAAAAAATTCGAGCCTTTTTAAACTGAAATCGTGCCTTTTTGAATTGAAATCGTGCATTTTTGAAAAAAAAATTGAGCCTTTTTGAACTGAAATTGTGCATTTTTGAAAAAAAAAAATTCGAGCCTTTTTGAACTGAAATCGTGCCTTTTTGAAAAAAAATTCGAGCCTTTTTGAACTGAAATCGAGCCTTTTTGAACTGCAATCGTGCCTTTTTGAAAAAAAAAAAAATTCGAGCCTTTTTGAATTGAAATCGTGCATTTTTGAACTGAAATCGTGCCTTTTTGAAAAAAAAAATTCGAGCCTTTTTGAACTGAAATCGAGCCTTTTTGAACTGCAATCGTGCCTTTTTGAAAAAAAAAAAATTTGAGCCTTTTTGAACTGAAATCGAGCCTTTTTGAACTGCAATTGTGCCTTTTTGAAAAAAAAAAATTCGAGCCTTTTTGAACTGAAATCGAGCCTTTTTGAACTGCAATCGTGCCTTTTTGAAAAAAAAAAAATTTGAGCCTTTTTGAACTGAAATCGTGCCTTTTTGAAAAAAAAATTCGAGCCTTTTTGAACTGAAATCGAGCCTTTTTGAAAAAAATTACGAGCCTTTTTGAACTGAAATCGTGCCTTTTTGAACTGAAATCGAGCCTTTTTGAAAAAAATTTCGAGCCTTTTTGAACTGAAATCGAGCCTTTTTGAACTGAAATCGAGCCTTTTTGAACTAAAATCGTGCCTTTTTGAACTTTTTTTCAAGTCTTTTCGTTCGTTTTCGAGCCTTTTTACACTAGATTCGAGCCTTTTTACACTAGATTCGAGCCTTTTCAATAGTGTATGAAAAGGCTCGAACCTAGTATGAAAATGCTCGAACCAAATATGAAAAGGCTCGAACCTAGTATCAAAATTCACACAATCTCAGCGGGGAGCTCGACCCCCGAATGCGTTTGCGTAGCGCCACTAAACTAATGGAGGTCTGTTTTGATGTTCAATCTCCATTGGAGGTCTGTTAAACAGACCTCTATGAAGAAGATGAAAGAATAAAGTCTCAGAAAATTTCAAAGTAAGAGAATGTGTAAAGTAAGGGCATTTTTGTCTGTTCACCATAATAGGTGCCTTTTAAACTTAAGTTATTAAAGTGGTGACTTTCTTACAACACCAATTTAAAAAGGTGACATTTCTCACAATTTCCACTTTTTGTTTTGATTTAATTGTTGGTCACATGGTAATCCAAATTTCACCGTCAACAATTGGCGCTAGAAGGAGGGGGTTGAACAGAAACTTCGAAGAACCCTTGCGAATTGAAAACATGAACATCGACAAGGATGGCAACTCTAGCGGAGATCAAATTGCTAAAGCAATTGCACCAACAGGAGATGGGGTAGTGACGATCGGGGAACAATCGGCGGCAACGCCAGGAACTAGGACAGCCGACCCAGGAACTCTGCAGCATTTCCAAACTGCGTTGATGAACTTGATCAGCGAGGCTAACAAAATAGGACTCTCACTTCCCATAGGCCTGGGAGTCTCTTCTCCCTATGAATTAACCACACCTGGAACCCAGTCGCTTGGGAGAATGTGGTTAGAAGTCCACATTGCAACCCCCGACGCTCAAGTAAGACAGTCCATCGAAGAAATCCCCCAGGACCACCTTGAAGGTTTCGAGGGAAGAAAACATAGAAAGGGAAAAGGTGTGGTGAGTGATGAATCCCTGGAGATGCGAGACCACGGGCGGATACATGGGACAAATTCCAGTGACACATACCAAAGGAGATGGCGGAGACACCGCTCTATCTCATCTAAAGACAGAAGTCCTCGACAAAGAAGAGAATTACCATCCAAAAGAGTACGGCGAAAAAGGTCTGAGAGCGCGGATGATCAGATTGGTAGGAATTTGAATGATAAAGATAACTATGGGAGAATGACAATCAAGAGTAGACTTGATCCAGTAAGAGAACCAACTGGCCATCGAGATGTTACCTTATAAGAGCTGTCGAGGAAGGTTTCAGCAATGGCTCGGAGATATGGTCGCAACGTGTCTTCGGATGATGAGTCAGACAGCCTGTTTGTCGATCACATTGCTTGCACTCAGTTCCCAGACAGATTTAGAATGCCAACCATCGAACAGTATAAAGAAAACAGAGATCCGAAGGAGCATATTTACCGATTCTGCAATATTATGGCCCAGTACTCATCCAACGACGGACTGCTATGCCTCACCTTCCTACAAACATTAGGCGACCTCGCCTCCAGGTGGTTTGGGTGACTTTCGCCCAGGAATATCAGCAGTTTCTCAAACCTCAGCAAAGCATTCATAAGACAGTTCATGGGAAGTGTGCAGAGAAGAAAGTCACTCGCCCATCTATCAAACCTGAAGCAGGAACACAATGAGTCGATCAAGAAGTATCTAGCAAGATTTGGAAAGGAGGTCGCTCAAATTGAAGACCCCAGTGATGTAGCTGTCATCGCCGCTTTCACCAATGGGTTATAGAGTGGGCGACTATCCTTTAACCTGCGAAGAGATAGGCCAAAAACTTATGAGGAGATGATGGAAATAGCTGGCGATTATGCACTAGTAGACGAAGAAGAAGTAGCATAGGGGGGTAAGGGGTAGCTATGTACATGGCCACAAGCCTGACTCAAAATCAGAACACAAGGATGATAAGAAGGCACAGTCGCGTGACCGCCAGAAAGACGAGAAGGGCCAACAGGGGCATCCAAGGGAAAGTAGGGGAAACGCCTAAGCTAGTAGGTTTCGAGGAAGTCACAACCATTAAACTCCTCTAACTGGCGATCAGGAGGAAATACTTTCCGTGGTAGAAGATAAAGGACTTGCCAAGTACCCTTGGCAACAGTCAGCTAATGCCAGGAGAGACACAAACAAATACTGCCGATTTCACAAAGATTATGGGCATGAAACCTCAAAATGTTTCCAGTTGTGTGATCATATTGAAAGCTTGATCAGAGATGGACACCTGAAAGATTTTACTTTGAAAGGAGACAAGCACGGTGGTCGCCAGGACAGCCGCCAAGGAAACGAGCAGGAAATGAGGAGTCCAAGGAGAAACAGCCCTAACGCAACTATAAACACCATTTTTGGCGGGCCCTATACTGGGAGAAGCAATCGAGAAAGGATGTCAGAAGTCCGAGAAGTAATGTATGAGAGCAGAAATATGGAGATTAATTCTGTACAAAGAAACCCCAAGAAAGGAAGAAAAGGACATGACCCCATAACGTTTACAGCAGAAGACTCAGACGGAATTGATGCAAAGCCTAATGATGCAATCGTAGTAGGGGTTCAAATAGCACACAGGGATGTCCTCCGGGTAATGATAGACAACGGGAGTTCAGCTGATATTTTAATTGCTAGGGTATACGATGAGCTGCGACTGGACAGAAAAGATTTAGAACCCTTCCATGTACCGTTGAAAGGTTTCGGGGGTGCAGAAGTGATATCATTGGGAACTGTGAAGCTGCCGGTGAGGTTTGGTACAGCACCATGCCGGCGAACAATCCTGTTGGACTTTGTTGTAGTCGACATCCATAATTGGCCATATAATGCTTTACTTGGCCGACCAGTTCTTAACAAAGCCCGAGCCGTCACTTCTACCCACGCATTGAAAGTAAAGTTCCCTACAGAATTTGGAGTCGGAGAACTGAAAGGGTCATAGGAGATGGCTCGCCGCGCCAACCTTTCAATCTTCAAAGATAAGGCAGGGGTGGAAACCTTAAACATATTCGAGGTAGATAAGGAAGTGCAGGAAGAAAATCCGGAAACTTTCAAATTGGACCCAAGGGACAAAGCGAGCAGAGAAAAGGAAGAGCCAACTGAGTCGATTGTTCTAAACGAAGCAGAACCGGACAAAACAGTCAAGATCGGAGCAAGGCTGGCTGAACGAGTTAAGAGAGATGTGACAAACTTGTTGAAAGAGTACAAGGAGATCTTTGCATGGAGCCACGAAGACATGCCAGGGATTAGTAGGAGCGTGATCTCGTACAATCTAGCCGTAAACGAAAAAAGCAAACCGGTGGTGCAGAAAAGGAGAAGCTTTAACCCGGAAAGAAGCGCAGCAATAAAAGAGGAAGTGACGAAGTTGCTCGCCGCAGGATCAATCAGAGAAGTTAAGTACCCGGAATGGGTGGCGAACGTAGTTCTCGTGAAAAAGAAGAACAACCAGTGGAGAATGTGTGTAGATTTCACCGATCTGAATAAAGCGTGCCCTAAAGATAGCTTCCCACTGCCAAGAATAGACCAGTTGGTCGACGCAACAGCTGGACACGAGACGCTAAGCTTCATGGATGCGTACTCAGGTTATAACCAAATCAAAATGCACAAGCCAGATGAAGAGAAGATAGCATTTACCACGGATCAAGGGTTATACTGCTACACAGTCATACCATTCGGCTTGAAAAACGCTGGAGCAACTTACCAGTGCTTAGTCAACAAGATGTTCGCCAGACAGATAGGAAGAAATATGGAGATGTACGTTGACGATATGCTGACAAAAAGCATCACAGCAGATAAGCATATAGATGACTTAAGGGAGACATTTGATGTGTTGATTAGGTACGGAATGAAGCTGAATCTTGTAAAATGCATGTTCGGCGTACCATTTGGAAGGTTCCTCAGATACTAGGTGTATCAGAGAGGAATAGAAGTGAACCCTGAAAAAAATTCAAGCATTAGCCAAAATGGTCTCCCCGAAGACCCTGAAGGACGTCCAAAGACTCACGGGATGCTTGGCCTCATTAAACAGATTCATAGCAAAGTCAACAGATCGATGCCTACCATTTTTCAAAGCTCTAAAGAAGGGCAAGGGAGTCGAGTGGAACGAGGATTGTGAAAGGGCTTTCCAGGCCTTGAAAGATTACCTCGGGCAAGCACCAATGCTATCAAAACCAGAAACGGGAGAAACGCTGTATATGTACTTGTCCGTCTCTGAAGCAGCCACAAGTTCCGTGCTGGTAAGATAGGAGGATGGAGTCCAGAAACCAATATACTACACCAGCAAAACACTGTTACCAGCTGAGACTAGGTACTCGCCAGCCGAAAAAATGGCACTCGCTCTAATAATGGTAGCAAGGAAGTTAAGGCCATATTTCCAGGCTCATAAAATCGGAGTATACACCAACTGCCCACTGAAATTAATTCTGTAGAAACCAGAAGTATCCGGCCGATTAACGAAGTGGGCGATCGAATTAAGTGAATTCGACGTAGAGTATCTTCCAATGACAGCAATTAAAGCCCAAGCGGTGGCAGACTTTATGGCAAAGTTCACCGAGCCAAGCATAGAGGTGGCGAGAATGATGGTGGAGCAAAATAAAAAAGTATTCAAGTGGAAACTCCGCATTGATGGGTTGTCAAACAAGCACGGCAGCGGGGCAGGGGTAGTGGTGTCAACCCCGGAAGGAGATTCAGTCGAATGTGACTTGCGTTTTGACTTCAAAGCTACTAACAACCAAGCTGAATACGAGGCACTCATAGCAGGATTAAAGGTTTGCACAGTTCTAGGAGCAGATGAGGTGGAAATCTTCAACGACTCTCTAGTTGTTGTAAATCAGGTGCTAGATGAATACCATGCGAGAGATGAAAGCATGTTCGCTTACCTGGAATTAGCAAAGGAGCTGCTAGGAAAATTCAAAGAATACAGAATTGTCCAGGTCCTCAGAGAAGAAAACGAGCAGGCTGACGCCTTGGCCAAATTGGCGTCCGCCACAATCAATATCTGGCCCAGAACAATTCCTATGATCCGCCTACTGCAGCCGAGTATAGTCAAATTGAAGGAAGTTGGGGCAGTCTTTGGCGAGACAGACAGCTGGATTACACGAATCAAAGAATACCTCGTAAATGACGTACTCCCAAGCGATCCATTAGAGGCAAAATGATTGAAGTACAGAGTTACGAGATATTCAGTACTCAATGGAGAACTGTACAAGAGGGGGTACTCAAGGGCACTGCAGAGGTGTGTCGGGCTTGAAGAAGCAGAAGGGATCTTGAGAAGCATACATAGTGGAAATTATGGGAATCACGCTGAAGGTGTCAGCCTAGCCCACAAAACATTAAGGCAGGGTTTTTACTGGCCAACATTATTCGCCGAGGCTAAAAGGGTGGCAGCAAGGTGTAAGGCGTGTCAGAAAATTGCAAACAACATTCACCAACCACCTGAACTCTTGCAAAGTATTACCTCGCCTCGGCCATTCGCCATGTGGGGAATTGACTTGATCGGCCCAATGCCAACAGCATCCGGAGGAGCGAAACACGCTATTGTAGCCGTGGATTATTTTACGAAATGGGTAGAAGCCGAACCATTGGTGCATATAACAGAAGTAAACACTATAAGCTTTGTGAAGAAAAATATCCTGTACAGATTCGGGATACCAAACACCATCATCACTGACAATGGGACCCAATTCGACGGTAAGAAATTCAGGGAGCTGTGTGACAAATATGGCATCAACAACTACTATGCCTCTCCGGCACATCCACAAACAAATGGCCAAACTGAAGCAATGAACAAAATCATAGAACACAACCTGAAAGCCAAGCTGGCCGCAAAGAAGGGAAGCTAGGCAAAGAAATTACCACAGGTACTCTGGGCATATCGAACCACAGAAAAAAAATTCAACAGGTGAGACCCCATATTCCATGGCTTACGGAGCTAAAGCTGTCATTCCCGTGGAAACATCTTTCTCTTCACCAAGGGTACAACTCTTTCAACCGGAACTCAATATTGATATGCTAAAATACGGTCTGGATGAGTTAGAAGAAAGAAGAGAACGCGCACAAATAAGAAATGCTGTATACCAACAGAGGGTAGCTAGGTACTACAATTCACATGTGCGTGAAAGAAGGTTCGCACTCGGTGACTTGGTGCTGAAAAGGGTGAACCCAGGAACCAGAGACAAAGCTGCAGGATCACTCGCAAACAAATGGGAAGGGCCCTATCAAATTACAGGCATAATTGGTCATGGGGCATATCGCATTACTCGAGAGGGTTTGGGCGAACTACCTCGGCCATGCAATGCGCAGTACCTGAAGATATATTACCCTTGACTTTTTCATTGCTTCTAGGATTTATTTCAATGTTTTTATTCTTAGGCAGTTTTCGTTTTAGCATTTTTTCTCTGTTTTTATTTTGACAAAAGTTACAGGAAGTATTCAATAAAGAGTAATTTATTACTAAGAACCCGTGACTTTACTCGCCACTAAAAGGAACCAGTTACAAAAAGTACTCGCCGTCATACATCATAAATTACGGTTGCGTAAAGACGAGTCTGATACTCGCAGCAACGAAAACAAGCGGGATGACCCCCAAAATTAAGGTGGGCCAAAGGCAACTACACCTAAAGCTATCATAAAGATCGGTGGTTGCCGCCGCGGGAAAAACAAGATCCCAAAAAAGACACAGGAAACACCCAATCGAAAGCGTACACGAGGAATCTCAAACGCTGGGGGTTGAGAAAGCTAACTGAAAACAAAGAGCGATTAAAGCAAAAAGCAAAAGATGGAGACGTCCCAATAATATGCTGAAAACTTGGTGTATGGTCGGATACGTCCTGACAAACACTGAGTACGCCAAAACTCAGCAATGGCAGCTGAATAAACAATAATAATATGCTAAAAACTTGGTGTATAGTCGGATATGTCCTGACAAACACTGAGTACGTCAAAACTCAACAATGGCAGCCGAATAAAACAACAATAATATGCTAAAAACTTGGTGACAAACACTGAGTACGCCAAAACTCAGCAATGGTAGCTGAATAAACAACAATAATGTGCTAAAAACTTGGTGACAAACACTGAGCCGAAAACTCAGCAAGGGCAGCTGAACAAAATGAAGCTAAAGGAGTTATAAATTAATTTATAAAAAGAAAAAGTCATTTACAATTGAAGCTACAAAAAGATATGGAGAGTTATATACAACTGAAGTAAGGCATAATTTCAACTAGCTGTAGGAGGACCCTCGCTGTCTTCATCATCTTCAATCTCATCTTCAGAAGGCCAGGTTATTTGTTTGTCCCCATCCAGCATAAAAGGCTCATAATCCCTACCAGTAGACCTGGCACGGTTCCGGTTGGAACCATCGGAATCGGTTGGAACCGAAACCGAAACCGAAACCGGTTCAAGAACCGGAACCGGAACCGGAACCTGAACCGGAGGAGGCCGGTTTCAGTTTCGGTTCTATGATTTGGTCGAACCGTCGGTTCAAACCGGATTGGAACCGACGGTTACGGTTCAGTTCGAACCGGCTATATATATATATATATATTTTTTTTTCTATAAATACCAACCCCCCCTTTCATTTTTCCTCACATCAATTTCTTCTCAATTCTCTAATTCTAATTTCTCTCCAACACTCTCAAGTCTCCAAGTCTCCAAGTTTCCAAGGTTTTTAATATTTATTTCATTTTGTAATTGTTTTGAAGACGGTATTCAGCTTTGGTAAACAATGAGTATTGAACGGAATAGAGAACACAAAGTGTCAAACTCTTAGTAGAAAAATTGCCGTTGACAACAAGAGAATAGAAAAAATTTGCCTCAAAAAAAAAAAAATTTACGGTAAAAATATTTTTATATATGCCTTCAACTTTGAAAGGCCATAACTTTGTGCTCGGATGTCCGAATTGGGTGATTTTTTTTTTTTGAAATCGCATAGAATGATGCAAGGAATCCAATGGGAGCAAGCCCAAAGGGCTTGTGGCCACTTTTCCGGCCCCAAAAACCCCTTTTTCATCAAAAAAAAGTGTTTTTAAGTGTCGTGTCCATTTCGAACCTCGTTTAAACCTAGTAAGAAACCTTTTCTTCTCGATCCGACACCACATCCGTGCCCGTCTTGGTCCGGAGAATTACTTTAAAGTCAGGCCTCGTGTAAATGGACACGTTTTAAAATAAATCTTTATACTACTTATAGTTTTTGATTGAAATATTATACTAGAATTGAATGTGGTCTCAGTGGTTAGTTGTTATTGTTTTTATTTTGCAACCATGGTTCAAGCATCCATAACCCATAAATGTCATTTGTAATTTAATTTTATAATTTAATTTAATTTTGTAATTTTTCATTTATATATTTTATTTTATTAGAGAAGTCTTTTTTTTGTTTGTAAAAAAAAAGAAAAAAGGTTCAAAACCGCCGGTTCCAATGGAACCGGAACCGGAACCGAAACCGGCATATAGTGGTTCCGGTTCTAGTTCCATCAAACCGTGGAATCGGAACCGTCGATTCTGAACCCGGACCGGAACCGTGTCAGGTCTACCTACCAGCGATAGGACTCAAATCGGGTTCAACACCAGAACCAGAAAAGCTGCCTTTCTAACCAGAATAGTAAGTGTTGACGGTGATTTTTGGTGATCACCAAGTCAATGATTCGTTCTCGAGTTACTGCAATTTATATGTGAGTGCGGTCAAAGATTGTAAAGAAATAACAAATGATTTACGTGGTAAAACTCCAAAAGATCGGAGAAACATCCACGGGATCGTTGCCTCTAGCAACAAAGCCAAATCCACTATGAATCACGATTACAAGATGAAGAATGACAGAATGATTACAAGCTCTTCAATACAATTTTCTCTCTCTCTCCCGTTCTACCTTTTTTTTTTACGTACCCCCTGTTTGTGTATAGAAGGGGTATTTATACATGCTGTTCTTAGGGTTTTAAGGTGGCCGCTAGGGTTTGGTGTTGTGGTGCCCAAGTCTCAAGCGGTTTCCTAGTCCTAATTAGATTATGTTTCCTCTTTTAGCTGAGTCTGATTCTGGACGAGATTCTTTCTCCTTTATTCGCGGGAGAACTGCTTGTTTCCTTGTTAAACTCTAATAGTCCACATCGTTGCTTATCGTGGATGTGCTGGTCGCTGATTATGATTGGCATACGAATGTTGGTGACTGTCTCATTGATTCCCGAGTATGTATGCCCGGGTATGCCCGAATGTGCCCGAGTGAGATTTGCTGCCCGAGTTGATCGTCTTCGTTTGTGGTCGGACTACTTACTCTTTTTTCCGAGTAGGTTATCGTGGGAGGTTTCTGCTCCATAAGTTGACTTATCTTGACTCTTGCTTCCCTGGCTTTTCGTGCTAATGACGTGTCCTTCACCACTAATTTTTACCTATAACAATACCCCCTTAAATATTTGAGCCGATCATGTTGAGCCAGGTCCTCTCGGGACGAATATTTAATTTCAATAATTTCTCACAACTGGTCCTCGCTTGTCGTTTTCCGCATTAATGTATCCTCGTTTGATTCGAAGCTTTAAATGACGTGTCTTAATTACGACCGCACGCATTCGATTCACCACTCATTTCAGAAATCTCTTGATGGTGACGTTTCTACTCTCTGGCGGCTCAAGGTGCTCTCCGGTTGCCACTTGTCTTCTCTTTGTTTGGCTGGGTCACGACTCATTTATGAGACACGACCTCTCTGTTTGCCTGCGTGTGGCCCACGTCATAGCCCACGCCCCTCTATTTTCCCGCTTTACTGTGCCTCTCCTAGGGTTTCGTTCGTTTTTGAAATCAATGTGCCGCCTATATATGTTGGTTATCCACCTCCCCTTCCCTTCTTATTTCTTTTCCGCCATTTGAGTATTTCTTCGAAACAAGTGTGCCTGTGTCCCTTGCGTTTCTGGGTGTTTTGTTCTCTCCTCCACCTTGTTTTCTTAATCCTGCTTTGCCGAGATCGTCTGTTTCGACCCCCAGGCCTGTACTCGAAGGTTTCTCCTCTGTTGTCTGCATTTACCTGCCTTTTCCTAATCAAGGTTAGTTCTCATGGATCCTAAAGCTAGATACCGTCTTTTTACTGTTGGTATGATTGCTATTGAGCGAAATGATGCTTTCACTGCGTCGGTTGTTCACAGGTTATTAGACGAGCCTCTTTTCGATCAGCCGCGTTACACTGACGCCGACGTTTCTGGACTTTTTCCAGAAAGGCCTGCTACTTCTGAGGTTCCTCCTGCTTCAGAGATTCCTACTGCTTCTGCCAGTTCATCACCACCTTACTCATACCAACCTGAAGCTTGGTCGGATTCTTCTGCTTGTACTGATATTCGCCCGAGCAGAAGACCAGGAAAGAGGATGACTACTCGCAGAGTTTATAAAGACTCGCATTCTCGGGAAAGCCGAGTGGCGGCTCAAAGGATTATCGAAGATGATATTGAAGAGGAGCACAGGGCTGCTCGTATTCCCTTCTCCCCCGAGCGTATTTGCATTTATGATGTTGAGCCGAACGTGGTCGGCCCTGACGGGATAACGCGATATATGCGGCGGTTCGATTTGGACAGCAATGAGATTTCGCTGATCCCAGCCGAAGGTCGGGCTGCATGGAACCCACCCCCCGGCCACGTAGCAATTTACGGGTCCATGCTTACCTGCGGCGTCACTCTTCCTCTTCAGCCTTTTATTACTTGGTTCTTGGCTGAAGCCCGACTCGCTCCGGCCCAGCTCACGCCGAACAGTTATCGCATCCTGATGTGCATGTGGCACATGTGGCATAGAATGAAGCGGCCACCTCTCACTCCTCGCGAGGTTCGCCATTTTTATTCGCTGAGGCCAGTGGGGAAAATCGGGATTTATTTTCTCCAGTCGAACCAGCCCGAGTTCTGGATTCCAAAGAATGTCGTGGTCAAGGGCTGTGTCGAACCGACCACGGACGAGAAGATGAAAGGGTTCGTTTGGGGCTTCCCGACCTCGAACAAGTTTTGGAAGAACAGCTGGTTCTTCGTGGGCAAAGACTGGGGCCAGTCGATTAGTTTCGATTTGGACGGCACTCAGATGACCTGCCGGGTTCCTCGGTACTTCTGCACGCCGCAGTGGAACCATCTAACTTCAGCTTTTACTGATGAGGAGCTGAAGACCTTGGCTCGTGCAGCAGTCCGCCCCCTAGAGAAAAGGGGAAAACCCTATCTCTATAAAGAGGGGAAAATGATCAAGGCCCGTCTCTTCCCTCAGATTTCCGCGTGTCGCCGACGCCGTAAGTTTACTTGTATGTATTTTTTATTTGCAACCTGACTTCTAAGCTTGCTTGCTAACTCGGATTCTTCTCTTTTTTTTTTTTTTTTTGAAGTGTTTGACGTTGATATAGTCAGTGATGGTCTGGCACGCCGGATGAAAGGCATCGTCGAGGCGAGTCGAAAGGCAGTCCTTCGTCAACGAGATGCTGGGATAGCCCCTCCTGAAGACGAATCTGACGAGGGTACTCCCGGGAACGTTCCCGAGGGAGATGATGAAGAGGGAGTACCCGATTATGTGCCCGAGGAGGCTCACGATCAAGAACCGACCGTGTGTTCGGCGGGAGCTGAGGGCGCCTCGGGGAACTTTGGAGTAAGTAGGACCTCTGCTGATTCGGGCAATCCCGTAGGTCCTTCCTCCAAGGGGAAAGAAAAAGTAGGGGATCTCCCTGAGCCCGAGCGGGCAAATCCCCCCAGCGGATCTGGTTCCCCCCACTCTGCTGCTGATATGCAAAACGTCCCTTTTGAAGCAGTTGGGGGGCCTTCAGGTGCGGTAGCTCCGGAGTTTCCGACTTCAGTTGAACCGAACCGTTCTTCTTCGGAGATTCCTGCCTCTGCTGATCCGATTTCTACTCCTGGGGACAGCAACACTGAAGCGGGGCAGACTGGGAAAAGGAAGGCTTCGTTTTCTTCTGGTCGCCCTTTCCCAAAGATTCCCCGAGTAGTTACGTATGTTAATTCCTCTTCGGAAGATGAGGGGGAGGATGATGCGAGCGTGACCCCGCCGCGGGAGCAGGTCAGAGAGAGTGCTGGTGGCTCAGCTGGCCTTCCTCGGGCGGCCCCGTCCGCTGAACTCCCCGAAGGCGATGTGGGTGATATGGGCTCCTCTCCCCAAATCGATGATCCCACCCCCGAGACTATTTTCAGGGCCATGGCTTCAGGCCGAGCCTATATTGGGGAGGATCGTTGGAGTCGTCTCAGGACCGGGACTGTGTCTGACCGACTCCACAATTTCTTCAACAGCGCTTCCTACGTGAGTGACTCTCATATGCGTCATTTCGCATTCTTCCTTTTTTTTTTTTTTTTTTTTTTTTTTTTTTTTATATTTGTTGATTTGCTTGTTGCAGATGGTGGCCGAGATGTCTGGGGCTTGCGAAGCTGGCGAAGCCCAAGCGGAAAAAATAAGAAGGCTAGAAGCCCAATTGAAGGAGAGCGAAGATCACTGTTCTCGGGCTGAGTTAGCTCGTCAGGAGGAGGCCAGGTCGGGTGAGATGCTCGTAAATCAATGCTTAGCACGGCAAATGGAAGCCGAGCAACGGGCATCTTCTGCTGCGGAGGAGGTCAGGACTCTACAAGATCAACTGTCGTCCACCCGGGAAGCCTTGCTTCGAGCCGAACAGAACGCCGAAGACGCCAAGTCTGCTTATGAACGTCGAATCAACGACTTGGAGTGTCAGGCCCTGACGGCCAAGGAACTGTCGAAGGGATCTAGGCTGGAAATGGAGCTACAAAGCGTTGACCGTTTTAAGAGATCTCCAGCCTATGATGCTCTGCTTCTTCGGGAGTTCCAGCGTGGAATGGTCTCGGCCGGCGAATTTTTCAAGCAAAGGAACAGGGCGACTGATCGGGCCCGGGCCAACTGGAGCCTGTCAATTAGGAAGCATGTGGATACATCCTTGGAGTCTCTCCGGATCCAAATGAAGGAGTGGCGGGCGTATTGTAGAAGTAAAGGAAAAACGCCACATCCCATGCACCTTGAGGTTCCGACCGCCGAGTCGTTCTCTACCTTTTACGCCAGTGAAAGGGCGAGTTTTAGCAACGAGATACCCGACTTGGGGCCCGTTCCTGGTACCGACTACAGTCCCTGGATGGATGACGAAGAAGATGTGATCATATGGCCATCGGACGACAGTCTTCTGAGCGAGTATGTGATGGAGCCTGACCCTGATGTTGGCAGAAGCAGCTCACCACCCCCGGCGCCTTCCTCTTGATCTTCAAGCCTTTTTGTAACTTTTTGTAACTATACTTGTACATCTTTCATATATACATCGTATATTGTATCTTTCTATGCACTATGAATATAAGACTAAATTTTACTCTTACATTCTACTTTTTGCCGAGTATCTTATGTAACTGGCTTATCAGTTTAGACCGAGTATCTTATTTAACCGGTAACTAATTTTCGGCCGAGTATCTTATGTAACTGGCTTATTGATTTAGACCGAGTATCTTATTAAACTGGTAACTAATTTCGTGCCGAGTATCTTATGTAACTGGCTTATTGATTTAGACCGAGTATCTTATTAAACTGGTAACTAATTTTGTGCCGAGTATCTTATGTAACTGGCTTATTGATTTTTTTGGGGTTGTTTACCTTCACGTTGCGTCGGGGCTCGCCGCGACCATACGTTGAGGTCCTTGCACAAGTCACCTAGGACGTCTCCTGGTTTTATCTGCGCAAGGGTTCGTCGAATCGTTGGGGTACTTTGTACCGGCCAACACGACTGCGCATCTCACTAGTCTTTCTAGCGGCGCTCCGAGCATTTTCCCAGTTATCCTGGTGCCTCGGTTTTGCCTTTTTGCTAAGGGACGCGTTTGCATCGCTTTAACTAGGCGGGCATGCTACTACAGCTTTTCCGCCCTTCGAGCACCACTCGTCCGCTCTTTCGCGGCCTTATAGCGCTCGACTTTTTCGGCATTTATTCGGTCGCCTTGAGTGACCTCCATCGAAATATTGCTCATGGATTTTATTGATTCCGCCACATCATTTTTGCAACTGAACTTTATTAGATGATCATGAACATGAAATTAATAAATAAATCTGAAATTTCAACGCAGAAACTAAAAACTGAGCTAAAGCAGAATAAATAAACTGTAGAACCATAACCGGATTCTTTTAGGGATAGAAGATCTTCAGATATTGTGCGTTGCATGGTCGGGGTACCAGGCCACCTTCTGGTCGGGATATCATGTAGGCCCCGTGCCCTACGATTCTCTTGATGATATATGGTCCTTCCCATTTGTCGGCGAGGGATCCTGATGATTTATCCTTGGTATTCGGTGATACTCTCCTTAGCACTAGATCCCCGAGTTGGAATCTCCGCTCCCGAACATGGGAGTTGTAGTACCTAGCGGCCCTTTGCTGGTATGCGGAATTTCTTACTTGTGCTGCGTCTCTGATTTCTTCAAGCTCGTCTAGGTTCTGCTGCAGCATGTCTATGTTGTGCTCGGGACTGTATAGCTGGACCCTGGGGGATGTGAAAGTAGTTTCTGCTGGGATAACAGCTTCCGTCCCGAATGCCAGCGCGAAAGGAGTTTCCCCTGTGGAAGACCTCACAGTTGTTCGGTATGCCCATAGCACCTCAGGCAGTTTGTCTGCCCAGCCACCTTTCTTTGCCTCTAGCTTTGCCTTCAATGTGTGCTTGATTACTTTATTCACGGCCTCTGTTTGGCCATTGGTTTGAGGATGAGCAGGCGATGCGTAGTAGTTTGCGATCTTGAACTCTTCACACATTTCTCTAAACTTCTTATTATCGAATTGAGTCCCATTGTCTGTTATGATGATGCTCGGGATCCCAAACCGATATATTATATTCTTTTTAACGAAGCTGGTAGTGTTTGCCTCGGTGATGTGTACAAGTGCTTCTGCCTCTGCCTCTGCCCATTTGGTAAAATAATCCACCGCCACAATAGCATGTTTGGCTCCTCCCTTCGTTCCTGTGGGCATTGGTCCTATCAGGTCGAGTCCCCACATGGCAAAGGGCCAAGGCGAGGTTAAGCTTCTGAGCAACTCTGGGGGTCGCCGAATGTCATTTGCTACTCTTTGGCATGTTTCGCAACTTTCTGCGAATTGCTGCGCTTCCGCGAACAGAGTCGGCCAATAGAACCCTTGCCGGAGTATCTTGTGTGCTAAGCTTTTACCCCCAGTGTGGTTCCCACATACTCCACTGTGGATACTTCTCAGGATCTCTCCAGTCTTCTCACCGGAAATGCATCTCTGCAATACCTTCGAGAATCCTCTCCTATATAATTCTCCTCTCAGAATCGTGTACCGGGCTGACCTGTACCTGATGCGTTTAGCTTCCACAGCATCCTCCGGTAGTATGTTCTCCTCCAAGTACTTTCTGAGTTGGTATGTCCAGTCGCTCGGGCTAGGTCGGATCTCTGCTATTATGATTTCCTCGGGTTCCGCTGTGCTTGGTTTAGTCAGGTGCGCCACTGGTATTGCTTTGGATCTGATGCTTGTGGTGGCTGAAGCTAATTTGGACAAAGCATCTGCCTTTTCGTTCTCTTCCCGAGGGATCTGAGAGATTCTGTATGCTTTGAACTTTTTAAGTAGTCTTTTTGCAATGTCCAAATAAGCTATCATGTGCTCTTCCCTGGCCTGGTATTCATTCAGTACCTGATGGACCACTACCTGTGAATCACTATAAACTTCCAGCTCATCTGCCCCTAGTGCTATGCAGACTCTCAGACCGGCCAGCAAGGCTTCATATTCTGCTTGGTTGTTGGTTGCCTTGAAATCGAACCTCATGGCACATTCTACAGTATCCCCCTCGGGGGTCGTTATGACTATTCCTGCCCCGCTGCCATGCGTGTTCGATGACCCATCTACATGTAATTTCCACTGGATTTTAGTAGTCTGTTCATCTTCCATTGCCCTCCTTACCTCGGCGTCTGGCTCGGTGAATTCTGCTATAAAGTCGGATACCGCCTGCCCTTTGATGGCCGTTTTTGGTGTGTATCTGATGTCGTATTCGCTGAGCTCTACCGCCCACTTGGTCAGCCTTCCTGACACTTCTGGCTTTTGAAGAATGAGTTTCAGCGGGCAGTCTGTATATACCTCTATTGTATGTGCTTGGAAATATGGCCTTAGCTTCCTGGCCGATGTGATCAGAGCTAACGCTATTTTTTCTGCCGGCGAGTATCTGGTTTCCGCTGCTAACAACGCTTTGCTTGTATAGTACACTGGCTTTTGTATTCCTTCCTCCAGTCGGATTAACACCAAACTCGTCGCCACCTCGGTGACCGAGAGGTATAAGTATAATGTTTCTCCCACCACCGGTTTTGAAAGGATTGGTGCTCTCCCCAGATATTCTTTTAATTTTTGAAAGGCTTCTTCACACTCTGTACTCCATTCGAGCCCTTTCCCCTTTTTTATTGCTTTAAAGAATGGGGCGCATTTGTCTGTTGACTTGGCTATAAACCGATTGAGTGACGCGATGCATCCCGTTAGCCTCTGTACATCTTTTAGCGTCCTGGGTGAAGCCATTCCTTCTAGTGCTTTGATCTTCTCAGGATTTACTTCGATTCCCCTCTGGTGCACCTGAAAGCCTAAAAACCTTCCCGAAGGTACTCCGAACACACACTTGCTTGGGTTGAGCTTCATCTGATACTTTCTTAGGACGTCGAAGGTTTCCTTCAAATCCTCCGCGTGTTTTTCTGCAGTGGTGCTCTTAGTCAGCATATCATCCACATAAACCTCCATATTTCTTCCAATCTACCGAGCAAACATCCTGTTTACTAGCCTCTGGTATGTTGCCCCGGCGTTTTTCAATCCGAATGGCATTACCTTGTAGCAATATAAACCCTGGTCCGTGGTAAACGACGTCTTTTCCTCATCTGCCTTATTCATCCGGATCTGATTGTATCCCGAGTATGCGTCCATGAAACTTAACAATTCATGTCCCGCTGTCGCATCCACCAATTGGTCGATCCTCGGGAGTGGGAAACTATCTTTTGGGCAAGCTTTGTTCAAGTCTGTAAAGTCTACACACATCCTCCATTGCTTGTTCTTTTTCTTGACCAACACCACATTGGCCACCCACTCCGGATACTTGACTTCCCTTATCGACCCCGCGGAGAGTAGCTTTTCTACTTCTTCTTGATTGCGACGCTTCTTTCTGGATTGAATAGTCTTCTTTTTTGTACCACGGGTCGGAACTCGGGGTCGGTGGAAAGATGATGTGAAATCACCTTCGGGTCTACCCCCAGCATATCTTCATGGCTCCAAGCGAAAACATCCTTGTAATTTCTCAGTAGCGCAATAAGTGCGGTTTTGACATGTACGCTCAAATTTGCCCCTACCTTCACTGTCCTACCTGGATCCTCCGGGTCTAGTGCCACCTCTTGGGTCGGCTCGTCTTCCCTATCCTCCGGTCCTTCTCTGGGATCCAACTCAAAATCTTTCGGCACTTCTGCCTGTTCTTCAGGTTCTCTATCCTCTTGCTGGACTGTTACCATGTATACCTGGCGTACCTCCCTATCTCTATATACTGATAAGTTTGCTCTACGGGCCATCTCTTGTGACCCTTTGACCACTCCCACACCATATTCGGTCGGGAATTTCATCATGAGGGCATAAGTTGCTATCACCGCCTTGGCTTTATTCAAAAATGGTCGGCCCAGTAAAGCATTATACGGCCAGTTTTCCGTATCTACCACCACAAAGTCGAGCAGCACTGTTTTCTGGCAAGGGGCTTTTCCGATCTTCACAGGTAGCTTAACCGTGCCGAGTGACCTCACTTCGACCCCTCCAAATCCTCTAAGGGGTGTGGGAAAAGGCTGTAGGTCTTTCCTGTCTAGCCTCAGCTGGTCATATACTTCTGCACTAAGAATGTCTGCCGAACTCCCATTGTCGATCAGAATTCGATGAACTTCTCTATGGCCGATCCGAGCGCTGACCACCAGTGCGTCATTTGGCCTAACATCCACTCCGTGTGAGTCGGCCTCTGTGAACACGATCGGGTCCCAGCCCTCCTTGATTCTTTTCGGGTCGGGCTCAATAGAATTGACGTCCAGGTCTCTCCGTGCCTCCATAGCTTCCCGAATCTCCTGGGTTCTTTCCCTGTTACTCTTGCCCGTTGCTGGACCTCCGAAGATGGTGTTAATTGCTCCTTCATCCTCAGCTTTCTTGGGACTAAGTTTTCTTGTCCGTCCGTCCTGTCGGCTGTCTTTCTGTCCATCTGCCCTGTCCGTCTTTTTGAAAACAATATCCTTCAAATGTCCTTCCCTAATAAGAGTCTCGATATGATCCCTTAGCTGGAAACACTTGGATGTCTCGTGCCCATTCTCTTTGTGGAAACGGCAATATTTGGTGGTGTCCCTCCGAGCATATGTTGATTGCTTAGGTGGTTCTTTGGACATGTTCTTCTCTTCTAGGATTGCCAGGACTTCTTCTTGATCTTTCTTCAACGGGGTATAATTTGTATATCGGCCCTGGAACCTCTGCCGTGGTTGATCGGTTTTTGGGTCGTATGCTCGTCGTCCATCCCGACCATCCCGTGCTTTATTCTTCTGCTTATCACCTTTGGTATCGGGCATCCTGGTCTGGTCCTTGGTTTTGGATCCCTCTGGGCGACCGCCATGTACGAAGTAACCTCCTGTGGCAATTTCCTCTTCTTCGGCCAAGGCGTAACCTCCTGCCATGTCCATCATATCGGCATAGCTGGTTAGTCGGGCTCTTCTGAGGTCAAAGGACAATTGGCCATTCTGAAGGTTGTTAATGAACGCGGCAATTATTGCTTCGTCGTTTGCACTTCCGATCTCGGACACTTCCTGACCGAACCTTCCCAGATATTTCTTCAGCGACTCGTCTTTTCCCTGTTTGAGTTGGGATAAATGAGCCACTGACTTCTTCCTGTGTACATTCCCGAGGAACTGCCTTGAGAAAGCCTTGCTCAGTTCGCCGAAGCTACTTATGCTTGCTGCTGGCAACCTTCCAAACCACCGGGAGCCTAGATCCCCAAGAGTTTGAGGAAAATTCAAACATAGTAGTGCATCATTATGGACATATTGCGCCATAGCGCTCCTATACCTCCGGACATGCTCTTTTGGGTCTGTATCCTTCTTGAACAGCTCGATGTGGGGCATTCTGAATCTTTCTGGGAAAGGCATCCTCAAAACCCCATTGGTAAAAGGGCTTCCGGATTCATCGTCTGACAGCTCATTACGCCCATACCGCCTGACCAAAGCATCCATTTGCCGACGATTATTTTGAACTTCCCGAGTGAGGCTCTGTATAAGTATGTCTCTGTCCCCTTCAGGCTCTCCTGACGCATTGAAGTTCTGGCTTATGGTCAGTTTTTGGCCCCTCTCCTCGGGATTCAACTCTCTATGATCTCGGTTTAGGCCATGCAGTCGGACTGTGCCCCTTTGGCGCTTGCGATGATGGTTCTGCTCACTTTCTTCTGAGGATGACCGGTCTCTCCGGTGGCCACGCCTCCTGGGGCGGTCTCGATCTCCGGCTACCCGATCTTGATAGTACTCTTTGTCGGAATCATTCCCCTCTCTGTGCTCCCTGCTTCTCCTGGCTACTCTTTCAGATAGCATCTCTGGTCTGCCTGTAGGATCTTGCCTCGCCTTTGGGGGTGCATCAGGGGTTGGTATCACCACCGCGGAGCGCAGTCTTGCTGTCTGCTGGCTTGGGGCGGACAGTTCATGAGGTGACATCAATCCTTCCGTAACAGAGAGATCAATTCCCTGCCTTGCTGCGTCTGATATGAGTTGTTGTAGAGAAGCACGGAGTCGCTGCGCGATTTCTTCATTCGCTGTAGGTAAACGTCGAATACCAGCCAGGGCAGCTGACTGGTCTGCCGTCGTCAAAGTTGCATCCGCCGTATTGAGCGCGGTGTCATCTTCTAACTCGTTACTTGGCCCGCCCTGACTGTACCTGGAATCGCTACCATCTCCGTCGCCTGCCATTGTTGTCACAAGGTTCTGGGTCCCCCCTCCTTCTAGCGCCAATTGTTGACGGTGATTTTTGGTGATCACCAAGTCAATGATTCGTTCTCGAGTTACTGCAATTTATATGTGAGTGCGGTCAAAGATTGTAAAGAAATAACAGATGATTTACGTGGTAAAACTCCAAAAGATCGGAGAAACATCCACGGGATCGTTGCCTCTAGCAACAAAGCCAAATCCACTATGAATCACGATTACAAGATGAAGAATGACAGAATGATTACAAGCTCTTCAATACAATTTTCTCTCTCTCTCCCGTTCTACCTTTTTTTTTTACGTACCCCCTGTTTGTGTATAGAAGGGGTATTTATACATGCTGTTCTTAGGGTTTTAAGGTGGCCGCTAGGGTTTGGTGTTGTGGTGCCCAAGTCTCAAGCGGTTTCCTAGTCCTAATTAGATTATGTTTCCTCTTTTAGCTGAGTCTGATTCTGGACGAGATTCTTTCTCCTTTATTCGCGGGAGAACTGCTTGTTTCCTTGTTAAACTCTAATAGTCCACATCGTTGCTTATCGTGGATGTGCTGGTCGCTGATTATGATTGGCATACGAATGTTGGTGACTGTCTCATTGATTCCCGAGTATGTATGCCCGGGTATGCCCGAATGTGCCCGAGTGAGATTTGCTGCCCGAGTTGATCGTCTTCGTTTGTGGTCGGACTACTTACTCTTTTTTCCGAGTAGGTTATCGTGGGAGGTTTCTGCTCCATAAGTTGACTTATCTTGACTCTTGCTTCCCTGGCTTTTCGTGCTAATGACGTGTCCTTCACCACTAATTTTTACCTATAACAGTAAGTTTTAAAGGCGCGTGTGCTGGGAACTTCTAAGTGCATCGGGTGAGGCTCAGTCCTCATATAACAACAGTCGGCTTTCCACCGTTTTCTCTGTTCCTTTATCGAACCCGCTGCACTGTCCATATGCAACTTAAGGGATTTGTCGAAACGCCTTAGAGCCTTTTCATTCGAATGATCCTTCATGGCAAAGAACTTCTTCAACTGCCTCATGCCTCGTTCAAATTCACGCAGCAAAAGCGCATCATAGGCAGGGGATCTCTTAAAATGATCAACCGCTTCAACCTCTAAAACAGCCTTCAAGTCGTTGAAGATGACATCACGCGAAGACAACTGGTTGCGTAAATCCAATACCTCACGCTCAGCTTTTTCTCTAGCCTCCTCAGCTAGTCGCTCGGCCTCCAAGCGCGCTGCGAGTGATTCTTGATTAGCAGACAATTGCTCTCTCAGCGAGCGAATCTCTTCCTCAGCAGCGGCTAGTTTCTCTTCAGCAGCCAATTGAGCAGAAAGATAACCATCTGCGGATTCCCTCAACTGAGTAAGTTGTTGAGCATGGAATTCCTCAACAGAAAGCTTATCAGCTACCAACGTGGAGGCCTGCTCTCGTAGACGCTTTACATCCCTGGAAAGGAAATCACCGCGCCTGTAGTTGTCAGCCAACTCAGACATCATCTGAACAAAAAAAAAAAAAAAAAAAAAAAACATACAAGCCAGCAAAGGCGTGAACGAAAATATAACATAAATACTACAAGAAACTCACCAGAGAGTGGCAGTTGAAGAAAAATTCCATTTTTCTGTTGCAAGATCTGCTCTTCACATGCTCCCAACCTTCACCAACATAAACGTCGTTGTTGATGAGGTATGAGCAAATCTTCGCAGCTGTGAAGTCCGAAAGGGAAACAGACTCAACTCCCTCACCAGCTTCGGTTGGACCAACGGGAGGAGCTTCATGGGCAACGCCCGAACCAGATGCAGAAGCCCCGGGTTGTTTTGATGACTCCGGCTTATCAGTTGGCCCTGGCCGACCAGATGGCCTAGGTTGACCAGCGGAGGAAACATTCGGCTCACCGGCAGCCGTCGGAGAAGAAGCTGCATTGGTCGGGGTGGGGGTAGAAGCGTTCAACTCGTTAACTCCCTTCAAGAGTGGAGACACCACTGCACTCACCCCTTCAACAGGAACTTCAGGGACAGTTGTTTGACTAGGGGGAGTCCCGGTGAATACAGGTCCATCAGTGCCCTCCTCGTCCGAGGAAACAACATACTGCACAACTCTTGATGCCCGCTTTAGAGGTCGTGCAGTATGATCGGGGGTACCCTTAGCCGGGCGTTTGCCTCTACCAGTTCTGGGGGTCAGGTCACTTGCAGGATCCAGGGGAGTTTCAGGGACATCCGCATCAAAAATAGGGATGTCACTAACCGCCCCTGAAACTCCAACCTTGCGACTGGGGGTAGTTGCAGTAGGAGTAGTCGCAGCAATCTCTGGATGCACAAGGGGCTGCCCCGACTCAACACCTCCCCCAGCAACATCACCAACTTCCTCGCCATCTGAGGGATCACCACCATCCTGGCTAGCAATTCCTTCCTTAGCCAAACCAGTAGCATGTCTTCTACTGGCAGCATCAGAATTCTTTACTGCCTGGGCTTGCAAATCGCAAATTGTATCGAAGTCATACACTACGAAAAATAGCCAAGCGTCACTAATAGAATAAAATAAATAGTAATATCAAAAAGAAGGCTGATAAAACTTACGACGAGGAAGCCTAGCAGGTAGGCGTGTGAAAATCCGTTGTGCGATCATCTTCTCCTCGTCCAAGAGGAAAGATCTACCTCTCTCGTCCAACAGAAGGACAGCTGCCGCGGCGAGATGAGCAATCTCAGCATCAAGGAGGACATGGTTTGTTTTCAACCAAGCCTCAGGAGAAGTGAAGTGCCTAGGAACCTTCTTCGCCAAAAAACTATGGCTCACGCTGGCGGGCACATCCCTGCCCCACTCACCACCAGTGAAAAACTAACTGTTTTTCCACCTTTTGTTCGAAGAGGGAAAACCCCAAATGAAGCCTTTCTTTTTCTCATCGCTGGAGATTTCCACCTGTCCAGGGTTCGCCACACCCTCAGGGATCCAATTTTCCACTGCTGAGGAGAGAAGGAAATACGTGCCACTATTGCCCGCTTGTCTTAAAGTATAAAAATGGCGAATCTCGCAGGACGTAAGGGGCCCATAGCCCTTCAATTTCCACATCAAACACAGGCACATCAAGATCCTGTAACTGTTTTTGGCGAGTTGGGCAGGCGTAATCTGGGCCTCCGCGAGGAATCTGGCAATGAAGGGCTGAAGATGAAGAGTTACCCCATAACTAAGCATCGTGCCATAGATGGTAACCGCATTCTCAGGAGGGTTCCATGCAGCTCGATCACCAGGCAAAGCCAAAGTCACAACGTCTGGGATTTCAAAGCGACTTTTGTATTTGCGGAGTTCCTCCTCGCCAACCACATTTACTTTGCAATCAAAAGAACACGGGCGGTCAGCTGTGAAGTGTAATCTATTCTTCTGGTGATCTTCAACATCTGAATCCACGGTGGTCTGAGCATCCAGCAGAGACCCTCGGGGAGCCTTAGAAGCTCGTCGTCTACTGCCACCTAATTTGGAAGACCTCGTCATCATCGGAGAGTAACTATCAAAAGACGAGGGAGAAGGGATGTTAGGAGCAAAATTTTCCTCAGAGGAAGGAATATAAACAGAAGTCGGAGATGGGGAATCCAGATGAAAGTTACGAATCAAGGATTCAATTCGGTCTGCAGTGCATTTATCACCAAGTTCTAAAGCTTGCATCATTTGATTAAAAAGAGAAGAACGCAAGGAAGGATCCATGGGAACTCACCAGAAACCCTAGGTTCGTAGAAATGTGCAGAAGGTTTGGAGACGCTGAGAAGTAAGAACGGTCGAGTTCGAAGAGCCGTCTGGTAATGGAAAACACAGGAAAAAATTCGTAGCAAATACTCGAAGAAATAGGAAAATAGGGTAGATAGAAACAAAGATTTGAATCTGTTTCGGCTCTAAGAAAACAAAGGAAGTATAAATGGAAGGATTGAAATAGAGAAGAAGAAACATTTCAGCGTTAAAATGGGGAATTTTAAAATTCAAAAAATCAGAAAGTGGAAAGCTATTAAGGTAAACGACGGTCACGGTGAATAGCCGCAACATCATCCACCACGTAACAGACATGTGGCACCTCGGGGATCACCAAGCAGTCAAAACGTATTTTCACCTGTCAATTAAGTGGAAGCGTCAAAGGTTGTGTGGCCAAAAATAAAGGCTTGCACCGGAAGAATCAACTAACAAATTCAACACGTGGTGAAAGTGAAAAATAGGGGAATTATTTACGAAACGCGCCGAAATCTTAAAAGCATGGATATAAATACTGCTCGCGGAGGCAAACGAATTGGAAGGCCAAATCATTCGCTCGGCTCGAAGTATTTATGGGGGTATTGTTGTATGTATAATTTCGCCAAAATGACACGTCATCAAAGGAGTCAATGAATGCTGATAAAAAGGTTGCCACGTCACCCGTTGACCAGGTCAAAGGAGAAAACGGGGACTAGTCAGTATGTCCACGTCTTAAGTCAATAAGTCAAAGGTGTGGTCGCCAGAGCTAGATATGTACTCGCCAAAGATAGAAACGTGGTCGCCGAAGGGTAATACCCAAGAGTGGAGGTGTTCGCTGCATCAGCATACTAGGCACAAATCGACTCGGTGGAAACACAGGAATAAAGTCCTTATTACCGGGAGATCCCTAGCGATAGGGAATCATAGAAGGAAAGGATAAGAAGCAAATCCTAACCCGTAGCAACGTGGGATTCCCAATACAAGTCCAAGAGGAAATCCTACTACCAACACGGTGAAGATCAAGGGAAAACCCTAATTATTATGTATAAATAGAACCACCTATCCCACGAGGAGGGGGTTCGAAAACCTAAAGAGAGAAAAGCAAGAACTCGAGAGATTTGAGTGTGTAACCGAAACAAGTGAATTATAGTGATATTTTCCTGTCCTCTGAGACGCCGTGGTTTTTTCCCATTCAAGAGTTTTTCCACGTAAATCTATCTCTTGCATGTGCTGATTTTCTTTCTTGTTTGACTTTTGTTTTGATTTAATTGTTAGTCATGTGGTAATCCAAATTTCACCGTCAACAACTACCTATAGAGATAAGATATCTCATGAGATAAGAATACAATTTAAAATACAATAATCAAAAGATCATAAAGATAATTACAGTAATTATAGAGGTTTAATATAACTAAAGAGTTTGTCATCTAATATGCCCCCTCAAGATAGGCCACGGCAAGAGGGGCCAATCTTGTATTTGAGTGTCTGAAATGTAGAACGCGATAGGGGCTTTGTTAGAGCATCCGCAAGCTGATCTTTGGAAGAAACATGTGCCACTCGTAGAGAACCTGATTGAACCTGATCACGGATAAAATGGAAGTCTATGGCAACATGTTTCATTCGTGAATGAAAAATCGGATTAGAACACAGTTGAGTAGCACCAACATTGTCACAATAAATGACTGGGACTGTCGACAGTGTAAGACCAAGATCATTTAGGAGAAAACACACCCAATTATGTTCAACAGCTGTAGAGGCAACAGTGCGGTATTCCGCCTCTGTAGACGACCAGGCAATGGTATTTTGTTTCTTTGAGCTCCATGAGATAGGATTACGACCAAGGTAAACAATGTAGGCACTTGTTGACGAATAATCGTCTTTATTTCCAGCCCAGTCCGCGTATGAGAATGCATGAAGAGATACTGGTGAATCACGATAGAGCAGTGGGTATGTGTTCACACTAATGGGGATTCAAAATCCACTAGTGGGTATGTGCAAACTGGATATCTGATATGAAAGATTCAAAATCCACTAGTGGGTATGTGTTCACACTAGGAGCTGCGGCAGTATCCTGGAAGTCCTCCAAACAAACTTGTATAGCCAGATCCACCATGGAATCTGAGTTTATAGCATTAGATAAATATGGTGAGGAGGCTGAATGGCTACGCCAATTCTTAGAGGATATTCCAAGATGGCCAAAGCCTGTGCCGGCGATTTGCATCCACTGTAATAGTCAATCAACAATAGGAAGGGCACAGAGCAACATGTATAATGGGAAGTCTAGACATATACGTCGAAGACATAATACCATTAATCTCAACTGGGGTTATCACTATTGACTATGTAAGGTCAAAAGATAACATTGCAGATCCGCTAACCAAAGGGTTAAATAGAGACTTAGTTGAGACATCATCGAGAGGAATGAGACTAAAGCCCATTAGATAAAAAGTCGATACAATAGACACCCAACCTAGTTGACTGGAGATCCCAAGATCTAGGTTCAATGGGACAACCAAGTTGTAAGACTGAGTTTGGATCACTGTGGGGGTTACCCTCAAGTCCATTCCTATGATGAAACAGTGATGCCCGTAGAAAAAAGGTTAAACTAAGTTTTTAATGATTCTTATGCGTCGAAATTCCAAGCTATGGAAATCCGAGCAGAGTAATGCGGGTTACTCTTAATTAAGAAATCACCTATGTGAGAGAGAAGTGGGGCCGCTTTTAAAAGAGAATAGTGAAGGGCTATATTCTCCAGAGACTCTCACAGAACCAGGCACATGTTTATGGCCAAAACGAACATAACAATGAGAACCAAATCGGGTCTGGAAGATACCTGTGTGAAGTGGGTGATCATTTACACAAAACGGCAGAACAATTCAAGGATATCACATCTACTGATCAGCCAGTAAAGTAAGCATACTTTTACAAGGGAAGGTTCAAAGGGTAACACCTACCTATCCTATGCAAGTTTCGACCGTTTGAACTTACCAAACATTATCTTTTGTGTCTCCTAGGTCAATTTCATTCATGTGGGGGATTGTTGGAAATTTTGTGACAAACTCATGGTTTGAGAGCATTATTTGGGTATGATTAATTCCATGGAAATGGAAGATTAAAGTGGATTCGAATTCTCCTCCGTGAGAGCTTCGAAATGGTATACTCAAATTCACAAAATGGTTAATGGGTGAATAAGAAATTGAGTCTCAAAGTGAACCCATTATGTAGGGATGAAAGTGAATCCCACATTGCTTAGGGAAATCATTTATATGTAGTATGTAAGTGAATGTGTGATATAAGCTATCAACAGTGTGTGGCATAGAGGCTCTCTCTCGCGCGCGCAGGGGGGGTGCAAATCATGGACCTCGAACCTTCGAATGCACGACTCGTGTGTGGGCGCGACCCGCGTACACAAATGCCGCTCCGATTGGACCGTGAGAGTCCAGTTGACTTTTTGCCACTTCTCTAAGTCAACGTTTTTTGGTTTGTGAAGAATAAGGAAAGCTTTTATTGGTTGGATTCTGATTTCTTACTTGATCACTAAGAATACGGAATCGGTTTTTAATTAGGAGTGAATCTCTTATGAGATTATTATCTAATTAAATCAATTTCCTTATTTGAATCAAAAACTTTGAAAATACAATACTTGCGTGTGTCTAAACAACCTAGAGGGGGGGTGAATGGGTTGTTAATCAATTATTACCAATTTTTTGATTAGTCAAAATTAATCACAATTAACCTAATTCAACAAACAATGAAAATCAAGTGTAAAGTGCGGAAAGTAAAGAACACTTGATTTTTACGTGGAAACCCACACGGGAAAAACCACGGGCTATTATGTGCGCCACACACGGTCCTCGAATCCACTATATGTAGTGATGATTACAACCCTAGGTTGACCTCTAGTCACACCATTCTCGGTTACTAATCCACCACTACTACCCGTAGGCCTTTTATAGCAAACTTAGACCAACCCTAGACAACCTCTATATGAAGAGAAGGTTACACTCTCAAGTGAGCACCTCCTAATCTACCCGCAGGCCTTTTACAGAAGAGCTAGTACAATGCTTATGCAACTTCACCTAGAAGCCACAAGACTTTGACTCTATGAAGAGAATAAAAGGTCTAAGTGTATATCACAATGATGCACAAATGCAATGAGTGCTAGACTAAACACTATATGCTTAACTAGATGTTATAATGCAAATCAACATCCTAGTTATCAATAAAGCCTACATGCACATACATGAGGTCTCAATTAGTTGTAGAGATTTCTAACAACCTAATTGTCAACAAACAAAGCCAAATCAACACAAGTTGTCAATAATCATGGCAAGGACTATAAATGTGCAATTAACAAATGCAATCAATGAGTCCTAATCAACAATGTCTAAATGCAAATCATATAGACTTAGCTAGATGTTATCAATCACAAAACAATCCTAGCTATCAAACAATGTCAACATGTCCATACATGTGAACTCAATTAAAATCTCAAAAACATTCAATAAAACTTGACTAGATAAATAAACATACATCTATCAACCTAATCATCAACCAATTTCACAAGAATGTTCTAGGGTTAGCTATTTAGGGAAAATCATCCTAATCATGTAAGCTATCACAAATAAAACCCAATCATATCATAACTTCACTAAATATGCAATAAGAGTGAAGATTTGCTAAACTAGGCAATCAAAGACATGTCTTGACTAAGATAGAACAATAAATGAAGAAGTGATGTTTGTTCTACTTACCAAGTCAAGAAACCAAAAAGACCCATGCTTTAAAGATGTTCAATGATGCATGAAGAAGATGGGTTTTGGGTTTGGAGAGTCAATCAAGCTTTCATGAAGCTTTCTCTCTCTAGAAAACTCTTAATCTCTCTCTAGGGTTATGTATCTTTTTTTTTCTTGAATACAAATGAGAGAAAGAGATGTATTTATAGTGCTAAAATGGTAGCCCTATAAATTTCGTGACTAACCCAATAAAAATGAGCCAAATCGGACTCCAAATGAGTGAGATATGGCAAAATTACGAAACAGGGTCGGGAACCAGGCCTGCCGCGGTCTAGGTGCCGCTATCAGCCAAGACGGCACTTGGACCGCGGCAAATTGCTGTCGCTAGCATGCCGCTGTCACAAACCGCGGCACTGAAACCGCGGCTAAGCGTCACAGCACAAAGCTTGATTTTCAAGCGACTCAAAACATGACCAAACGACATCGAAACCTTTCATATAATATACTGTTGGAAAGGTATGGAAGTCTACTTTCTACTCCAATTAAAAAAACATGATTTGGATAACTATAGAAAAAGTTATGGTTATTTGAGTGACCAAAGGTCAGATTCGGATAACAGCTGTGATGCCCTGTTTTAGTGGTCACTTTGGAAATTTCAAAACCAATCCAAACGGTCATGAAATATTACAAATAATATACCGTTGGAAAGGTATGAGAGTCTAGTTTGTCCAGAATTTTACAAAACTCAATTTCAATCTTTTCATAAAAAGTTATGGTCACAAGACCATACAAAGGTCAGTTTTGAAAACACTTAAAACCTTGAAATCCAATCTTTTGAAACTAGACACTTACTCCAAATAACCAAACCAAATCTAACACTTATCCAAGAGAAGAATAAAACCTTCTCAAGTGGTCAACCATCACGCTAAGACATGCACACCATCGTGCAAGCGCGGACGTTTCTGATCACACAAACGGAAACGAATTACACCACACTTAAGACTAACATACATGAAGTGCAAGTGTGGGATGTGAATGCATCCTAATGCCTAACATGACATGGCATTGCATGAACAAGATACAATAATTTAAACATGCATGAAGAGACTTCATGGCTTTGCATTCTAATGCCTAAACATGTCATGGCATTTCAATAAATTAGATGCAATCAAATAAACATGCATGGGAATGGATAACATCATGAATAATCACCAAGCATGTGACACACAAAAGATATGCAATATATGAAAATGTGTGATGATAAAGCATATAAGCACACAATTATGAGAAACACAAATGCAATCATATAAATGCATTGAAAGTGTGTGTGTGCTAAAAGACATAGATGCACTAATCAATGAAACACACATGCATGGTAACTAATACACAATATATAAAGATGCATGCAAGTGTGTGTGTGCACCTAATCTCTTCAAGAATCAAGGTCAAGTGGTATACCTTTTGAAGCTCTTGATCTTGAAGTCACCTTGGGAAGTCCGGAAGCTTATCAACCACAATAACCTAAGCTACCCGTTACATATCAATCCCAATGTGGTTTGTCATGAAATAAGCCAATCAATAAGTATGCACTTACAAACTTATTAACCAAGATGTTCCACATTAATCCCAGAAACCCTAGTGGTTCGTTATTATCTATAAAACCCTAGGTATTCTGCTCATATTCATTCATTCCGAAAATACACAGCAGCAGCAGCAGTAGACTTCTTTATTCTCCTTTTCTTGTTCTTTGGTGAGTTTGAACCCGATTTGAGTTCGCTGAGAGTGGTTTGTGCTTCGCACTTCCACTGTTGAATTGTTGTATCCTGGGAGACAATCGCTTAACACATACGGTGTTGTACGGCGAATTTGTCTTAAGGACACCGTGTCAAACCCGGGCCTCGATTCTCCTGTTTTGATTTCTAACGTGTTGTTTGTGTTGTTGTTTCACTTTCTGTTTTGTCCAGGTTATAGCCAGACGATATTTGATTTGAGATTAACAGTCTTAAGACAAATTTTTTATTTTCTAAATCGATTTCTCTTTCTACAAACTTTCTGGTTTTTCTGGAATTAAAACTGATTGTGGATACTCTGTTTTAACGCACACAGTTTAATCAAACACCACGTTTTAAATCGAGCGACTGTGGAAATTGGGTATGTATTAAGACACTGATTTCAAACCATTTACTAGTTTAATTATTCAGAAATCTGGTCTATTTGGACACGGATCTCGTTTGGATAATCGGGTCTATACTTCTAGACACTGATTATGATTTTCTGAAAGGAAATTTGGAATCGTATGATTCGCTGTGATTTCCTTTGGAATTTTGGAATCGTTTTTGATTCGCTGTGGTTTTTCATAAATCTGGAATCATTTTGATTCGTAGTGATTTTTCAGAAATCTAGAATCGTTAATGATTCACTGTGATTTTCAGAAATCTGGAATTAGTTTCATTCGCTGTAATTATTTTCAGAAATCTGGAATTATTTCGTCACTCTAAAACAATTTTGTTTTTGTTTCAGATATTATGGTGAATACCTCTAACGTGAACTCGAGCGTTCCATTAGATACTCCGAACGTAAGTCCAACTGTGGGATTATCTGCTTCGGCTGTGAACTCTGTGCTTGTGGGCGAGGTGCCTGTAGTGTTGCCAAGCGTGGCTACAATGACTCCGGGTAGCAGTTCCTTTGTGACAAACATCCCAGATCCGATGCTAAGTCAATTTGTGAGTCAAGGGAATGTTCCAATGGCAAACCCCTATATGAATTCGGTTCCATTACCGATGAATCACATGGAGAAGACTGATAAGTTCAGTGGACCGAATTTTAAGCGGTGGCAGCAAAAGATGTTGTTTTATCTGACCACACTGAACCTTGCTAGGTTCTTGACTGAAGATGCTCTTAAACCTAATGATGGTGAAGAGCGAGATGTTTAGGTATGGAATGCGATTGATGCATGGAACCATTCGGATTTCCTATGCCATAATTACATACTGAACGGGCTGTCAGATTCGCTATATAACGTCTATTCTTCAAAGAAAACAGCCAAAGAACTGTGGGAGTCATTAGACCGAAAATACAAAACTGAGGACACTGGTTCCAAGAAGTTTGTTATGGGCCAGTTTCTTGATTACAAGATGGGGGACTCCAAGACAGTTATGAGTCAAGTCCAAGAGCTATAGGTGATTCTGCATGAGATACATGCCGAAGGGATGACCCTGAGTGAAACCTTCCAGGTAGCTGCAACCATTGAGAAGCTTCCTCCTTCATGGAAGGATTTCAAGAACTATCTCAAACACAAGCGAAAGGAGATGAAGATCGAGGATCTGATTCTCAAGCTTCGTATTGAAGAAGATCACAGGAAGTATGACAAGAAAGATGTCAATATGCCTGAAGCGAAGATCAATGTTGTTGAGCATGGGCAAAGTTCTAAACCAAAGAAGAACAAGCCTGGGAAAGGGTCCAAACTGGGTCCAAAGGGAGGAGTCTCTAAGAAGCCAAAATTCCAAGGGAAGTGCTTCAACTGTGACAAGCTGGGTCACAAATCTTCTGAGTTCAGGTTGCCAAAGAAGAAGAAGAACCACGAGGCAAATGTGGTAACTGGGATCTCAAAAGATGTATCCGAGATCAATCTCTCTACAGTTGTGACAGAAGCAAACCTGGTCGGGTCAAACCCAAGGGAGTGGTGGTTGGATACTGGAGCCACTCGTCATATATGCTCTGACAGAGAGATGTTCAATACGTTTGAAGAAGAGGCGAATGGGGAGAAGCTATATATGGGCAACTCAGCCACATCTGACGTCAAGGGACGTGGGAAAGTCGTTCTCAAGATGACCTCTGGTATAACCCTAAGCTTGAACAATGTGCTGTATGTACCTGAAATTCGTAAGAACTTGGTGTCCGATTCGTTGTTAAATCAGCATGGGTTCAAGATGGTGTTTGAATCAAACAAAGTAGTTTTGACTAAGCAGGGTACTTATGTGGGTAGGGGATATGTAACTGAAGGGCTTTTAAGCTCCATGTATCTATTGTTAAACGAACTATCAATAAAGATAATTCTTCAGTTTATTTGCTTGAGTCTTCCAATTTATGGCATGGTAGACTAGGACACATTAATTATGATACTTTGCGTAGATTAATTAACCTAAATCATATTCCCACGTTTAATATTGATCCTAAACATAAGTGTGAAGTTTGCGTTGAAGCAAAACTAACAAGGTCATCATTTCAAACTATTGAAAGAAAATCTGAACCTCTTGATTTAATTCACACAAATATATGTGATTTAAAATTTGTTCAAACAAGAGGTGACAACAAGTACTTCATCACGTTTATAGATGATAGCACCAAATACTGCTATTTATACTTGTTAAAAAACAAAGATGAAGCTATAGAGAAGTTTAGTCTCTATAAAACTGAAGTTGAGAATCAACTCAACAAGAAAATCAAGGTACTAAGAAGTGACCGAGGTGGTGAGTATGTAGCACCGCTTGGTGAATTATGTGCACAACATGGAATCATACACCAAACCACTGCACCATATTCCCCTCAGCAAAATGGCATTGCAGAACGTAAAAATTGTACCTTGAAAGAGATGATGAATGCAATGCTGATAAGTTCTGGATTGCCTTAGAACATGTGGGGTGACGCTATATTGTCGAGTAATTACCTTTTAAATAAGGTACCCCGAAAGAAAGAAGACAAGACCCCTTATGAACTATGGAAAGGAAGAAAGCCTTCCTATAAATTCTTACGAATGTGGGGGTGTCTTGCCAAAGTAGCTGTACCTTTACCTAAGAAGGTGAAAATAGGTCCGAAAACTGTTGACTGCATTTTCATTGGATATGCACAAAATAGTAGTGCTTATCGATTCTTGGTCTATAAATCTGACATACGAGATATACACAAAAACACGATAATGGAATCTAGAAATGCAACGTTCTTTGAACATGTATTTCCATGTAAATCCAATGATGAAGCAAGTTCGTCAAAACAAACACATGCTGATAGTTGTGAGGACCAAGAACAAGAAAATGAAGTTGAGGATGAACCTAGACGTAGCAAAAGAGAAAGGACGGAAACATCTTTTGGTCCGAATTTTATGACCTATTTACGAGAAGCTGAACCTCGAACTTTCAAAGAAGCGGTAAGCTCTTCAGAAGGACTCTTGTGGAAAGAGGCTATTAAGAGCGAAATTGATTCCATCCTTCAAAATCATACTTGGGAATTAGTGGATCTTCCTCCGGGATGTAAACCGCTAGAATCCAAATGGATTTTCAAAAGAAAGATGAAAGCAGATGGATCAATTGATAAGTATAAGGCCAAACTTGTAATTAAAGGGTACAATCAACGAGAAGGCCTAGACTACTTTGATACATATTCTCCAGTGACGAGAATAACCTCCATTAGGATGATACTTGCAATCGCAGCTCTGCAAAATCTTGAAGTACATCAAATGTGTAAGGTTCCCATTTGTTGATTGGCTCATTTCGTGGACAAACCACATGTTAGGGATTCTTTGTAAGGGTAGCTTAAATGTAGGTGTTATTGCTAAGGCCCTTTGAAGACCTCATTATTGACAAGCACCAAAGGTAATACTCTAAGTGCTTACTTGTCTTGAAGAGATAGTTGCACACACTCATAACTCATGCATATGTTTAATCCTTGTATGTTGTGTGTCTTATTTGTGTGCTTTAATGCTCATTATCATCTCTTCTTGCATGTTATGTTGATTGCATCTTGCATATCCAATTGCCTTGTCTTGCTTAGACTTAGAATTGCATGTTTGCATTGGCCGCTCCCAAAAGCGCTCTACAGAAGCACTGTACGAACAGCGCCCATTGAGCGCTGTTCAGACTTGATCGATTTTAATCGGTCGCTGTTGGGTCGCTGTTGGGGCGCTGTACAAAGCGCTCTACGTACAACGCCACTCTTTTTTCCCGAGAGAACAGAGCAAGGGCGCTGTACAGGCGCTGTACAGGCACTGTACAGAAGCACTCTACGTACAGTGCCCAAGGCAAAATATGAGGCAAACTTATAAAAACGACCACACTTTGTTTTGGCCTCCTATATATATGCCACTTTGACTTTAGGTCAATTACAAGAGTTCATATTCAGATTTCATACTTAGGATATTTTTTAAAGAGAAGAAAAATTCCAAGAACTCATTTTTAATTACTCAAACACTTTTTCATGATCATCAATCATCATCTAGCATCATCTTTGATCATCTAGATGTCATCTTGCATGGATTCTTCATCATACTTTGCTTGGTAAGCTTTTCACTAATATCTTACATATTTTGTGTTTCTCTTAACAAGCAATCTCAATTAATTACTTGTATGTTATTTTATATACTTTGAATACAAGTTTGAGATTAGTATGATGTATGTTTGAGAAGTTGTATTGTGATAGCTAATTAGGTTTTGTGCTTAATCTTAATTAGCTAAACTATTTGACATGTCATTTAGTTTTGATATCTAGGATTGTTCTAATTGCATATTAATCATCTTAGATAAGCATATAGGGTTTCCCTTGCTCTATGTTGCATTTGAATATCCATATATTCACTTAGGGTTGTATTCTCTTCATAGAGAAAGTAAGTCTTGTGTGTAGGTTCCGAGATTAGGTTGCTTAGATCGCAAGCAAATTGGACTAGGTTCACTCATACCGAGATTAGGTAGGTGTGTGATTACTTCCGGGATTAGGTTGTAATCGTTTTACACATTTAGTGGATTCGAGGTTCGAGTGTGGCTTACTTACTAGCCCGTGGTTTTTCCCGTGAGGGTTTCCACGTAAAAATCAAGTCTTATTTAATTTCTGCATTTTATACTTAATTTGTTGCTTTATCTAGTTAGGGATAATTTCGTAATTTTGACTTAATACGAAAAATTGGGTAATAAGCTTAAAATCTATTCAAACCCACCGCGCCCCCCCCCCCCCCCCCCCCCCCCCCCCCCCCCCCCCCCCCCCCCCTCCTCTAGATAGTTTTATATACACCGTGCTATAATTTGTTTCAAAATGGATGTGAAAACAGCTTTCTTAAATGGAGATTTAGATGAAGTAATTTATATGGAACAACCTGAGGGTTTTTCTGCTCCAGGACAAGGAAAGAAAGTATGTAAATTGGTGAAGTCTTTATATGGTTTAAAGCAAGCACCAAAACAATGGCATGAGAAATTTGACAATGCTATGATGTCAAGTGGATTTAAAATCAACGAATGTGACAAATGTGTTTATGTCAAGGACACAGAAGTTGACTATGTCATTGTGTGCCTTTACGTTGATGACATGCTCATTGTTGGTAGTGATATAAGATGATCAAATCTACCAAGGATATGTTGAAGTCAAGATTTGATATGAAAGATATGGGACCAGCTGATGTAATGTTGGGAATAAAAATTTCAAAGACATCTAACGGACTCATACTAAGTCAATCACACTATATTGACATGATTCTTGAGAAATTCAACAAAAATGATTTTGGAATTTCCAGAACACCAGTAGATACAAATCTACACCTATCTAAGAATAAGGGTGAGAGCGTCTCTCAACTAGAATATTCTCGAGTGATAGGAAGTCTGATGTACTTAACAAGTTGTACAAGACCAGACATAGCTAATGTAGTCAGCAAATTAAGCAGATACACGAGTAATCTAGGAACCGATCAATGGAAAGGAATAGTAAGAGTGCTGAAGTACTTACGATTCACTCGTAATCATGGACTG